>JAVJIF010030966.1:0-462436 GCA_038442645.1 Agave tequilana | reverse complement strand
TATAGCATATAACATTTATTGATCTATGTTACTTTCAATTGGTATCAAGATGCTACTTTGTCATATTTTCAATTGGTACCTTAATTGATTGTCACCCCTATTTGGTTTTTGTTTTGTTTTAGACAAAAGGGGTCAAAACAATAAAAACAATGTTCTCATTTTTAATTTTTTTTATTGTATTGTTTTTATTAACCCTTTTGTTGATTCATTATTTTCGAACAAAAAGGGAGAAAAATTTATTGATTTAGTTTTGCATTTAACCCTTTATTGATGATTGTTTCTTTGTAAAAAAAGGGGAGAGAAAATTTTGTTTTGTTTTGGTTTTACCCCTTTGTTGATGATTGACAAAAAGGGGGAGAAAGATTTTGGTTTATATATGCATATTTATGTTTTTGCATATATTAAGTTTAATTTAGTTTAATTTAATTGGTATCTAGAGCATGTTTTGTTTTTGAACATTTCATTGGTATCTAGAGCTTTTTATTGTTTATGCATATCTATGCATTCATGTTTAATATCATTGCATATTTTTGTTTATTTGTTTATGCATGAGTTAAGGGGGAGCTTCCTTGAAGCTTAACTTTAATCCATGCATATATAACTCCATGAGTTTTGTCATCATCAAAAAGGGGGAGATTGTTGGCCTGGAGGCCTTCCTCTCTAGTTTTGATGATGATTAACTATGTAGTTATGTTTACTAATAATCTTGTGATTTTAGTTACAGATCATTGATCAAGATATTAGTTGGTGATTGCTTCAAAAATAAGAGTTCGGAAGCTTTCATTTGGTGATTCCCGAGCCCGAGCGTCAAGATCATACATAGCCTTGCTCGTTGGATCACGGTGTTTTGGACCGAGTCGACTTGAAGATGAAGATCATCAAGAAGACTTAGGTATCCTAGTTTTTAGTTAGTGTGTTTAGATCCATTTGTAAAGATAAGAATAGTTGATATGCTCAAGTGCACAACACACATATTTTATGGATATTTGGTTTTCATGAATAGTTGATCAAAACAAGTTTAATTGGTTTATGTATAGTAGATTCATTCTATACATGCATGCTTAACTTTTAAACAAACTTATTTTGACTTTCCTATTCATGGTTGAAAAAGTCAAGTTTGATAAAATACAAGTTTGGTTTTGGTAAAAATGTTAAAACACAAAAATGGTTTCATATTCTTGATATTTGAGTTAAAATGTTTATCACAAGTTTATGTATCAATGCAAAATGATAAAACTATTTTGGGTATTTTTACAAAGATTTAAAAGATTTTTAGAAATATTTTTAACATGTGTTTCTGACCCAGAACAGTGGCTGACAGGCCAGGTCGGCCGACCGCACGGTCGACCGTACCAAGGGCCGGTCGACCTTGCGGTCGACCGACGTGCACAGAGCTGTGCACGTCTGGCAGCACAGTGGGCCGGCCGACCGAGCGGTCGACCGGACCAGAGAGCTCTGCTCTCTGTATCTGGTCTGGGCGGTCGGCCGGCGCGTCGTCGACCGGATTGCCCCAACGGTCACATTTATGACCGTTGGCGGTCGGCCGGCGGCCGCCGACCAGGCCTGTCAGGCTGCCAGATCAGCCTAACGGCTAGTTTTCTGTTTGGCCTATATAAACCCCATTTCTTTGGGATTTGGCTAAGTTTTTCTGAGCTAATTTTTCCCCATTCTCTGGTTTTAAAAGAAGTTTTCAAAAGAGTTTAAAGAGCAAAAGATTCATTTTGTTTGTTTTAAGTGTTTTGTTATTTTCAAAGAAAATAGGTTTTTGGGAATTGGTTTATTGTTCTTCATTTCAATATCTATTTGTATTTTCCAAGAGTATTTCTTTGATCAAAACACTTAGTTTTCCACACTGAGCTATCACCTATCCTATTCTATTAGGATCTTGTTTTGTGGAAAAGAGAAAGAAAGAGAGATTGTTTGTGGTGAAAGATACCACCAAGTTGTAAACCCTTTTTATTGTTGGTGCTCCTCTTTGGTAGAGGTTGAGGTTTGGTTTGCTCCCTCTTGGTAAAGGTTGAGTTGGTTGGTTTGCTCCTTCTAGTGAGAGGTGGAGATGGTTGTAACCCTTTTGGGTAGAGGTGTTGGTTGTTGTTTGGCTACGGGCCTACCCCTCGGTTGTGAGGTGGTGTTTGAGAGAGGAGTTCGGTACTCCCTTTGTTGTAATAAATCCTCCTCGGTGGAGGTTCCCTCGGTGGGAGATAGTGGATTGGAAACCTTCTTCACGGTGGTGAAGGCGGGGATGTAGAGCTAGGGCTCGAACCTCGAAACATATCTTGTCTTTGCTTTGATCCATTGTCTCTAACCCCTCTCTCTCTTTTAATTGTGCAAAGCATCATTCATATCATCATATCATATTTGCTTGTGTTGAGCATTGTTTCATATTGCCATATCCATTATATGCTTGTGTGTGTGCCTCACTTATACTTAACCACAAGAGCTTCATATAGCACCTCTAACCCATATTTAGGGGAATCAAGAGGAGTTAGTTCAGAGCCCTTCACGGGGAATTCGGCTACACTTGTTGGTTGTATTAAGTGTGTTGCAATATTTGTTTAAGCTTCCGCATTTAGCGCACTTAGTTTCTAGATTAGCATTAACACCTATTCACCCCCCCCCCTCTAGGTGTTTTCAAAACCTACATTAAACTAGAATAAAACATAGCCTAAAAACTACCCCTGCTGGCGTGGTGCCCCTTTGCCTTCAGAAATGTAGGTATTATTATAGTCAAAATTGGATAAGAGAGAGCGTACAAAGATAGGACAAAATCTCTTCCCAATAGAAAAGATTTCTGATAAGATTGGTGATAAGATTGGAGATAAATTTTATATCTCTTGATCTTCAGTTAGATTGTGTCTTAAATCTCTGAATCTTCTGAATATATATCTCAATCCTTTAAATATCCCTTTATATATTGATAATATTGCCTTTGAACTCTGAATTTGCCTCTATCTCCTTGATTTCTCAGCTAATAAAATAAATCTAACTAAATCTGATTTAGTTGGATTAGATTCGTAATGACCTTCAGCTAACCAAATAAATCTATATAAATTTGATTTAACTGGCATTTATTTGGCGTTATCTTCTCTCCCTTCATTAATGATATCTTGCATGAATTAAACATTAAGATAAGGTGATTAGCAGATTTATTACAAAATAATGTGGGAATGTACTAATAAATAATCCAATATACGTGTACGATCGATACCTAAAGAACATCAAGTTGGACATGTCAAACTTCAACGGTCGCTTGGACTTACAATATATCTTGATTGAGTAATGAATCTATAATGATATTTCAAGTGGTATGAGATGTCCTAAGAGCGACGAATTCACTTTGTTGCTATGAACTGTTGAGACAAGCTGCATAATTTGGTCAAATGTCGAGAGGTTGATGGCAATCATGAGGCAAGAACTTGTTCGAACGTGGGAAGAAATGAGAGAAAAATTGAATCAAAGTAAACTTTTGGCACGATGTGTTTGTGACCTAGAGCATGCTTATCAAATAGTTCGAGACCTAGATGTTTCTCGAACATCCTACGTTTAGGACGACTTAAACTATAAGCGTCAATCAACTAGGTCCAACCCAGAGCAATCACAGTACAAGAACAGTCCCACTAGTTTCATCAAAGGGAATATGACAAAGAAAAGGAACATGTTGAAAGAGTATCTCGGACCAACCCTCGCACTTAATATTATAAGTTCTAGGGCTATGGTCATGTGGAGAAGGTGTGTCCTCGCAATGCAAAGCCTTTTATTTGGATGAGCGACAAGACCAGAAAAGAGAAGATACACAGAAGGAAGTTGTGTACCTAGGCAATAAGGGAAATGACTCTGATGATACCACCAAATAAGGGGAGCATCTCGCCTCTATTTAGCATACCAATGTCATCAGGTATACTCTAACTCAACCTAACAGATCTGACGACTGGTATAGAACCACAATCTTCTACACTTCGTAGAAAATTAGTGATAAAAACTGTAAAATCTTATTGATAGTGGCAGTTGCATTAATGTTGTGTCTCCCAGGTTAGTCACCATATTAGGTTTGGAAGCAGTTCCCTACCTGTATCCTTATAAAGTCTCTTGGCTTAACATAATATCAATTGAAGTGAACGAGAGATGCCTTGTACTAGTGCAGTTTGCAACATATAAGGATAGATTTGGTGCGACGTGCTAGCCATGGGTACAATGGGTCATGTGATTCTTGGAAGATCGTAGTGTTTGACTTGGATGTCACCTTAAGGAGAAAGTCTAATATTTATACCTTTACATAAGGGATAAGGCCCAAGTCAACCAAGATTGAGAGGGCAAAAAAAACTATCGCACCCCAAGGGGAAAAAGAATCAACTTGATTAGCCCTAAGGAGCCCAAAAGAGCAGTAGTTCATGAAATCGACCTAGACATCTTATAAATTTGAGTCCTAGGAACAAGGGGAGTGTCTCACCTCTATTCAGCGCATCAATGTCATTAGGTGTACCCTATCTCAACTTAATGAAACTGATGACTGACGTTAGGACCACAATCTTCTACACTTGGTAGAAAATTGGTGATAAAAACTGTAAAATCATTGTTGATAGTGAGAGTTGCATTAATATTTAGTCTTACAGGCTAGTCTCTACAATAGCTTTGGAAGCAGTTCCCCACTCGTGTCTTTACAAAGTTTCTTGGATTAACATAACATCAATTGAAGCTAACGAGAGATGCCTTGTATTGGTGCAGTTTGCAAATATAAGGATAAGATTTTGTGCGACGTACTAGCCATAGGCACAATGGGTCATGTGATTCTTGGAAGACCTTTGTTGTTTGACTTGGTTGTCACCTTGAGGGGAGAGTCTAATACTTGTACTTTTACCCATGAGGGACAAAGGATTAAATTAATTTAAAATCAACCACCAAGATTAAGAGGGCAGAGAAGAAGCATATCGCACCACAACGGGAAAATGGCTCAACTTGATTAGCCCTACGGAGTCCAAAAGAGAAGTAGTGCATAGAAATCGACCTAAACATGTTATAAATTTAAGTCCTAGGGCACAACATCATACTAGAGTGTCTAAGTCAACTGCAACATTTCATACCACACTCATAAACTACATAAAGAGATCAACACTCTAATTTAGAAAAAAAATGCAAACTATATAGCTTATGCAGATTTGTATAGAAAAGCTTCAGAATTTAATATAGGAGACTACGTGATGATTCAGATTCATCCAAATAGTATCCCTCTGGTACTGTAAAGAATTGCATGGACCTTTCAATTTTGAGAAGGATTAATTTAATGCATATATAGTCTTTCACCTAATTTTGGTGTTAGTCTCTCTATTAGTATTGAATATCTGATTGCTTGTAAATGTCCAATATTTCTCCTGATAAACCCGATTGAATAAATCTTCTCCTAAGCCTACTTTTGAGAGATCCTCCTTACCCCACTCCCCAAAGAGAACCAACCACACAGCAGAATAAATTGATGAAACTATTAATGATCAGATTGTCTCTTACTAGAGATGGTGGTTACCAAAGGTTTCTGATTTATTAGAAAAGACAACCTGATTCTGAGAATTCTTAGATAACAGTTGGATCCTGATTATTTAGAGCACTATGAGAGCCGAGAAAGTATGCACTTGACAAGGTCGAATTTTTCCAACCCAGAGGGAATGATGGGAACATCACTTTAAGACTTCGAACCTACACTAAGAGGCATCAACACATGTCATCAATATGATTTGATTAGAGTATACGGGCTGAGCCTAATTGAGCAAGTTACCTAAGTCATTTTATTCTATCGTTGTTTTATGTTGGTCTTAGTTGTAGTTTAATTGCTTTAGTTCTTTTAATCCCACATCATTGTGGTGTTATTTTCTTTTGATGTGGGCCTATTTAAAGTCAAGAGCACTATTATATTTCTCAGTTTTGGATGAATTAAAATTTAGCTTTAAAAGCTTTGTAGCCAGTGTGCTTGGGTGAGAAACCCTATGAAGAGATTCTCAAATTGTGTTTTGTTCCCCATCAAGTAGAGTAAGGAGATTGAAAGAGGTTTTGATATGGCCATCTTCTAAATTGGGGAGCCCAAATCATTCTTCCATTAAATAGGCAAGTTTAAGTATTCACCGTTGTGGATGGATCCAATGCAAGCACAAATAGATTGGGGAATGTGAAAGTAAGTGTATCATTACCCACTCAATGGTCCAGCCAAAATCTTGTCGAGCAACTATCCTCACTTCAATTTTGATGCCGAATGCAAAAACCATAGAAGCCTTTAGAACTCCTTTTCAAAAGGGAGAAACATGCTCGGAGAGAGTCTTATGTAAATCATGAGGCCTTCATTTTTTATAGTAATTACGAAGAATACCAGCCACCCACAGAGCATGTGTGACATTAAAAGTCTCTATCACCACTTGGACAAGAGAACAAGATTGAATGTCCGGAGATTACAAACACCTCCATTTTCATTTTTATGGGAGCAAACAAGTTGCCAATTTATTAAACAAATCCTCCATGTATATTTTTTATGCCTTTCCAAAAGAAAGCATTACGAATATTGTCAATAGCATGGATCACCCATTCTGAAAGATAGTAAAAGGACATGAAATAGAGAGGCAAGGGTGTTAAGACATAGTGCATAAGAGTGAGCCTTTCTCCTCTAAAAGTGCATTACCTTTTCAAATATAAAGCTTTTTCTCAATCCTCTCAATAAGTGGTTGCCAATCTTCCCTTATGAGTAAGGTCACTTTGATCGGTGGTCTAAGATAGGTAAATGGCAAAGTGCCAAGGTTGCCTTGAGAACGATAGCAACTCTCATGCCCACCTCTTCACATCTACTCAGATTATAAGCAAACATTTTGTGAAAGTTTATTTTTAAGCCAGTCATCATCTCAAATGCATAGAGTAGTAGCTTAAGGGAATGAGAGGTTTAGCATCTCCCGACAAAAGTAGGAGGGTATCGTCAGCATAGTGAAGGCTTACAAGATCATTCAACCAAGAGAATAAGCAATCTTTTAAATGCTACCACTATTATCATCTAGGGAGAGGATTTGTGTAACAATGTCGGCAGTAAGAATAAAGAGGTAGGGGAGAGAGGGTCTCCTTGACTAAGAACCTTATGACATTGAATATAATTGTAGGGCTTCCCATTAACAAGGATGAATGATGTTTCAGAGAGCAGACAAGGTTTATCAAGCCAATCCAAAGTTGCCCAAACCCTCTTGCCAATAGTAACTGAAAATAAAAGTCCAACTGATAGAATCAAAAGCCTTTTCAAAGTGAAACTTAAGAAAAATAGCCTCAATATTGAATTATGTAAAGGCGCAAGAATCTCATGAGCACATGAGCACAAGCCACACTGTCAAGGATATATCTATTTTAGTGAACGCCAATTGGACTTGGTCCACGAGAAGGAAGATGTGAGGGCAAAGACGGTTTGCAAGAACTTTGGTGATGATCTTGAAGACAACATTGAGGAGACTAATAAGCCAAAACTCATAGAACATAAAGAGCAACCAAATCATAGTTGAGACATCAGAGGTCTGCGATGCCATTATAGAATTGGATGAATAAGGAGAGAATATATGGCTTGACAAGATCTCAAATTTTCTGTAAAAAATATAATAGAGAATCCATCTGGTCCAGAGACTTTTCTGGCACTAAGTCCAAAAATAATATCTCTTATCTCCTCCAAATTGAAGGGACACTCAAGGTCCCCAGAAGAACACTCACAATTTGGATAAATAATATCCAATTTGCATTTAATAAAGGACAATGAGGTGCTCCAAAAATATGAGTAAAGTGGTAAAGATATTAGAAATATCAAAAATGTGCAAAAAGAATTTCTTTTGGTGGTGTAGTGTAGGAATGAGATTTATCAATTCCTTGTGTTAGCAACATAGTGAACAATTTTGGAATTGTGATCTCCTAGATCGAGCCAAAGGAATGAGCCTTTTGTTTCCATATAGTTTCTTCAAGTATTACTCTTTCTAGTTCATTGAGAGAAGATATTTTGAGAGAGGACTCATCGGAAGCGAGCGGTCTTGATTCAAGGGGGATATCAAGCTTGTTAAGAACTTCAAGAAGATGAAGTTTTTATCTTTTAGCACTCCCAATTGAGTTCTACTCCACACCCTGTTTTCTTATCTTGCGAAGCTTTTGAGCTAGCCAAATAACAACATTACATGGGAGACGGATGACCAAGCACTAGCCACAATGTCACGAAGGTCACAGTGTTCCAACCACATGCCTTCAAAGTGGAATCGATTAGCACATTGGTGTGTAGAAGAGGTATGGAAGGGAAATGAGCACTGATCGAAGAAAGTGTTTGGGAGAGTTTTACAGTTGGAGGAAAGGTATCATCCAAAACTTTAGAAACAAGGAACCGATCAAGCTTGCAAAGGCGAGTATGGCTCGCTTATTAGACAAAGGACCTTCTCTCAAGCGGGATGTCTATTAAGTCAAGATCCCGAATGAGTTCATTAAAGGAGTCCATATCATTAATGTTGCCTCACAACATTGACGCTCATCCATGAATCTAATCACATTGAAGCCTCCATCAAAGCCCAAGGCTCTGACAAACACCAAGCACGTATAATGTAGAGGTCACGAAGGAAAAGAGGCTTAAGTTTTCTATCATTTGGCTCATACACAGAAGTTACACAAAATGTAAATTATGTAGCCCTTTCTTTAAATTTCACTAATATGGAAAATCTACTCGGGAATTGACTGATTTTCTCGAGAAGTTTGTGATTCCACCCTATTAGTTGTCTTCCCAAAACATCAATAGAGTCAAGTACCACTCATTCATTGATTCGAGCTCCCCTAATAGAATGAAGGAAATTGAAAGTATGAGAGCAAAGTTTAGTTTTTTGTAAGACCACCATATCAAAGCAGAAGAGATAGATAAAATCTCGTACTTTTACTCTCTTATCAAGATCCCCAATTCCCCTTATATTCTAATTCAAAATAATCATGAAAATTTGTGAATCCTCTCCAATGTTCTCTTCCTCAATGTAGGGATCGGCTCATCTCAAGGGCTCGGAGAAGAGAGATGGCGACTTGGGGGTTATCAGGTCCTGAGCAGCTGATACTATTCCAAGATATAGTAGAAGAGCTTGCAAGAAAGTAAAAGAGAAGAATTAAAACCATTTACTTAGCGTGATTTAGACACATATATTGTAAAGTATAAAGTTGATTTAGATTTAGGCGAAGAGCTTTTATACTTTATATGCCTACATGGCCTTAATACATGTTAATGTTTTCTATTGTTTTTGTTTTTGCTTTTTTTGTTTTTCTAATTTCACACCTTTCAACTCTTTATATGAAAAGAAAGGGACACACAAAGAAGTTATAAAAAAAGAAAAAAAAAGGAACTATAAAGAAAATTATTAAAGAACGTTAAAGAATAAATCATGGAATTAACATCCAACTGTGTAATACTCTTGTTATGCAATACTAAAAATAAAATAAAATAAATAAATAAACTTTAAAAATATATATAATAATAATAAAAAGAAAAATATATTTGAGTGCTTAATTGTTTATGCCAAGTGTCGAACTCATATTCTTTTTACCAAATCCTAATATCTAAACCATAATGCCACATTAGCATGTGATTAGATAGGGATTTAATTTATTTAAACAAACCTAAAGCCAAATTTAAATTTCAAATTCCAACTGAAAGATCTCATGAGATCTTTATGGATCTTTATCCTACCAACCTGAATTCTTTTGTTGAAACCTACTTGCTAAAAACACTAACCTAAAATATCTTATCATATTATATTAACGTAACCCCTCTCCTGCTTCTATTATATATATATATATATATATTATATATATATATATATATATATATATATTATATATATATATATATATATATATATATTATATATATATATATATATATATATATATATTAATTCTGAAGCCCAATTTCAGAAAGCTCAATTTCAGTCCAGCCCAAATATTATGGGTTCTAATCTATTTTAACCCGACCTAAATCCAAAACAGACCCGTTATTTTATTGAAAAATAATTTATTTACTAGATTAAAAAATGAAAAAATAAGTAAAAATAAGGATAAATATTTAGATAACCCCTATAATCTACTGAAAACCTTTGGAAATATTTACATATCATATTAGACTGAATCACTGACTTCTAAGTTGAAACCCGCTATTTCAACATTCAGACCCGTTAAAGAATTTTTATGTTTTTTACCATTTAACCCCACAAAAATAATTAAATAAAATCTAAATAATCCTATAAACTCAATACATCATCTTACAATCTTGTTTTAAGATCTGGACCATCCGTATTTAATTTAAAATACTGAATAACATCAAATAGGATATCTTATGTAAAAGTCGATAAATTCTAATTCGAATGTTTAATGTATATTTCTTCAAATTGGTAATTGGACGCGCGATAAGTCCAAGTGAGTGTCCTTTTACTCACTTTATAAGTATTATTTTTGTTTATTATGAAAAGTCTGTTTATTTCAATTATTAAATGGTAAATTATTAAAGTGATTGTTGAATTTTCTAATAATTAGAAAATTGGTTAGAATTGCAAATGTGAGATGTTAGTTTATTATTAAAAAAGGGCTATTATTTATCTAAAATCATAAGATACTATTGCACTGGATCATAATGCCATTGAGACGAATTATGTTATCAAAGTAACTGAGAAATGTATACTATTCTACTGTTACACTATCATCACTACTGTTATTGTTCATGCTCAATATTCATGTGACATGATTATTAGATAACTTACACTGGGTGGGAAAATTGATAAAGGAGATGGTATCGGTATTTTGGGTGGACTTAAGATATAGGTTGCGCAGCCGAAATACGGTTCCACTGCAGGGTTCCAAAGGATAACTGACATCCCATCTGTTATTGTTATATTTCTCTACTGTTCCACAATGATACTGTGTGTACTGTTTACTGTTACTAACTACCTAGCGGTAGGGCTTGGTTCAGTGTCAGACATCTAGGTCGTGGCTCTGAGTGTGCACGGAACCCACCTAAAATACAGATTCTCATCTCCAACTATCGGTTTCAAAAAACTAGACAACAAGAATAGACATACACAGACATCTGACAACATGACTCTACACAGGTTAGATTATATTAATAATAGTTATATAGTGTATATCACTGTGCTTTATCATGGTTCTTTTATGCTAGATATTAGTATGATAACTATACTTGATTATGCATGTGTTGTTATATTTTGCATGTTTTCTTTCATCTCTCTTTTTTTATCACTCGCTTAGGTCGCTATTGACGACCCTGAGTTTATTTGCTCAGGTACTGATCTAGGGACTCCACAGGGCTAGGAGTAATTGATCTCCAGTAAACGAATTTTTATTCTCATTATATGAGAGACTTTATGGTTTTTTTCCCTATTTTATTATGTTATAATAAGTGGAACCTTTGGTAACATTATGAATTTGAATTCTTCTAGCTGGAATAATTGATAAACCTTATTTTTTTGAATTAAAGTATTGAGGCTTAACGTATTTGTTTTGAAAATACGTCGCCGGCTCTCGTCACATACCCCCTTTTATGAGTATTATGGTTGTGGGGCGTAACAGGATTTCTTTGGTATCAGAGCCAGATTATTTGAGTGTATAATTATATATTCAGGCTCTTACTGACAGTACAAGATTTAATAAACTAGCTACAAGTATAAGTATGTCTACCATATTTTTAAATCAATATTTTTCTTTTATTTTCAGAGTAATGGCTTAACGACCTCTCTCTGCCTGCATCGCTGCTCGTGAAGATGCCACTGATTTGATGAGTGTACTCCGGGGCATGATAGAATCACAGCAGCAGCAAACTGCACTTCTTCGAGATGGATTGATGGCTGCATAGCAGACAGCCACGGTGGCCATGGAGAGGTTTGCGGCTCCTCGGGGAGCAAAACCCGGGAACATTTCAGACTTCAGAAGGTTGCAGCCAGCCACTTTCACCGGTACAGAAAAGCCATTGGAAGCAAAGCAATGGTTGGTTGATATGACCAATCTCCTAAATGCAGCTCGTGTTCCGACGGAAGATCAAGTGGAAGTAGTCAAGATTCAACTGGCTGATATGGCTCGAACATAGTGGCTCGCTGAAGAGGAACGACTAGAGAAGCCTATCACATGGGAGAGGTTCTCTGAGAGATTCTATGAACGATTCTTCCCCAAAAACTGCTAGAAAGGAGATGGAGCAGCAATTCATTAACTTACGATAAGAGAGTCGAACGGTGGATGAATACGCTGCAGAGTTCTTGAGGCTGAGCTGGTTCGCTTCATACATGGTAGCAGAAGATGAAGACCGGGCTAATTGATTTCAGCAAGGACTCAGACTGGATATTCAAAAAAAATTTGGTCACACAGTAATTGAGGACTTACTCTCAGGTTCTCGGTGTTGATCATGGTCTGGAGCAGGTGATGAAAAAGAAGAACAGGAGCAGATTGCAAACAAGACCACTGAAGCGACCTTTTGACCATGTTGTCAGGGGACCTCCTGCCAGGGCCAGCCCTGCACCACCGAGCTTGCATTCTTTCTCTCTTTCCCCGCCCTCGATCATCTGCGGATTCTGTCAGAGCCCGGGACATTCACGGGGAATTGCAAGTCGGCGAACGACCAATGCCTAGCTTGTGGATCCAGAAGCCATCAACTAGCGAACTGCCCGTCTAAGGGACAGAGAAGCATCATGCCTGCCCCTCGAACATCAGAAGCAGTTAGGAGGAACCCAGTACCTGCAGGTAGAGGAGCACCACTTCCTTCACAGCGATAGGTGTTCGAGTAGGCCCAGAGGAGGGCAGGAACTAGACTTGGAAGAGGCCAGGCTTTCAACCTGACTGCGGAGCAAGTTGAAGCATCAGAGGAAGTCACAGCAGGTACCATTTTGGTTCATTCAATTCCAGTTATATATCGCTATTTGATTATGGAGCTTCCCATTGCTACATATCCACTAGATTCGTTATGATGCATTCTATACCCTGTAATGATATGGCCACCCAATGGGAGATTAGTACCGGAAACGGGGTTATAACCACTAATAGGGTATGTAAATCTTATTCTGTGGAGGTTTGTGGAAGATAGTTAAGGGCAAATATGTTTATGATAGACACCGGTGGATATGATGTGATCCTAAGCATGATATGCCTTAGTAAGTACCATGCGATAATAGATTACCGGAATAAGAGCGTGATATTCAGAATTCCACATCAGTTCGAGTTCCAGTTCATTAGGGAATCGAAGGCATCCAAACAAAAGCAGCAAGGGGACTATGCTACTGTAGAAACTCATGAGAAGTCGATACCGGTAGTGAAGAAATTTTTAGATGTGCTCCCAGAGGACCTCCCGGGACTTCTGCTAGATCGAAACTTGGAGTTCGCTATCGAAGTCATCCCAGGTACTGCCCCAATTTCTAAAGCACCATATTAGATGGCACCTGTGGAGCTAGCAGAATTGAAGAAGCAATTGCAGGAATACCTGGACAAAGGCTTCATCAGGCCCAGTGTTTCACCTTGAGGAGCTCCGGTGTTATTGGTGAAGAAGAAGGATGGTAGCAGGAGGATGTGCATTGATTATCAAGAATTGAACAAGGTCACTATTAAGAATAGATATCCTTTACCTAGAATAGATGACTTGTTCGATCAACTAATTGGAGCTAAGGTGTTCTCGAAGTTAGATCTTCGGTCTGGATACCATCAACTGAAGGTGAAGGAGGAGGACATTCCGAAGATGGCTTTTAGGACTCATTATGGTCATTACGAGTTCTTGGTCATGCCATTTCCAGTGACCAATATTCCAGCAATTTTTATGGATTTGATGAACTAAGTATTCTCTCCATTCTTAGATAAATTTGTAGTAATAATCATTGATGATATTCTAATTTATTCTAAGGATGAAGAGAAACATGTTGAACACTTGAGAATCGTGTTGCAGACCATCGATAGGAGAAGCTCTGTGCCAAGCTAAGCAAGTGTGAGTTCTGGCTTAAGAGTGTGACATTTTTAGGGCATGTTGTTTCGGGAGAAGTTGGGGCATGTTGTTTCAGGAGAAGGCATCTCAGTGGATCCCAACAAAGTGCAGGCAGTGAAGGATTGGCCTACCCCAGAATCGATAACTGAAAATAGGAGTTATCTAGGGTTAGCTGGATACTACCGGAGGTTCATGCAAGATTTCTCAAGGATTACAGGACCTCTGACCAAGCCTACCCAGAAGGAAGAGAAGTATGTATGGACAGCGGAGTGTGCCAATGCTTTTGAAGATTTGATGAAGAGAGTGATGATGGCTCCAATCTTGAAGATGTCAGATGGGACTGGTGGTATGGTCATTTACAACGATGCGTCGGGGAGAGAATTGGGGGTGTGCTAATGCAAGATGGACATGTAATAGCATATGCGTCCAGGCAACTCAAGTCTTATGAGAAGAATTAACCTACGCTGATCTGGAGTTGGCAGCAGTTAATTTCGCCTTGAAGATTTGGAGACACTATCTGTTGGTGACCAAGTGCTGATCTACACCGATCACAAGAGCTTGAAGTATATCTTCACTCAGAAGAAGCTGAACATGAGGCAGAGGAGATGACTAGAGTTAATGGCTGATTACGATATTGATCTACAGGATCACCCTGGAAAGATCAATGTATTACCTGATGTCTTGAGCAGAAAGTTGGAAGCATCTATGGCAATGCAGATCACTCAACAGAAAGGGTTATTTGAGGAGATGAGGCGGATGGACCTGATGGTGATTAGAAGGGCAATAGCTCTCTGCCAATTGATGGCTATGCAGATTCAACCAGCACTTTTTGAGAAGATCACGGAAGCTCAAAGTGGAAATCTCAAGTACAAGAATTCAAGGAATAAGTGGAAGCCCGATTGAGGTCAGATATGCAGATCCATGTGGATGGAACGCTCCATTTTGGTAACAGAATTTGTGTACCGAAGGGAGAGGTTAGGTAAGAAGTGTTAGCCGAAGCCCATAACTCGGCTTATTCCATACATCCAGGGGGACGAAGTTGTACCAAGACCTGAAGCAATGGTTCTGATGGTATGGGATGAAAAGGGAGATTGCTCGATATGTGGCAAAGTGTCTTGTGTGCCAGCAAGTGAAGGCGGAACATCAGAAGACGGTTGGACTTCTTCAACCTCTGCCAATTCCGGAATGGAAGTGAGAGCACATCACTATGGATTTCGTCACTGCTCTACCTCGCAGCCATAAGGGTAATAATGCAGTATGGGTTATAGTGGATCGCCTCACGAAGTCCAACACAATTATCACTATTGAGTTTTCACCGGATTACTGCAGGGAGCTATTATGGCTGTTGGTGCATCCCGGCCTACTGTTGTTGCTGCAAAGGATGGAAGAATTGGTGTGAAAAGTCAGATGCAGGTAAAAGTTTGAGTCAATTTTCTTTCGGTCACTTTCTTCAGAATTTAATTGCTCAGGTCTCTAGTTTAGCTTCATGTTCTCAGACATGGGAAATGTATAACCTTGCAGGTAAATATAACTGCTGACCACCGTGTCATATATGGTGCTGATCTTGCTGCTTTCTTGCAAACTCTGGCCAAAATCATCGAGGATCCGAAAGATCTCACATTTTAGTTGCAACTATGGAGATTGATCATTTCATCTCCTCCCCCCAACCCCTTTGTGTACTCTCATGGAAGTAGTTTTGAGTAGAAAATTAATGTGCATGCTGTGATATAAGCTAGGTGCCATTTGTTCTCTGGCTTGCAGCAACTTGTAGGATTGGGAGGAAATGGTTATGTTTTATTTTTGTAAGCCTCCATGAATTTGTTATTCAAATAAAATTTTGCGAGGAAGATTTGAAGTGCTGTGGTTGCAGTTCAAATAAATTTGGTATTCATTTTACAATCACCTACAGAGGTTCCTTCAGTGCTTGTGCATTTTTACATTTTGATCAACTTCTGCTGGGTGAATGAACAGCAAATGCTCCAGACAAGGATAGTATGTTGTTATCGGCAATATTACAATCCAATATGAGGACTGTTTAATAGCAGCTCCACGCAAGCAAAGGAGCTATATTGGTACACAAAACCTGAGATTTTGTGGATTACATGAGAGTGAAAAGGCAAGCAACCTCCTGAGTTTTGAATTGATTTTGCTTGGCAGGCTGAGATCTTTAGCACTTCTCTCACTGTTAAAGTTTTCATCAGTTGAAGGAACTGAACTTTGGCATGAACACTCTCACTCAGTATTAAAGGTCAGAATCAATCTTTAACTTCTAAGTATATTGCATGTTTGAGGCATATGCGTTATCGATGGTATTCATTCAGCAAACTTCTATTTTTATGCTCTCTAAAAGAGCTACCTTTATACGGTCGCATAGATTTTCCTGGATACTGTATAGATGAGCTATTTTGTGATTTTCCTGTACAATCTAATTGGAACCATACAAAACTGACAGCATACTGAAAAACAAATCTTCACATAAAGCTTGTAGCTGTATTCTTTTATGCATCTCTATACTTTACAACAGTGAAACAAAATCCAGTTCAAAGTCGGAAGAAGACGGTATTGTAATGCTTTCATAATACAATATCGGTGTATTTAACAATAGTAAAGCAAAGAACATAACCAATTATCTACTCTCTACAACACAAGTTTAGGTATCACTAACTACTACACACTTCCTCACACAGGCATTCCATCTTCTTCAGCTGCACTTGTCCAGTATGTGCCATTCACCTTGCATTGAATAGTGTCCTCAACACATTTCGCATCTTCGGCCTTGATTCAGGAGACAAACTAACACAACTGATTGCAACCTTCAGAACTGATAGCATTTGGCTCTGAACTGCAGGTGATGCTTTGCACACCCTAGAATCAAGAATCTGCTCCCCCTGGTCAAGCCTAGCTGAAAAACTCAGTGCCCACTTGGCTAACTCGATTCCTTCGCTGACAGGCAGCTTTCCAGTTAACAACTCCAGTAAGATGACCCAAAACTGTAAACGTTGCCGGCCGCTGTCACCCTCATTGTGTAAGCATACTCTGCAATCATAAAATTCTAAGAACGAATCTAGGGTTTGCAAAGTATGAGAAATTTCAAGACATACTCCCAAGAGAGAAATATAAAAGGTTCAAGCTGCTGTACTCCCTAGGAATATATACGTATAGGAAAGAATTTGTACTAAAAAAAGAAATAAGCTCAGGAGAGATCATTAATTTGCTTGAATAATTGAATGGACATGCTAGATACTTGAAGTGTATTAAAGTATATTACACGAGTAGGTTTCAGGATTACATCTATCGAGATTAAGAATTGCAAAAGTAACAATATCAATACCATTTTTCTCTTTAAAAAAACAATATTGATACCATACTACTGCATCATTGAATTAAACGTTCAATATTACAAGTTTTATAGATATATTCTGTGTGTGTGCGCGTGTGTTGTGTGTGTGTGTGTGTGTAACTTGTCAACTTCATGAAGGAGAGTAGCAAATAGTAGAATGTAGAAGAATACACACACAACACAACTAGCAATTAGTAGATTGTAGAAGAACACACACACACACACACACACACACACACACACACGAGCAATTAGTAGATTGCAGAAGAATACATGCACGCACGCACACGCACGGACACACATACAACTAGAAATTAGTAGAATGTAGAACACAAGCACGCACACACAAACCAGCAATTAGTAGTTGTAGAACAACATGTGCGCACACACGAGTAGCAATAAATAGAATGCAGATAAAAGGCACCACCACATCTGTGCACGCACGATAAAAGATCAACATGCTCGATCAGACCATGATCAAGTTAAACCTCCTAAAATAAAACATGTCACACAATTAATAGAAAACAAAATTCGTGAATAGTCTCACCAGGAGGAATGTAGCCGACAGAACCAGCAACAGTAGATAGACTTCCAGTGCTTTTGGAAGGATCAATAACTTTGCAGAGCTCAATATCACCAATCTGGGGTTCCTTCATCGACTTCAAATGTATGCTCTTTGTCGACAGATCCAATAGCAGAACTGGCTGAGTACAGCCATGCAGAAAAGTGAGCCCCTGAGCCACCCCAAGTGCGATGCTGTAACGAGATTGCCAATCCAAAGCATTTTTGGAGCCCTTGTGAAGGAAATCATAGACGGTTCCCTTATGCACATGTTCATAGAAGAGGTAAGCATTATCCTGTGTCAAGACATACGCCAATGGTACAATGACATTTGAATTACTCAACGTCCCAAGAACTTGCAATTCTTGCCCAAACCTCTGATTGCTCCCCATTTGGAAAATCTTCTCACTCCAGTTGAGTTTCTTCACAGTATAGGTCATTCCACTAGGCATCACAGCCTTGTAGTAGGTAGAGAACCTTGTCTTCAACATTATGTTGCTTGGATTGTCAACCACTTCGATAGCTTTGGCAAAGTCAATATTGGACCTATGGATGCTATCCGAAGTTATGTAACCACCATTGATAATTTGAGGAGGGTTCTCTTCTAGCTGCAGACCTTCGTCTTCAGCCCGATAGAACTGATTGGACACAACTAGGAAAAGAACTGCAGCCACCAGTCCCACTCCAATGAAAGCACTGACAATGATCACAATGATGATCAAAGTATTGTTCTTTTTCTTCGTTAAAGTACCAGGTTGTGGTTCCTGCTTTACAAGGCCGCTATTCCCAGTATAATTAACAATAACACGGGCAGGAAAATTTGGAAGGGTTCCAGAAAGCCGATTATTTGATATCACTAGCAGTGTCAAGCTTATCATTTTAGTGAAAGAAGACGGAACCTCTCCCGTGAAGTTGTTATTTGAGAGATCAAGAACCTCCAATTGGTACAAAGCATCCAGATATGAGGGAATGAATCCGCTTAAATTGTTGCTGCTGAGATTAAGTGCTGTAGTCAAGCTGATTGGCATTTTTGGAACTGTTCCACTCAGCTTATTGTTTCCTAATTGCAGTTCTATCAGGTAGGTCAACTTGTTGATATTTCCGGGTATGGGACCATAGAGTTTGTTGGCTGCCAAATTTAGGTATAGGAGCTTTGATAAGTTGGTTATTGTGGAAGGTATTGGACCATGAAGAGAATTCTGACTGAGGTTCAGTGTGATCAAGTTCGTCAACTTAGAAACTTCACTAGGAATCTCTCCACTAAGATTGTTCTCTTGAAGCTTCACAATCACTAGCTTACTAAGATTACCCAACTCCTTCGGCAACCCACCTTGCAACCGATTGTTGGCCAGATTTAGAAGTGATAGATTACGACAAATTTCCAATTGTGACGGGATCTCTCCATCCAGTTGATTGTTATTCAACTCTAGATATGTCAACCTTGGCAGCTGCTTGAACAATGTAGGAACTCTTCCAGTGAGATGATTCCCCCCAAGCCGGAGCCGAAACAGGCTTTGAGAGAAATTTGCAGGGATAGGACCTTCGAGGCGGTTGGAACTCAAATCAACAGACTTTAAATTCGGAGCAGAGAGGAGGTCAGAAGGGATCTGCCCCCTGAGCTGATTGTAACTGAGGTCCAAAAATATCAGATGTCTAGAAATCCCATCAGGAATCACACCAGAGAACCCATTTAGATTGGCAGCAAACCGACGCAAGGTCTGGATTGAGGACAGTTTACTGGGAATTTGCCCTGTCAGATTGTTAGAAGAAAGAACCAGCAACTTCAACTTGGAAAGCCCTCCAATCTCATCAGGAACAGACCCAGATAAATTGTTCATGCTGAGATCCAAGAAAGTTAGGTTCTTTAACTGAGAAATCTCTCTGGGTATTTTTCCTTGGAACGAATTAGCAGATAGCATCAATTCCTCAAGTGCCCCATTCAAAGGAATGGTGCCTTGAAACAAATTAGAACTCAGGTTCAAGCATTTCAGTTTGCTGCAACCAACCAACTGGGAACCAACCTCTCCTTTCAACATATTATCAGACAAATCAAGAATTTCTAAACTACGAAAGCTCGAAAAATCTCCAAGAGAACCAGTCAGCCTGTTTGAGCTGAGGTTGAGGGATTTCAGATTGGAAAGCCCACTGCAGTTTGAGAAGAAAGATGAGGGGATAAAAGCAAAGGAGTTCAAGGAAAGATCAAGAGTCTCAAGGGATTCAAGCTGACACAAAAGTTTAAAGAAGGCAAAAGCAGAGGAAGTGTTGGTGGGTGAGGTTGTGAGGCCAAGGCCTGAGAGGGAGAGTCTGGTCACACGACCAGAGGTTGAGGAGCTACAATTGACTCCATTCCACAAACAAGGGTTTATGTCAGTGGTGTTCCAAGCCTGGCCATTGGATGATGCAGGGAGAGTCTTGGGGAGAAGAAGCATGGTGAGAGTATCATCACCATGAACTAAAAAGAAAATATGCAAGAAAATGAAGGCACAAGCATACCTCTTCATTTTCTTTGATGTCAATCCCCTCTCTGTCTCTCTGCTTCTCTCTTGAATTTTGGTTCAGATCATTTTGGGAAGAAGGAGAAGAATTGGGTCCAAGTTTTTTAAAAGGCTAAAGGTGGTGGTAGCTTTAGATTTTTGCCTCTCTTTCTGTTTTGGGGTGATGGAATGCAAATGGGTAAGGACCAAGAAAGAAAGAAAAGAGCCTTGGAAATTTGGAATGAGGGAGAAGGGGATTGAGAGGAGGCTGGTTGGGAAAATGTGGGTTTTTTTCCCCCACTTCCTGGGCCCATGGTTGACTGGCTTTGGCTGACTGGGACTCAGACTTCTCAGTTCTTTGGGAACTGATTTCTTTTTCATTTTCCTTTTGGGCACCTCCACTTTTGCTTTTAACATATCTGTGCCCAGAAAGAATTATTTGCAAAAGGATTTTATTTATTTTTTTTACAAAAAAACATAACTAGGACTAAATATGAAAAAAAGATAGAATTAAACAGTTCAACCACATTTCTACTTGTCAAGTTGAAGTTAATTGTTATTAGCCTGATAGTCGACAACATCTGTAGCCCACATGTATATGACTCGTGATATCACCAATCAACTTTGGGCCTGATTGGTTGTCGTAACTGACCGTAATTCGTAAGTGACAATTGGTAAAGTCTTTTACAGTTGTAAATGAGTTACATGCATATAAGTTTTATGGTGTTTAGTTGGTAATATAAAGTTGTAAGTGAAAAAGTGTATTGTATTTTATTGTGTTTGGTTGTCATAATGTGTAAGTCGTAAGTGAAAAAGTTAACCACAAAATTAACTATTTGGTGATTTAAAAAGTTTTAATATTGCAAATAAATATTAAAAATGCTAAATATTAAAAAAATTTAATATTAACATAAAAAAATAATACAAATTTGCATGACCACAAAATTAACTATAACTGGGCTGTAAGTGAGTGTAATTGTTTTGCAAGTGAGTGGTAGTTGGGTTGTGTAAGTGTTTTACGAATTACGATCCAAACAAACGCCGTAGTTGTAATTGGGTTGTAAGTCATTTACGAATTACGGACTTTTACACGAAACAAACAGCCCCAAATTATAGAAGAAATTTTGAATGTAACGCCCCGATTCCACGGATACGGGGACGTCACTGCAACGTATATACGTAAGTCCGAAGTACCTTCCCGTATATACGCTAAGCATCAGTACAGACAAGAATCAGAGTACGGAAGCAAATGGTGCATTATACATTCCAACACATATATATACAATCACAGAATTATCACCAGAGGTGATGAATATTACAATAATATAACATCACAGATATGCGCAAATGCGGGAATACAAAAGATATACAATATATGAACTGTATAAAAGGGAGCTCACATACAAGTATGCAAGGAACTGTACAAGTGAAGAGTATAAAAGAGCACTCACGAGTTGCTAAGAGGAAACTCGAGAGGCATACAGGGGGCCTGGAAGGATGTGGCTCTGAAAGTTCGGCTGAAGCTCCACGCTACCGCTACGCTACTCTGAACAGCAACTGGGAGAATCCACCCGCTCCTAGCTCCATAACCTGGACGTGAGAATCCAGGGGAGTCAGTGAAACTCCCCAGGCGAGTAGGATACAAAGCCGGGTGGCGAGCCAGGAGGAACACAAGTATCAAACTCAGAAGACAGGAGGGTTAGAACACAAATGAAGTATATATATAAGAACAGGTATAACATAAGCATCATAAAACTCGAGCTACACATAATACTCATAAAACATGAAATCCGATATAAAGTCCGGGAAAAGCAAATACGGTAAGGCACAGCACAAATTCATAGCTATTTAAGATGTAGGCTTTGGTATGCGTCCCATTCCACATACCTCTACTTACAACTTAAAGAGCCGGTTATTATGACACTTTATTATTACTCGTCTAACCCATATATCTAGGTATGTGGCTCGGTGTACGGCCAACTCACATACATCCATATATAAGCAAGTCGAGGTTGTTATTGGAAACAGCGGGGGTATCAACGAACTATGTTTACAGTGGGTCCCGTGCATGCCCGGGACCACGGTCCAGGATTGTTCCGTTGCATGGAAACGGAAGCCAGCCGCAAGGCTAAACAGGAGGGACTTATGTATGCCCTTATCAATCAGGAATAAGGGAGCCAGCTCTCCCCTCGGTCCCCTGGAGTACCACAGGTCAGACCGGAAATATAGTGCACAACCTAAAGCCACTGTAAACACGAACACATATCGATATCCGCATGTTTCCCCCGACCCAATACAAGTTGGTCCATTTTAAGATTCAATAGTTTAATTATCACTTTACGGGAAAAACAGGGAATGAACATGATCAGGAATCAGGAGTACACAAATACATATAGTCAAGTCACTGCATGTAAAGCAGGAAAGCAAGTCACTGATCATGATACAGGATAATAAAGTAAAGTTCCCGTAAAGGTGATAATCACAAGTCAAGTATATCATGCTGGGTATAAAGTGATAGCATGATAGGGTGATGATATATAACAAGTAACCAATCATAACAAGAGATGGATAATAATCAGGTAGCAAGTTACGTCAAGAGATTGATAATAGTCTGGGTAAGTCAGGTCATACCAATAGGGTCTTACCAAATAGTAGCAAGTCAGGTGGTCAGGTGGTATACACTAGATGGTCAGGTGATATACATGTGTTAAAAGGAAGCATGCAACTAACTAGTCTGAAGTAATGGTATAGCGAGTGGTAACATAAAAGCAATGACCCAAAGTCCAACAAGTCCAACGACCACGAAGGGTCGGCCACGCATAGCATAAAGCAATAAAAGATATAAAACATGAAATAAAATACATGAAGACTGGAGCAATTAATGAAATAGGAAAACAAGAGGGTAGCGAGTGAGAACACTCGCCTGAATCACCGAAACGCCGAAAGATCCGAAATCCACGGAAGTTCGGGATGCGCCATAACCTGTGATATAAATATGTAGAGAGAAGATGAGAGAGAGAAAGAATAGAAGACGATGTTTGTCAAGTGACAAGTCAAGAGATACCTATATGTGATGTAAGTCTAGAGGGTAAGGTTCAGTTTCAAGAAAGGAATCAACTATGACAGACAGGCAAAGTTAGTCGACTAGGATGGAAGAGTAGTCGACTAATAGTGGAGTTAGTCGACTAACAGTAGGGTCTGGTCGACTAAAACTGTGTAACAGAGAGTTGGGTTTGGTTTCAGGGAATAGTTAGTCGACTGGAGTAAAATAGGTAGTCGACTAACAGATACTCTAAGTCGACTAATAGTATGGTCAAGTCGACTAGAACTGAGATACAGAAAGTTGGGGTTTCTGATTCAGGAAGAGTTAGTCGACTAGGGTCAAAAGTGTAGTCGACTAAGGGTCTCAAGTCGACTAGGAACTAAGGTAAGTCGACTAATACTGTGTTTCCAGAAAAGGTTAAGTTTTAGCTAAGGGTTTCTAGTCGACTAGATCCTAGGTCAAGTCGACTAATCGTCTGGAAACAGTAAACAGAACAGATTTTCTAGGGTTTGTGTTTGATGTCAAATAATCATGGATTGAATACACAAGTGAACAAGATATGAATACATATGTATACTAAGAATTGACTAAGTCTTGGTGATGAAAATTACCTACCAAAAGGAGTGGTTGATGATGAAGAAGAAGGTGGAGCCTTGGTGGAGTTGTTGTTGACCTTGGTGGTGTTTCCCATGGAGATGAAGGAAAGGGTGGAGGTTTAGGGTTTTGATGAAGAGGATGAAGAGAAGGAAAAAGAGAAATAGAAATGTAAAGGGAAAGTATTTATAGGGTTTTGGATTTGTAAAGGTGTTGCAATTAAATAAAAGGGAGGGGCTTAATTGCAAAGTGGAGAGTGAGGTGTTTCTCTTGGCCAATAGGAGCTTGCCAAGTGAGGGGGTGAGGTGGAGAAGAAGATGGTGGAAGGTGGTGAGGTGGAGGGTGAGGTGGAGATTTATGTGGTGGAGAATTGGTGGAAATGTGTGGATGAAAATGGAAGCTTAGGGAGGAAGAAAAGAATAAAGGAAAAGGAAAAATGGAAAAGAATTGATAAAGAGAAGATATTTCTCTTGGAAAGGAATATAAAAATAATGAAAGTGGCGGATTCCCGGGATTCAGTTGCAGATATGGAAATCTTTCGGGAAAATACCGGAATCGTCCGAAATTCAAGTATCTCGGAACGACCCGAAATAAACATCAAAAATCCATAATATTATATTAAGAATAATAGTGAAATCCTTTTTAAGAAATACTTTATAGTTTTAAAACTAAAAATCCCGGAATCAGTTACCTACCGACTCCGAAGGAATTTTCATAAAATCATAAAATCCTCAGAAAAAGAACGTAGGTAGAAAATGTGATTCTAAGAATTAAAGTTTAAAGGATCATCTAGAAATTCTAAACTGTTTGTGAGATAAAAATCCAGGAATCAGTCTTCTACCGACTCCGGTGGAATATTCATAAATTCGTAAAATCTTCAGAAAAAGTATTTAAATAAGAAATGTGATTCTAAGAAGAAAAGTCTAAAGACTCTTCTGGAAATTCCAAGTGGTTTGTGAATTAAAAATCCGGGAAGCGGTCAGCGACACTAGCCGACACCGGTTTTAAAGAAATTCATTTTAATTCAGGAAAAATCTAGAAAATCATAGAAAATCTAATATATTAGAAAATAATATTTAAAACTAAAATCGGTCAAATCTAAGTACCGGAATATCCAAATCGAGTAATATACTATAATCGGGTTCCTGGTTCGGACTGGGACTGACTCCGAGTCCACGAATCCAAATCCAAGATAAAACAATCATATAAGGAATTCATAATACAGAATCAATACTGAAGGTAAATCAAAAAATACGATCGGAAAATCTGAATACGCAACTAAGTACGTATTCCGGGAACGGGGTATTACAATCCACCCACCTTACAAAAATTGCGTCCTCGCAATTTCGTTAAGGGGCAAATTGAATACAAAGGGGACAAAGGCTGGAATTTATACTAATTAAGATATGAAGCACTATAGGTAGGGCTCTCAAGTCAACTGAATAATAATCATACTCTGCATTTCCGGCTGATGATGTCGTGGCTGTGTAATAAATCTTTAGAATAATGCTGAATAATACTGATGATGTCGTGGCTGTGAAATAAATGAATACTGATGATGTCGTGGCTGTGTAATAAAGAAAACCCCGAAAATCCTGAGCATAATAAAGAAGACCGATAATTAAGAATCTGACTACTGACCTCTGAAAGATAGCCAGATCAAGATCGATCTGGAGAATACCAAGCTTCATAGAATTGGCCGAAGAGATCACATAAGAGCTTCATTCTGAACCAGCCACTACCTCTCTAGTCTAGTCATATCTTAAAATAGTATAAGGCTTCATAAAACCAAAACATAAAACCAAAACAGGGAAAGGATAGGAGTGATTAGGAATCAAGGGAAAGATATTCAAGGAGGGATTAGAAATCAAAGGAAAGATAGCCAAGAAATAGATAACTCTGCACTTGCAGTTGGAATGTATAACCAAGACTCATGTATTCCAGTTGCAAATCGCTTTACCATTGATTTGCCTTCTGGACGTACTGAGGAGGTTAGAGCCTAAGCTCTGATACCAACCTGTAACGCCCCGATTCCACGGATACGGGGACGTCACTGCAACGTATATACGTAAGTCCGAAGTACCTTCCCGTATATACGCTAAGCATCAGTACAGACAAGAATCAGAGTACGGAAGCAAATGGTGCATTATACATTCCAACACATATATATACAATCACAGAATTATCACCAGAGGTGATGAATATTATAATAATATAACATCACAGATATGCGCAAATGCGGGAATACAAAAGATATACAATATATGAACTGTATAAAAGGGAGCTCACATACAAGTATGCAAGGAACTGTACAAGTGAAGAGTATAAAAGAGCACTCACGAGTTGCTAAGAGGAAACTCGAGAGGCATACAGGGGGCCTGGAAGGATGTGGCTCTGAAAGTTCGGCTGAAGCTCCACGCTACCGCTTCGCTACTCTGAACAGCAACTGGGAGAATCCACCCGCTCCTAGCTCCATAACCTGGACGTGAGAATCCAGGGGAGTCAGTGAAACTCCCCAGGCGAGTAGGATACAAAGCCGGGTGGCGAGCCAGGAGGAACACAAGTATCAAACTCAGAAGACAGGAGGGTTAGAACACAAATGAAGTATATATATAAGAACAGGTATAACATAAGCATCATAAAACTCGAGCTACACATAATACTCATAAAACATGAAATCCGATATAAAGTCCGGGAAAAGCAAATACGGTAAGGCACAGCACAAATTCATAGCTATTTAAGATGTAGGCTTTGGTATGCGTCCCATTCCACATACCTCTACTTACAACTTAAAGAGCCGGTTATTATGACACTTTATTATTACTCGTCTAACCCATATATCTAGGTATGTGGCTCGGTGTACGGCCAACTCACATACATCCATATATAAGCAAGTCGAGGTTGTTATTGGAAACAGCGGGGGTATCAACGAACTATGTTTACAGTGGGTCCCGTGCATGCCCGGGACCACGGTCCAGGATTGTTCCGTTGCATGGAAACGGAAGCCAGCCGCAAGGCTAAACAGGAGGGACTTATGTATGCCCTTATCAATCAGGAATAAGGAGCCAGCTCTCCCCTCGGTCCCCTGGAGTACCACAGGTCAGACCGGAAATATAGTGCACAACCTAAAGCCACTGTAAACACGAACACATATCGATATCCGCATGTTTCCCCCGACCCAATACAAGTTGGTCCATTTTAAGATTCAATAGTTTAATTATCACTTTACGGAAAAACAGGGAATGAACATGATCAGGAATCAGGAGTACACAAATACATATAGTCAAGTCACTGCATGTAAAGCAGGAAAGCAAGTCACTGATCATGATACAGGATAATAAAGTAAAGTTCCCGTAAAGGTGATAATCACAAGTCAAGTATATCATGCTGGGTATAAAGTGATAGCATGATAGGGTGATGATATATAACAAGTAACCAATCATAACAAGAGATGGATAATAATCAGGTAGCAAGTTACGTCAAGAGATTGATAATAGTCTGGGTAAGTCAGGTCATACCAATAGGGTCTTACCAAATAGTAGCAAGTCAGGTGGTCAGGTGGTATACACTAGATGGTCAGGTGATATACATGTGTTAAAAGGAAGCATGCAACTAACTAGTCTGAAGTAATGGTATAGCGAGTGGTAACATAAAAGCAATGACCCAAAGTCCAACAAGTCCAACGACCACGAAGGGTCGGCCACGCATAGCATAAAGCAATAAAAGATATAAAACATGAAATAAAATACATGAAGACTGGAGCAATTAATGAAATAGGAAAACAAGAGGGTAGCGAGTGAGAACACTCGCCTGAATCACCGAAACGCCGAAAGATCCGAAATCCACGGAAGTTCGGGATGCGCCATAACCTGTGATATAAATATGTAGAGAGAAGATGAGAGAGAGAAAGAATAGAAGACGATGTTTGTCAAGTGACAAGTCAAGAGATACCTATATGTGATGTAAGTCTAGAGGGTAAGGTTCAGTTTCAAGAAAGGAATCAATTATGACAGACAGGCAAAGTTAGTCGACTAGGATGGAAGAGTAGTCGACTAATAGTGGAGTTAGTCGACTAACAGTAGGGTCTGGTCGACTAAAACTGTGTAACAGAGAGTTGGGTTTGGTTTCAGGGAATAGTTAGTCGACTGGAGTAAAATAGGTAGTCGACTAACAGATACTCTAAGTCGACTAATAGTATGGTCAAGTCGACTAGAACTGAGATACAGAAAGTTGGGGTTTCTGATTCAGGAAGAGTTAGTCGACTAGGGTCAAAAGTGTAGTCGACTAAGGGTCTCAAGTCGACTAGGAACTAAGGTAAGTCGACTAATACTGTGTTTCCAGAAAAGGTTAAGTTTTAGCTAAGGGTTTCTAGTCGACTAGATCCTAGGTCAAGTCGACTAATCGTCTGGAAACAGTAAACAGAACAGATTTTCTAGGGTTTGTGTTTGATGTCAAATAATCATGGATTGAATACACAAGTGAACAAGATATGAATACATATGTATACTAAGAATTGACTAAGTCTTGGTGATGAAAATTACCTACCAAAAGGAGTGGTTGATGATGAAGAAGAAGGTGGAGCCTTGGTGGAGTTGTTGTTGACCTTGGTGGTGTTTCCCATGGAGATGAAGGAAAGGGTGGAGGTTTAGGGTTTTGATGAAGAGGATGAAGAGAAGGAAAAGAGAAATAGAAATGTAAAGGGAAAGTATTTATAGGGTTTTGGATTTGTAAAGGTGTTGCAATTAAATAAAAGGGAGGGGCTTAATTGCAAAGTGGAGAGTGAGGTGTTTCTCTTGGCCAATAGGAGCTTGCCAAGTGAGGGGGTGAGGTGGAGAAGAAGATGGTGGAAGGTGGTGAGGTGGAGGGTGAGGTGGAGATTTATGTGGTGGAGAATGGTGGAAATGTGTGGATGAAAATGGAAGCTTAGGGAGGAAGAAAAGAATAAAGGAAAAGGAAAAATGGAAAAGAATTGATAAAGAGAAGATATTTCTCTTGGAAAGGAATATAAAAATAATGAAGTGGCGGATTCCCGGGATTCAGTTGCAGATATGGAAATCTTTCGGGAAAATATCGGAATCGTCCGAAATTCAAGTATCTCGGAACGACCCGAAATAAACATCAAAAATCCATAATATTATATTAAGAATAATAGTGAAATCCTTTTTAAGAAATACTTTATAGTTTTAAAACTAAAAATCCCGGAATCAGTTACCTACCGACTCTGAAGGAATTTTCATAAAATCATAAAATCCTCAGAAAAAGAACGTAGGTAGAAAATGTGATTCTAAGAATTAAAGTTTAAAGGATCATCTAGAAATTCTAAACTGTTTGTGAGATAAAAATCCAGGAATCAGTCTTCTACCGACTCCGGTGGAATATTCATAAATTCGTAAAATCTTCAGAAAAAGTATTTAAATAAGAAATGTGATTCTAAGAAGAAAAGTCTAAAGACTCTTCTGGAAATTCCAAGTGGTTTGTGAATTAAAAATCCGGGAAGCGGTCAGCGACACTGGCCGACACCGTTTTAAAGAAATTCATTTTAATTCAGGAAAAATCTAGAAAATCATAGAAAATCTAATATATTAGAAAATAATATTTAAAACTAAAATCGGTCAAATCTAAGTACCGGAATATCCAAATCGAGTAATATACTATAATCGGGTTCCTGGTTCGGACTGGGACTGACTCCGAGTCCACGAATCCAAATCCAAGATAAAACAATCATATAAGGAATTCATAATACAGATTCAATACTGAAGGTAAATCGAAAAATACGATCGGAAAATCTGAATACGCAACTAAGTACGTATTCCGGGAACGGGGTATTACATTGAACGTATTGTAGAAAATATTTAGAATCCAGAACTTCAACTCACAGTTTTAATTTAGCAAGTTGAAGTTGACAGTACTTAGATGATAGTCGACTGTAACAATAATTTGCAAGAGAACCGATATATGTGTTATTAACTCATGAAATCACCAATCAAATATTCAACTTTGGGCGTGTTTGGTTGCAAGGAAGTGGGCAGAAGTAAGGACATAAGGAAGTATAATTGCTCACTTTCCTATCTATCCAAACACCGAAAAAGAAAATGAGAAACTCCTTTTTCTTTTCTCTTTTCTCATTTACACAATCACTTCCTCACTTTCAGGGTGCTACAGTTAATTTTGTGGTCATATAAATCTCATTTGTAATAAATTGTAGCTCAAAACAGTTAATTTTGTGGTCATATAAATCTCACTTGTATTCTAATTACAATCTAATTTTTATTTTTCTTAATTAATTTTTATTTTAATATTATTTTGCGGTTAACTTTGTGGTCAATTTTTCTACTTTCACTTTCACATTACTATCCAAACACCGAAAAAGATATAATATTTTTCAAATCACACTTTTCAACAACATCCAAATACCGAAAACTCACTAATCAATTCTCAAATTTCAGAAAGAACTATTACTATTTCCTCACTTTCTCACTTTCACTTCTGACTAAACAGACTTAAGACTTGAGGAAAACGCTCGTAAGAAATATTTGTTTAGTGAGATATAATAAAAATATATTTTGCTTGAAAATTTTAGCTTGCAAAGGGTCAATATTTTAAAAGGGCATTTTGACTTGGACTCAGCTCAGGTTTAATTGATTGGATGTGTGGAAAAAGTCACCAGCAGCGAAGTGCTGCCTTAATTTTCCACAATCATTACATGTCACCGGGGACTTAAAAGGTCATATTTTAAAAGGGCATGTTCGTTTCTCGGCGTCTAGGATGGAAAAACAGATTTGCAGTCTCACACACGCGCATCACGTACGCGTTTTGTGCGATATTTCTAGAAAATTGTCATGATTTTGAAGGGCCCCACTAAATGCTGACTTAGTCAAAGCGGATATTTTTCTTGTGCGATCGCCGAAACTAATAAAAATTTCACTGTAACTGTGGCTCAACATCTCGTTGGCAACAGAAAGCTGATGATTCGATCCTACCACATAATTTTGAATTTTTAAATCCGAGACAAATTGACCCTAATGCACAAGGATTGGTGTGGTTAGGGGATATTGATGGGTTTCTGTAGCTCTATAAATCTCTCTATTTAGGGTTTCTCTTTAGTTTAATTAAGTAATTATTTAATTGGATGAGTGTGTGAGTGATTATTGATGTCGTCTACAAAATTAGCCTGGGGCACAGTAGCAAATAATTTTTTATGGTAATGATTCTGTTGTTTATGTAAATTTTGGTAGCTTGGAGCTTTTTAATTTAATATTTATAATATAGAAAAATGGACAACATCAAATATAGAATTTTTGAACACTCCTTTTCTTGGGCTGACTGCCTGATGCTCTCTAGGGGAGCCACTTAGTCTTGGTGGTTGGTAGCTATTTATATTTCTTAAATAAAAAAACATTAAAAAAAAAGTGATCTGGTGGTATTTTCTTGTTTCTTAAGCACTGGAGTCGGTTCTTTTTAAATTAATAATTATAATTTTTGAGTGATTGTGATTGATTCTTTTTTTGGGCCTTTTAATTGTTTGTTTTGGTCTATTGACAATAAAACATCATGAAATGCGTTCATAACTCTAGATTTATTTCTTCTTATCTTGCTGATAATTTTTTTCTTTGATTGAAGGGCCGTAGCCTTACTATATATGTGATTGATTTCTAACCAAAATACAAAGCACATCCAATAGATGAGAAGGCACAGGCTTTGGTTTGGCAACATTAGCATCGACATTCACCTTGATCACATGCGGAATGGTCGCCGACCAAGGTTGTTGAGTCGAGTTGTTGCTTGGGCTCTCTGAGGCATTTTGTCAAACACTCAACGATGTTGTTGCCATGATTTCACCGATTTAGTTGAGAATGGGATCCTCTCAAAAACCCATTTACAACGATTTTTTTCACACATTCCAAAATAAATTTTCCCTAATATCAAAGACTTTCACATCACTCCTACTCAAGTTTAGTTGCTGATCAATTATAGTGCTTATATCCTCGCCTGCTGCAACTTCAAATTTAATTCTCGGGTCGTTACAGATGTCGACGATTGCGGGGCATGGAGGAGGATGTGAAAGATTGTCTCCTTTTCATTACTGAAGAGAAGGCATGCACCATTTGCTCCTGGAATTACACGGGCACGACGTTCGTTCATCGTGAGGGCATCGTCCAAGTAGCGCCACAAGAAATGGAGCACTCTCAGTTGGGTTTCCCTCCAAGCCCATAGCTTCTTGAAGGTCGTTGGGTGATATGGCGAGGCGATCTCAGTAAGCATCCTATAGGCCAAGCGGGGAGTGAATGCAACGAGCTTCTCCTTCAAAAATGCAGATGCTTTTCCCATCTACTACTGACCAAAGGGTGTTGTTCGAAGCATATTCTTAACAGTTTGAACTCCTCTCTAAATAGTCGAGCACTGAGATTTACTTGTGGAGTTGACAAAGGGCTCCTTGGCAAAGTACTTAGCCTTGAGTATTTGAACCCATAGAGCTCCCGGCTTGTTGATAATTCTCCACCTGATCTTCAGGAAGAGGCTCTCATTTGCTTCTTTTACATGCCAAGACCCCCATGCGCCTTTGGTTTTTTTAGATGATCCCAGCTTCTAAGAAACATGTTTCTGCCACCCGGACTGAATCCTAGTAGAAATTTCTCATAATGCCTCCCATTTCTTTGCTGATTGCCTTCGAGCCCATTTGGAACGAGGAGATTGCCGCCAGTGAGGCCTTGATTAGCACTTCTCTACTCGCGTGAGGTAATAGCGAGCTTTTTCATCCCTTCAGTTTCCCGTACATTTTCTCAATCAGGTACTTGTAGCTTTCAGTTGGCCTGCTTATGGCAAACAAGAAAGTACCGAGATAATGCTCTTTTTTATTCATAAATTGGACTCCAAGAACACATGCTAATTCTGCCTTCACACTTTCCTAGATATTATTAGTGAAAAATAGAAGACTTTGAATAGTTAATCACCTGACCTGACCAATTGGAGAAGATGTCGAGGATCTGTTTTGTGGTCTCGAGATTCCCAACAATGACTTCCCCGAAAATCATGAGGTCATCGGCAAATATGAGGTGTGAGACAACGGGACTTGCATAGTTGATCTTCAAACCCCTGAAAACCCATTTGCCCTCAGTTTCGCATAGGAGAGAAGATAGGACTTCCATGCAGAAAATGAATATGTATGGACACAGGGGCCACCCTTGACCTAGACCTCTCTCAGGGTGAAAGAACCCATCAACCTCTCCACTAATACTTACTCCAATGCGATAAGTGCAAATGCAAGCTTTGATGAGATCCATAAACTGTCAAGGGAGCCTGGCCAGCCTCAAGGCCTGAAGGAGGAAAGGTCATTCGACCCAGTCGTAAACTTTGGACATATCTGCCTTCAGAGCTAAGAACTTTGATTTCCTACTCTTCCTGCTTATAGAATGAATCAGCTTTTGCTACTACAATGTTATCCAAGATTTGTCTTCCCGGAAAAAAAGCAGCCTGGTGGGGAGATGCAAGAACCTAGTAATGGTCAAATTCTGTTGGCAAGGTCTTGGCCATCAGCTTATAGATGACATTACATAGAGCAATCAGCCTGAAGTCTATTGGGGACTGACACTCCTTCTTCTTGGGTATCAGAACTAGATTCATATCACTCACTCCCTGCGTGAAGGCACCAGAGGTGAATAACTTTTGGCTGAGTTCAACTACCTCTTCTTTCACAATTGACCAACCTGACTGAAAGAATATTGAAGGGAGTCCATCTGGTCCGGGGGCCTTGGTTGGTCCCATAATCTTGATAACTTCCTCAATTGTCTCACTGGAAGAAATATGGCATAAGGCTACCATATCTTCAGGGTCAATCGTGGACCTGAATCTGAAGTCATAAGAGATAGGCTCTAGGTTGTTAGACTTGAAGAGGTCTTTGTAATATTTAACAAAGATCCTCCTTTTCTGTGTAGGCTCGGATTTCCATTCACTATCTGCTTTTGGAATGACAAAGATCTTATTCCTCCAGTGGCATTTGGTTGATATAACATGAAAAAACTTGGTGTTCCTATCACCTTCATTGAGAAGTTGGGATCTGGCCATCTGATGTTAGAAAGCTTTCTCAATAGTAAGTAACTCCTCCAGATGCTTAGATATTTCATATCTCTTCTGCAGCAGGTCCAGACTTGGAGGACCATGTTGGATGCATGCAAGCTCCTCTTTCTTCTCCTTGATTTTGTTGGTTAAGTTCCCAAAATGTTCTCAGTGCCACCTTTGGATTCTGATTGAACTCCACATTGTATAGGAAGCATTGCCTCTCACAATCAGTCCATACCTTTAAAAGGAAGTCATTTTACTCATGTTTCCTCACCCACATGGATTCAAACCTAAAATTCCTTCACAGTTGCCTCGGTGGTTGTTGTAGTAGTTTACCAAGATTAGGCAGTGGTCACTGCCCATCGTCAGGAGATGATGGACCGAGGCATCCTTGAAGATCGCCACCCACTCCAGGTTACTATAGGCTTTGTCAAGCCTCTCTCGGATGTGAGTACCTGCAGCTTGTTTATTTGACCATGTATAAACTACACCATGAAAGCCCAGGTCAAACGAATGACAGTTGCTAAGGAAATTATTAAAATACATTGTCTTATTCCAGCTAACAGGATCACCGCCAAAATTTTGGAATTAAGAAAAATTGCATTGAAATCTCCATAACATAAAACAAGGAGATTTAAGGTAGAATTTTATTAGTGAAACTTTTCCAAAATGCTCCTCTCTTGTGTCAGATGGGCTCTACATAGACGCCGACAAAATTTCCCAGTTACAAATTGGATTTCTGCTACAATGAAGTTTGGTGAAGATAATGTGATATGGAGATTATGAACATTATTCCAGATGAACCATAAGCTTCCCGTCAGGCCAGAGGACATGACAATAAAGAAGTTGTCAGCATTTAGACCCCTAATGGTATTGGTGGACTAGGTTGTTGACACTTATAAAAGACAAATTTTCAGATATTTCTACAACTGGTCTGAACAATGTCTAACTTGTTGACACTTTCAAAAGACAAGTCGTAGACAAAATGATGATAAGTTTGTTCTTTTCCCAGCTCATGCTCATCCCTGATGGATAGAGTAGTCATTTAGACGCTACTGATTCATCTAAGCGATTGGTAGGCCAAGCATTACCTTTGAATAGGCCTAAGCATGCCTAAGAGGCTAACATAGCTCAATAGTTAGCTTTGCCTAAGCCTAATGGGCAAATTTCGCCTGAGAGGCCATCATTGCCTAGCTTCACCAAAAGCTTGGCATAGCTCCGCTGAGACCTAACTTCTACCTTCGCCTGAAGCTTTTCATAGCTCCGCTGAGAGCTAACTCTTAGCTTCACCTGAAACTTAGCATAGCTCCACTGAGAATTTGCTTTTAGCTTCACCTGTGTAACAACTAACTTCTAATTTTGCCTGAAGCTTTTCATAACTCCGCTGAGAGCTAACTCCTAACTTTGCTAGAAGCTTAGCATAGCTTCACTGAGAGTTTGCTTTAGCTTCACCTGAAGTTTTTCATAGCTCCAGTGAGAGATAACTTCTAGCTTCGCCTGAAGTTTTTCATAGCTCCAGTGAGAGATAACTTCTAACTTCGCCTAAAGCTTGTCATAACTCCGTTGAAAGCTAACTTCTAGTTTCGCCTGAAGCTTCGCATAGCTCCACTTAGAGCTAACTTCTAACTTCGCCTAAAGCTTTTCATAGCTCCGCTGAGAGCTAACTCCTAGCTTCACCTCAAGCTTAGCATAGCTTTGCTAGGAGTTTACTTTTAGCTTCGCCTGAAGCATTACACAGCTTCGCTGAGAGCTAACTTCTATCTTCGCTCGAAACTTTTCATAGCTCCACTGACAGCTAACTTCTAACTTTGCCTGAAAATTGGCATAGCTCCACTGAGAGCTAACTTCTAATTTTCGCCTGAAGCTTGGCATAGCTCCAGTGAGAGCTAACTTTTAGCTTCACCTGAAGCTTTCATAGCTCCACTGAGAGCTAACTCCTAGCTTCACCTGAAGCTTTTCATAGCTCCGCTGAGAGCTAACTCCTAGCTTCTCCTGAAGCTTTACACAGCTCCGCTGAGAGCGATCTTTTAGCTTCGCTGCAAGCTTTACATAGCTCCGCTGAGAGTTTGCTTTTAGCTTAGCCTGAAGCTTTACACAACTCTGTTGAGAGCTAACTTTAGCTTCACCCCAAGCTTTGTCTAGCTCCACTAAGAGCTAAAATCTTAGCTTCGCCAAGCGAGACTTTAGGTCATTAATTGACCATTTCAAGTTCTTACTGGATTTAAGGTAACTGCCCCACTAAGTTAGTGGAGTGTTAATGGGTAGTTACACCCATGATCCCTAATTAAGAGGAGAAAAGTAAGGGGTTCATAACGCCCCTAAGCCAACTGGTAGGCTAGCCTCGCCAAGCTGGTAGGCTAGTCTCGCCAAAGGCTAATTTAGCCTCGCTAATGGCTGATCCTAGCCTCGCCAGAGGCTGTTTAGCCTCGCCAATGGCTGCTCTAGCCTCGTCAAAGGCTATTTAGCCTCACCAAATAGGCATGACAGCTGCATTAACAGTTGTTTGCTAATTTTTAGGGGACCACTACCCCTCATTGAGCCTATAAATAGCCCACTAGGAGGCTAGTGTAACGCCCCGGCCCCGCAGATGCAGAGACATTACTGCGATGTTATATGTAGGTCAAAAATACCCTCACATATATATGCTAAGCATCAGTACAGGCAATAATCAGAGTTCCAAAATATGTGGTGCATTATACATTCCAACATATGAGTACAATTACAAAGTCACCACAGGATGTGACACAATATTATAAGAATATTACATCACCTATAAGCGCAAATATGAGAATACAAAGAAATGTATAAGTATGAACAGTACAAAGGGCACTCACAAGTTACAGAAGGAAAACTTGAGAGACGAGCAAGAGGCCTAGAAGGATAGGGTTTCAAATAGTCTGCCGATGATCCACGCTTAAGCTGTGCCACTCTGATCAGCAACTAGTAGAATCCACAAGCTCTAGCTCTAAGATCTGGACACGAGGATCCAGGGGAGTCAGAAACTCCCCAACAAGTGTTGTGGTGAATGCCAAGTGGCGTTGGCGTGCGGGAATAAGCACACGTGTATTAATAAATCCGAATTAAAAAAACATGTATCAAAAACCGCGTCGTGAGTACAGGCATACAGGAGCAGGCGAGAGATAGTAAATGACATCAAGCAGAAAACATGCATGGTGTACTATGATAAGAGCAGGAGACTAGTGAAATAGAACACAAGTGGTAAGATAGGATGTAAACATATATAATATAATAATACTAATAATAATCATAAAACTAGAAATCTGAAGTAAAAACCCGATGAAAGAAAATACGGCAAAACCAGTAGTACAAACCCAGTTTATGTCTTCATGAGATAAGTACGTCGAAGGAATAATCCAAATAAGGAAACCCTCATCTATATTCCTTTATCCCATGTTATCGTAATCCGAGCGTATACAACTTGAGTTGCAACACAACACAGCGAATTGAATATTAGCGTCTTATTATAATTGGGGTCGTTTAAGTTATAGGCTTTAGTATGCGTCCCATTCTACATACTTTCACTTACAACTTATAGAGCCAGTTATTTGGAAACTGATGGAGTCCCACGAACCATGTTTAGAATGGGCCCCGTACATGCTCGGGACAACGGTCCAGGAGTATCCAGTGCTGAGCCAGAATGTACCGCTAGGTACCAAAACTTATTGTACGCCCGAACAGGAATAGGGTATCAGAGATCCAATAGAAATGGCTTAGGGCTTGTGCATACCTGGCAGGAATAAACAAGAGGAGTAGAGGTGCCAGTACACCCTACGGAATCTCTTGTGGCTGCCAGGTGATTCCCCAAGTATGTGGCCACGAGTGACTCGATATGACCACCAAAAATATGAAATTATTCGGGAACCCATCGTGTAACACCCTGTTCCAGGGATACATACCCAGATGCGTGTTCTGAATTTTTTGACCGCATTGTTCAATTTTCCTCCAGTATTTATTTTTGGGTTGTGATTGCTTATGTTATTGTGTGTCGAATTTGAATTCTAAGACATAGACTCAGCCCTGACCCGAACCGGGACCCGATATCAGCATGCTACCCGATTTGACCTTTCTGGTAGTCTGATTTGACCGATTTTAATTTCAAACACTGTTTTTAATAATTTAGATTTTCTATGATTTTCTGAAATTTTTCAGAATTTTTCTGCAAAATCTCCAAAACCGGTGTCGGTCGGCGTCGCTGACCGATTCCCGGATTTTTAGTTTTCAAACGGGATTGAATTTTTAGAAACAACTTTCACATTACTTCTTAGAATTTTATTTTCTATTTAAATATATTTTTTAGAAATTTTTTAAATTTATTAAAATTTGACCGATTTTGGTGTCGGCTGGTACCGCCGGAATATTTCAAGATTTTTAATTTAAAAACTAGATCAAATTTCTCAAATCTAATTTCACCAAGAATCTTAAAATAATATTTACTATTTTTGACAATTTTTCGGAACGTTTCTGAAAAGTCAAATTTTACCCTATTAAAATAATAATATTATTTACCGTCCTTTACTTTTCTTGCTTTTTCCTTCTCCACTCCTCTACTTTGTACTTCCAAAATATTCTATTAATTTAATTATCTAATAAAATACTTATTTATATTTTTTTCTTTTCCTTTAATTTTTCCTTTTCCTTTCTTTTTGTTTCTTTTTCTTCTCCCTTACGTTTTCCCCTATACCCTGCAACGATGGTCGCCCATCCCCTGCGCCTGCAACAGCTGCAGCAGCAGCATCATTAGCAGCAGCAGCACCCTATCCCTCCCCGCATACCCTCTCCATTACTCTCCCTCTCCTTCTTCTCTTTATAATATCTTTCCTTCTTCCCTATTTCTTTCTTCATCTTCTCCATTTTCATTTCCCACCAAAACCAACCTCCCACTCATCACCGCCGCCTCCACCATCGGAGCCGCCGCTGCCGCCGCCCCTAGCCGACGGCCACACACACCCCCACCTCCCTACTTCCTTCTCCACTTCCATCACCCCTAAACACCACTCATTCTTCTTCAATTTCAACTAAACCCATAACTTCTCCCACCTCTCCTTCTCCAAAATTCATCACCATCTCCACCAATTCCACCACTCCAACCACCCCATCATCACCTCCTCCTCCTCCTCCAACTCCCCACCATTTCCAACAATCACCACAACCACCACCATTTACCACCACCCCCACCACCAAATACAACAACAAACACACCAACATCAAACACCACCCACCTCTACTCCCCGGGGCTAGGCGCGCCGCCCCTACCCCCGGCGGCGTCGCCACCGTCTCAGGGCCGCCAGCCATCCCCCCACTTCTTTCTTTCTTTCTTTCTTTCTTTCTTTCTTTCTTTCTTTTCTTTCTTCTTTCTTTCTTTTCCTCTTTCCAAATATACCCCCTTTTCTTACTTTCCCTAAATACCCATCCCCTTATTCCCTAATTACTTCTCCATAATTTCAAATATACCCCTCCCCTTTAATTTCTTATATTTTCCCTCTTTTTAACATACCCTACACTCACTCTCTCTCTCTCTCTCTCCTTCCTACAACACTCTCTTTCTCCTCTCTCTCCTCTCATTCTCTCTCTAATATGTTGGAACTTGTTTTGATGAAGACTTTTGTGAAGCATTTCATTTGGAGCTCTAACACACGACGAATCAAGAGTTCTTCATGATCAAGATGTCCCAAAGAGAGTTGATATGATGTGGTTTGTAATTGTGAAATAGCATGTCAAAAGCCTTGATACACACACACATATCATTGACCATTAGTCGACTTATAGTCCTTATTAGTCGACTAATACACTTGGTAGTCGACTAACCCAAACCCCCTAGTCGACTAGTCACATGCCCAAAAGAAACCCAACTCTCTGTTTGTCCATTAGTCGACTTGACAGACAAACCTAGTCGACTAATATACCTTGTAGTCGACTAATCCTATGCCCCTAGTCGACTAATCACTGGTACAGTCGACTTGATGGAAGTTGCAGTCGACTTGATTCAGTTATCCAGAAACTAGTCATTCGAACTTATCTTGACCTAGTCGACTTATAGTCAATAATAGTCGACTACTCTTTGGAAATTTGCCTAGTATAGTCGACTAACTCAAAAGGCAAGTCGACTATAGGCAGTTTCTGACTGTTGGACAGTTTCTGTTATCTGGTCTTTTGTGCAACGTTTTCCAACGTTCCAATCATTTGAATTGCACCTATAACTACCCTAACTTACCCTAGTGTACAGCTATATAAAGGGTGGTTAATCCAAAGGCCAAATACCAATCCTAATCTTCAGTTTTCTAAGATCAAAAATTCTGCCAATCCTGAAAACTGTTCCCACTTCAGTTCTTCACCAAATTCTGATTCTCTAGTGAAGTTCTCTGAAGTTTGTCTCCTATACTAGACCTTGTCCACGTTCATACACAATACCAAGGCTTATAGGAAAGTGTTGTAATACTCAAAGCAATCATTGTACACGGGTGTCTTCTTGGTGTAGAAGCAGTTGTACAAGGTGAAATTTGTTCTCTTGGTGGAAGAGAAGGTGTACACATTTGGCAAAGGAGATTTGTCAAGTGGTGTGCATGGTTGTGATTTTGGGTGTACAAAATCAAGGATAAAGGAAAATCTCAAGCGGGTGGCTTGGGGACTGGATGTAGGTCACGAGGACCGAACCAGGATAAATCTCTCGTGTTTGCGTTTGTCTAAACTTTTCTGAGATTTGATTTCCTTTACTGCAAGTTTATTTATTTGTTTAACTTAATCCTTCTTTGTTAGTATTTGTGTTGACTTTGTATTTTAGATCCATAAGTGCCAACAGAGAAAGTTCCGCATTTGGCATCATCTCGGGACCAACAATTGGTATCAGAGCAGGTCTTACATTTGGTATCCTTCTTCACTGAACCGGCATACAAGCCCTGCATACCTAGTCAACAACAAGGATGGCAACAGAGTTTTCATCATCCCAATTCAAAGAAGGACCTGCTACACAACGTCCACCGCTATTTGACGGATCCAACTACAACTATTGGAAGTGTAGAATGAAGATCTACTTGCAATCGCTCAACTACGAACTTTGGAACATCATTGAAGCATCGTACACCAAGCCAACAACCAACTACAGCGCTTGGAGTGATGATCAAAAGAAGAATGCGAACCTTGACGCCAAAGCGATGAATGCTCTATTCTATGCCCTAACCAAAGAAGAGTTCAACCGAGTTTCAACAGCCACTTCTGCACATCAAATATGGCATACTCTTCAGGTAACACATGAAGGCACAAGTAAAGTTAAAGAGTCTAAAATATCTGTTCTTGTCCACAGGTTTGAATTATTCAAAATGGAGGAGAATGAAACCATATCAGAAATGGTAACAAGATTCATCGACATTACCAATACCTTAGCATCCCTTGGAAAGGACTACACCCAAGTTGAAAGAGTTCGTAAGATCCTTCGTGCACTCACACCAGAATGGGAGAAGAAGACAACAACAATTGAAGAGGCGAATGATCTCTCAACTATGACATTAGAAAACCTAATCGGTAATCTAATGGCATATGAAGTGCAGTTAGAAGAAAGAAAGAAGGACGAACGACAACACCACTCAAAGAAGAAAGAACTTGCCTTCCATGCATCCTCCGACACGGACGATTCAAATAACGATGAAGAGGAGATGACAATGCTTTCAAAGAAATTTAGGAGATTTCTAAAGTAAGGTAAATTCAAATGCTTTAATTGCAATAAACCAGGTCATATGAAGATGGATTGCCCATTGCTAAAAAATAAAGGTAAAATAAAGAGCAAAAGTTCAGAAAGAAGAAAAACTATGAAGCCTCATGGGAGAACAGTGATTCCTCATCTTCTGACGAAGAAGAATCCACTGAACGTGTCAACCTATGTTACATGGCCATAGAAGATGATGATGTATCATTTACTGAACTTTCTGATGCATTTCACGAATTGTTTAATGATCTAAAGCATGAAAAACTGAAAAATAAAGTTTTTATCAAAAGAAAATGAAAACTTTTAAATGAAAATTCATGTTATGCTTTACAAGTATCTTCTATAAATTCTCAACAAGATGAGTTTGAAAAAGTCATATCATCTCTGAAAAATGATAATGAGAAGTTTATAAAAGAGAACATTTTTCTTAAAAAGGAAACTGAGTCTTTGAATAAAAGAATTTCTATTTTAGATAAAGATATTTTAGTTTTCAAGAAGAAATATGAAGATATTTTGCAAAATGTGACTAAGTTCAATCAAGGAAAAGAAAAATTGAATGATTTGTTATCTTTTCAAAAGTTGTCACATAATCATTTTGGTATTGGATATATTGAAAAATCTTCATATGCTAGTAATCCATATGTTTCTTTTGTAAAAAGAAAGTCTAAAAAAATAAGTTTATATGGATTCCTAAGAATTTAAGTATTCATGATAAAAATACCTATATTGCATCATACATTCATGTATATGTGATTCATGCAATTATGTGTATACTAACAGGTGGAAACCAAATTCTAAATGGATTTGGACTCCTAAAAGTTAATATGTTCTTTTATATTTGGTACCATCTAACTATTATCTTGCAGGTACCATATAAGAAGTCATGAACAATACTTCATATATATATATATTTTATGATATATTTGTTTCAGGGGGAGAACAAAGTATTTCTATATTTGTTATAACCCAATTTCTGCAGGGGGGAGGAAAATATAACCTATTTTCTGCAGGGGGAGCACTTGTGCACACAAAGCGTCATCATCAAAAAGGGGGAGAATGTTGAAACTTGTTTTGATGAAGACTTTTGTGAAGCATTTCATTTGGAACTCTAACACACGACGAATCAAGAGTTCTTCATGATCAAGATGTCCCAAAGAGAGTTGATATGATGTGGTTTGTAATTGTGAAATAGCATGTCAAAAGCCTTGATACACACACATATCATTGACCATTAGTCGACTTATAGTCCCTATTAGTCGACTAATACACTTGGTAGTCGACTAACCCAAACCCTCTAGTCGACTAGTCACGTCCAAAAGAAACCCAACTCTCTGTTTGTCCATTAGTCGACTTGACAGACAAACCTAGTCGACTAATATACCTTGTAGTCGACTAATCCTATGCCCCTAGTCGACTAATCACTGGTACAGTCGACTTGAAGGAAGTTGCAGTCGACTTGATTCAGTTATCCAGAAACCAGTCATTCGAACTTATCTTGACCTAGTCGACTTATAGTCAATAATAGTCGACTACTCTTTGGAAATTTGCCTAGTATAGTCGACTAACTCAAAAGGCAAGTCGACTATAGGCAGTTTCTGACTGTTGGACAGTTTCTGTTATCTGGTCTTTTGTGCAACGTTTTCCAACGTTTCAATCATTTGAATTGCACCTATAACTACCCTAACTTACCCTAGTGTACAGCTATATAAAGGGTGGTTAATCCAAAGGCCAAATACCAATCCTAATCTTCAGTTTTCTAAGATCAAAAATTCTGCCAATCCTGAAAACTGTTCCCACTTCAGTTCTTCACCAAATTCTGATTCTATAGTGAAGTTCTCTGAAGTTTGTCTCCTATACTAGACCTTGTCCACGTTCATACACAATACCAAGGCTTATAGGAAAGTGTTGTAATACTCAAAGCAATCATTGTACACGGGTGTCTTCTTGGTGTAGAAGCAGTTGTACAAGGTGGAGTTTGTTCTCTTGGTGGAAGAGAAGGTGTACACATTTGGCAAAGGGGATTTGTCAAGTGGTGTGCATGGTTGTGATTTTGGGTGTACAAAATCAAGGATAAAGGAAAATCTCAAGCGGGTGGCTTGGGGACTGAATGTAGGTCACGAGGACCGAACCAGGATAAATCTCTCGTGTTTGCGTTTGTCTAAACTTCTCTGAGATTTGATTTCCTTTACTGCAAGTTTATTTATTTGTTTAACTTAATCCTTCTTTGTTAGTATTTGTGTTGACTTTGTATTTTAGATCCATAAGTGCCAACAGAGAAAGTTCCGCATTTGGCATCATCTCGGGACCAACATTCATAATATAATATATATATTTATTTTAATATATGGCGGACCTCTCAGATTTTATCCGATATTGCGTTCTAATTTTTAGGCGAGTGTTTTGTATAAGGCTTAATAATTACTACTCTTGTATTTACAGTATGATATTGAGATGTGGATATTATAATATGCCTAACACTTGCTACTGTAATTTTTTGTACATGATACCTTGCTATACGAGTTAATATATGATGTTGTACTCTGTATTCACACCGACACTTGACATGTTATACTTGACACGTGATATCTGACACCGACACTGGACAAGTTATACTTGACACGTGATATCGAACACCGGCACTTGATATGTTATACTTGACTCCTGATCCATGACACTTGATATCTGACACCGGTACTTGATATGTTATACTTGATACCTGATCCTGACACCTGATATAGATATGATACATGCTAGCACTCACTTGGCACGTTTTCACATGGTACAAGCACATTGACCTGATATTGTGATACCTGACCGGATACTATTACCCCTGGTACCTGTATCATATTGCATATTAATGACTATCACTTTTAACGGGACTTGGTTGATTATTATATTATCAGACATTTGGTACTCCTGAACTCCTGTGCTCTTGAACTCCTGTATACGTGAACCCCTGAAATAGGGAGACTGCTGACATTATGCCCCTGATATTATACTCCTATTAATCCCCTTAATAGGATAACCATGGATATTGGACCTTAGTGAATACCCTGTGGACATTATTATTAGACAATCTGTAATAATTAAACAAGTTACATGGAGACGGGGGAAATTGATGGGTACCAATATAACTTCTGTGTTTATGGTGGCCATACAAATGTTGTACAACTAATTCCTGGGATTCGACCTGGAGGCCACCAGGCGCTTCCGTGGGGTGTACTGGCACCCCTACTCCCCTGCCTGCCTGCCGGGTGTGCCATAATCCCCTGGGTATATTCCTGTGGGAAGTGGTGACACTCTATTCCTGTTCGGGTGTATACTAAGTCCTATTGGCATATAGTAAGTCCCGGTACCTAGCGGTACATTTCGGCTCAGTACCAGATACTCCTGGATCGTTGTCCCGGGCATGCACAGGACCCACTCTGAACATGGTTCGTCGTTCTTCATCAATTTTCAATAACCAACCTCGCTCGACTTGTATGAGGAAGTATATGGTACGGACCATATACCGAAACATACAAATTGAACGAGTCTTAATAATAACTTGATAATTGACTTCATGCTATATGAATTTTATTGTCATATCCATATTTATTATCTATTGTAGTTACTCCATGCTTGCTAATTTGATTACATGACATTTGACCTACTATACTTGCTTTTATTTCATGCCACATAAATTCTAATGTCATTTCTATATTTCACTATTTATTGTGGTTATTTCATGCTTAGTGATTTGGGTACATAATACTTGACCTGCTGCACTCACTTTTGTTTATACTTACCATTTGAGTTCTTGCACTCGCTGGGTTGCCCACTAACAACCCTGGATTTGCATGTCCAGATCTTGTAGCTTGGACTGAGGTGGACCCATCAGCTGAGGACCAGGCTTTCTTCGAGGAGCAGGCGAATCAGCCGTAGCTTCATCCCGTCTTCCCCGCTCGCGAGATTCCCTCTTCCAGCTCGTGAGTTCTTATCTTTTGTACCATGTACAATCTACTTTTATACTACCTGGTGGTGTAATATTTATGTAATATTATGTCACAATCTGTGATGACTGAGTACTTGTACTTTTGTACTGGAATGTATATTACCACATATTTTCGCACTCTGATTTCTGTATTGTATTGATGCTTAGCGTACATACGTGATAGTACCATCGCCCTGCGTATGTACGTTGTAGTAGCATCTCCGTATCCGTAGGATCGGGGCGCTACAGGTTGGAATCAGAGCCTAGGCTCTCACACCTTCAGTACAGCCAGTCTGCAGATTAATGTTGGATTAATTTGCAACTGGATCAAGTCATTGCTATACATTCCAATTACAAGTATGAAGTTATCTATTCTTTCCTTGAAATCCCACCCTTGATTCCTGAAATCTCATGCAGTCTTTTATTTCCGTCACCTTTTCATCCGACTCAAATATGGATAAACGGGGGCACGTAACGGTCCTGGCACTTCCCGTGACGGTTCTAACGGGGAGAACAACATGATGAGGATACTTCAGGGGATGATGAATAGCCAGCAGCAGCAAATAGAACTTTTGCGACAAGGATTGTTGACTGCACCCCGGGAGCAGAGGCCAGGTACTGTGTCGGATTTCAGGAGGTTGCAGCCGGCCGTCTTTTCAGGCGCTGAGAAGCCCCTGGATGTAGAGCAGTGGCTGATTGACATGACTAATTTTTTGAAGGTGACCAGAATTTCTAGTGAGAACCAGGTGAAAGTGGCCAAAATCCAGCTGAAAGATGTGGCGAGGACTTGGTGGCTAGCCGAAGAGGCGAGGCTGGAGAAGCCCATCTCTTGAGACCAGTTCTCGAAGGGCTTCTATGAGAGGTTTTTCCCTGCAACGGCTCAGAAGGAGATGGGGGGCAGTTTATTAGGCTGCAGCAGTGGAATCAATCGGTGGATGAGTATGCTGCTGAATTCCTGAGACTTAGTCGGTTTGCACCATATATGGTGACCGATGAGGAGAAGAGAGCTAGCAGGTTCCAGCAAGGATTGTGGGTGGATATCCAGATGTTACTTATACCCCATCAGCTGAAGATATACTCCCAAGTTCTTTCTATAGCTCGTGATGTGGAGCATTGGAGAAGAAGAGAAGAAGCAAGCTGCAACACAAGCCTATGAAGCGCCAATTTCAGCAGGTGAACAGAGGGAATCCAGTTAGATCTATTGGGCCCAGTAGCCAAGCGACCGTTTCAGCCTCCTCCTCAGCAGCTTGTGTGTGTATACTGTCAGAAGCCCAGACACAATCAACGCAACTGTCGTATGGCCAATGGACTGTGTTTGGCATGCGGATCTGGGGACCACTCAGTGGGTGATTGTCCATTCAAGAAGACTTGGAATGCAGCTCCAGCACCACCAGCACTTCCAGCTCGAGCGGCACCCCCAGCACTTTCGGCACCACCGATGAGGAGGAATCCAGGACCTGTAGGCAGAGGAGCTCTACTTCCTCCCCAGCGTCGGACTCTGGGACAGGCTTAGAGGGGACCCAGGACTGGAGTAGGCCACGGGAGAGGCCAGGCCTACAACTTGACAGCCGAGGAAGCTGAAGCATCAGGAGAAGTAGTGGCAGGTACAATCTTGGTCCACTCAGTTCCAGTCTTATCACTCTTTGACTCCGGTGCATCACATTGCTTCATATCCAGTAGATTTACTGCTTTGCATTCTATACCCCTAGTATGTATGGGTAACCAGTGGGAAATTAGTACGGGCAATGGAGTAGTCATTACTAACAAGATTTGCAAAGCGTGCACTGTGGAGTTATGTGGTAGAAAGTTGAAAGCCGACATGTTCGTACTGGACACTAGAGGGTACGATGTGATCCTAAGCATGACTTGGCTTAGCAAGTATCATGCGGTGATCGACTGTCGGAATAAGGTGATCTTTAGAATTTCACACCAACTGGAGTTTCAGTTCATTGGAGAGCGCAAGTCCCTTAGGAAGAAGGATCAACTGGATTGTGCCACTGCTGAAGAGAAGAAGACAGTGTCAGTGTGGAATGAATTCCTGGATATATTTAAGGAGATATCAGGACGTCCACCTGACAGAGTTGTGGAGTTCTCTATTGACATTATTTCAGGAGCGACTCCGATCTCTAAAGCACCGTACCGGATGGCATAACTGAATTGGCTATATTGAAGGAGCAGCTGCTGGAGTATTCGAGCAAGGGTCTAATTAGACTGAGTACTTCACCTTGGGGAGCACCAGTGTTGTTGGCAAACAAGAAGGATGGTGGCAAGAAATTGTGTATTGATTACAGAGAATTGAACAAAGTCACCATTAAGAACAAATACCCTTTGCCGAGGATTGATGATCTCTTTGATCAACTTCATGGGGCCCAAATATTCTCAAAGTTAGATCTGCGGTCAGGGTACCATCAGTTGAAGGTGAAGAAAGAAGACATCCAGAAGACGACATTTAGGACTCGCTATGGTCATTACAAGTTCTTAGTTATGCCCTTTGGAGTTACAAATGCCTCAGTAGTTTTTATGGACTTGATGAATAGAATATTCTCACCATATTTGGATAAGTTTGTGTTGGTGTTCATTGATGATATTTTAGTCTATTCCAAGAATGAAGAAGAGCAAGCAGAGCATCTGAGGGTTGTGCTACAGATGCTCCGACTTGAGCAGCTTCATGCCAAACTTAGTAAGTGTGAGTTCTGGCTGGAGAGTATAGCATTCTTGGGCTATGTAGTTTCTAAGGAAGGAATCTCGGTGGATCCCAGCAAGATTCAGGCTGTGAAGGATTGGCCAACTCTGAAGTCAGCAACAGAGATCAGAAGCTTCATCGAATTAGCTAGATATTATCGAAGGTTCGTGCAGGACTTCTCTAAAATTGTAGCTCCTTTGACTAAGCTTACCAGGAATGGAGAAAAGTATGTATGGACTGAGGAGTGTGCGTCTGCTTTTGAGGAGTTGAAGGACAAGTTGATTTCAGCTCCAATCTTGAAGACACCCTGTTTGACGGGAAAAATTGGAGATCGGGGCGTAAATTCTTTATTTGATTGTAAAGAAAGTTACAGCGGATCAATAATCCTCTTACAAGAGAGGGAAGATATTCACACTTGAATCTCTCCTTTTTTTTTTTAGTGCCGGGTTCTTGATGTGGCGGTGGAAAGTGAATCTTATTTTTCATTGATCGGGTGAACGTCAGGACCTCTTGGGAATCCTCTCTTTGGATAGTGGATGAAGTAACACAGCTCCTATCCACCAAGAATCTCAAAGAGATTGTAGGCAAAAACAAACTTGTACGCAGCAAGTTGTTAGAAGAGTTGAACTCTCTTTTTCTTTTCAGCTGAAGGTCTTGGTACTTCTACGGCTTTTTACCAAGAATTTTCCCGATTGACTCCCTTGTCGACCGACGCCTTTTCCACAGCAAACTGGGCTATTTGTAGTGTTGGCCCAAAGGCCTTCCACTCTAGTTTTGATGATGATTAACTCATGTAGTTATGTGTACTAATAATCTTGTGATTTTAGTTTCAGATCATTAATCAAGTTATTAGTAAGTGATTAGCTTCAACAAGATGATTTGGAAGCTACCCACATGGTGATTCAAGAGCCCGAGCGACAAGATCATATATAGCACTTGCTCGGTGGATCATGGAGTTTTGGATCGAGTCGGCTTGGAGATTGCGCTCTACAAGAAGACATCGGTACCATAGTTTATTTTTGTGTTTAGATTCAAATTGTAAAGATTAGAATAGTATGATATGCTCAAGTTCACAACACACACGTTTCATGTTTTGGTTTTCGGTTTTTGGTTTAACCAATCTTGGTTTGCATGAATAGATTTTATATCAAACAAGTTTACATGGTTTAATGTATATTAGATTTGTTCTATATACATGCATGCTTCAACTCTTAGACAAACTTACTTTGATATACCTATTTCATATGTTTTATGTTTTGTGTTAACAAAACTTATTTTGGAGTTAAGGACAAAAACTATGATATATATATGTTTCATGTATATTGGATTTCTATCCATATGCATCATGCTTCAAAGTGTTTAAATATCATGTTTTTGTATTTGGAAGAGTTTTGGACAAAACGTATTTTCTATTCAAAATCCAAGTTTTAGAAAATACAGTTTTTGGTTTTTGGTAAAAATGATAAGACACAAAATAGTTCATATTGATTGATATTTAAGCTAAACTTTTTACCACATGTTTATATATCAATGCAAAATGATAAAACTATTTTTGGTGATTTTTAGAAATGATAAAAGAATTTTTAAATATGTTTCTAACCCAGTTTCATGTTCCGGGCTTCACCAGTCGACTAAGCCAACTGACCGAGTCGACTAGGATGAAGTCGGTCGACCGGGCCGGTCGACCGACGTGCACAGATCTGTGCACGTTTGGAGACACTTGGACGGTCGACCGGCTGGGTCGACCGACTGAGAGCAGTTTGCTCTCTGTTTGTTTGGGTCGACCGGTATCTGTCAACGGTCAGAATATGACCGTTGGACGGTCGACCGTGCGGTCGACCAGCAGAGTTATTTTGGCAAAATCTGCTGCCAACGGCTAGTTTCCAGATTTGCCTATAAATACCCCATTTGAAAGAGTTTTTCTCTAAGATTTTTTGTGCGAATTTTTTCCTACTCTCTGGTGTTTTCACAGCAATCAAAAGAAGTTTTTGAACTCATATTGAACAATCTATTTGGAGTTTTTGCTAGGGTTTGGAAAACCAAAGAAAAGGGTTTTGGGAAAAGAGTTTTGATTCATCTTCTATATCTTTGTTTCAGTTTTTCCCAAGGATTTTCTTTGTGATTTTAATTTCCATTCCATTGGTTTTCTCCACACTTGAGCTAAAACCTACTATCTCTTCTATAGGATCTTTGTGTGGGAGAAAGAAAGTGTTTGTGGTTGTTTGTTAAACCACCAAGTTAAAAACCCAATCTTTTCTTGGCTTTGTGCCTTGGGTTGTATCCCTCAAGTTGTGAGGTGATTCTTGTTTGTTTTGTGCTAATCCCTCAAGTTGTGAGGTGATTGTTTAGTTGGATTGGAGCTTGCCTCAAGAAGGAGGTTGTGATTGTAAAGAGTAGAGTTGGGTACTCCTTGTGAGAGTTCTTTGTGGACTAGCTAGTGGATTAGAAATCCTTCGTGTGTCGAAGGCGGGGATGTAGAGCTGGGTGCTCGAACCTCGAAACATATCTTGTTGTTTGCGCTTGATCCATTGACCTCTCTCTATCTCTCTCTTTACTTTGTGCCTTGCAACTATTCATATTGTGCATTCATAATTGCTTGGCTTGGTTGTGTGTGCATCACTTGTTGATTGCACTTGAGTGTATTGCATTAAGTTTTTAAATTCCGCATTGAGTTCATTAGATTAGCAAAATCACCTATTCACCCCCCCTCTAGGTGACTTTTCAAATGGTATCAGAGCTAGCGCTCCTGATATTAGGTTTAACCACCTAGGAGTGAGATCTTGGTTTGCTAATCTTCATTTGCATTTTCATTTACACTCATTTCATTTGCACTCATGGATAGCCCTCCTATGTTTGACCATTTTAGACTTGATGCTTGGAAGGCCAATATGAGTAGACATTTAAAAAGCTTAGGACATCTAGTTTATCAAGCCTCCACTATGGAATCATTCCCTAATAGTAGCAAGCATAAAAAGGCTAATGCATTAGCACTTAGAGCACCTAGAGCATCTCTTAGTGAACATCTTTTACCGGTGTTTGATCATTATGATTCGGCTTTTGTAGTTTGGAGCTTATTGACGTCTCCCGAGCTTCCAAGGATTATCAACAAGATGAGGAGATCTATGAGAGAAAAGTCCGAAGAGCATTGCTTCATGGTCCAAGGGAATAACTCCCTTGAGGTACAATCGGACACTCAATTAGATGATAGCTCTAGTTCCTATTGCTATGGATGTTTGAAAGTTCAATCTTTAAATTTGGAACTTGCTCAAAAGCTTGAAAATTTCTTGGAAAAACATAATCTTTTGAAAGAGGACAACCTTGTTTTAAAAGATGAATTAAAGGATTTGTGATCTAATTTTGAATTGATTTTGCAAGAAAAGGAAGAGATTGCAAGTGAACGTGACTCACTTAAATCTCAACTTGAACTTGTTTTAAAGGAAAATGAACTTTTGAAAAGCAAAAATGATTGTGATGATGTTGTGAAAAACAATGAGGTTTATTTTCTAAATTGGATTTTGTTTTAAAAGATAACCTTGTTTTGAAAAATAAAATTGATTCAATTACAAAAGAATTGGATTTAGTTTTAAAGAAAAATGAATCTTTGAAAATTGATATAGATTCTCATGTGTGCCATGCTAGTATAGCTTCTTCTTCTAGCACACCTCTTGCATGCTCCACTTTATCTTCAAGTATTGAAAAAGATATAAATGCTTTGAAGAAAAGTGTTGAATGTTTGGGCTCCACTTTGAGCCAATGCACTTTAAATCATTCACGTTTGGAAACCTTGGTTCGCAAGAAACAAGGTCCATCTTTGCATGCACACCCTACACGGCATACACATGCTTTCCACGGACACAACCATGACATGTATGCTCATGTGTACACATGTACACATTGTGGCCAAAAAGGCCATCTTGCTAGATTTTGTTATGATCGTATTTATCATGAAAATTTAGCAACTAATCTTGTTTGGGTTAGAAAAGAAACTAACCCCTGTGGACCCAATAGAAAATGGGTACCAAAAACCACCTCCTTGACTTTTGATGTAGGTGGGAGCTCTCGCATCACGTGAGAGTATTGGTGCCTTGAGGTGGATGCGTTCTAAGCTTAAAAGAGAACCATTTGGATGCTTCACTCTCAAGGGGATTTGGTGGGAGGACCACCGTGGTTTGAAGAACTAGAGATGCACCCTTATCGGTTTTGGTATCATTCTCTAACTCCCATTTTTATTTGCATGCTTTTCATGTTCATCAATTTATAGCATGCCTTGTTTTATTGTTTCATGATAAGTATGATATTTGCCATGTTCATTAGACTTATGCTTTACATGATTAGTTGTTGAGACACCCATGTTTAGTATGGACCCATATTTTGTGTTCTCTTTATGTTTTAGCTATCATGTTAATCATAGATCTAATGCACATGTCTTTGTCATGCTAATCATATGGTTGACTATGACTTTTCGTTTTTTTAATAATTCATGTTTTTGATTATCATGATCATGTTGATTGTTGACCCGTTTTATGCTTCATATTTTGACTACTTGCTTGAATGATAGTTATCATTAAGACTAGGATTTATACTTGTACAACTAGTGAGCTACAAATAGACCTTTATATATGTTTGTGCTTGAACACTCATTTGTATTCACTTGATGTACTAGTATAGTCTAGTTTTGATGATTCTTGCATTTGACTTGTATTCATCATTTTACATATTTTGTTTTAACTTCATGTATATGTCCATCTTGTCTAAACTATCATTTATACATATACATCCTTGAGCCACGTGCCTTCATGCATATACTTTTGTGATCTCATTATGCTTAGGATATGTATGTATACTTTATTTTGTACATGACATACATATGCCTTGAAGTTTAAATCGTTTGGATGAATTTCATGTTTGCTAGGTGATTTCACATTTATGATGAAGTTCATTTTTTTTGATGATTTCAATTGGTAATTTCACATCTTAGATGAATTTCATGTTTTCAATATTGAGCTTGATTGTCCATTTTCATGTTGATATGTTTCTCACAACACTTGTACACTCACCTTATTTAATGTTTTCTCATGACTTAGTTTTCATGAGTACAAATTATACTATATGGATTTTGAGTGTTTTAGTGCCATGTGGTTTACATGTGTCTTCATGAAAAATATTTTTGTTATTCCTTGTTTGAAGGATCTCGTACTAGTTGATTCATATAACTAGTTGTGATATTCTTCCTTGGTAGTAGTTTTCAAACATACTATATTTGTAAACCTATTTTTGAAAACCCCTACCATTTACGGGTGGTTGGATGGGAGATCATGCTCATGTATGCTTTATAGTGAAAATCATAGTAAATTTGAACATGAAATGGGTGGTAGGAATATGATGTATACACTTGATCTTATTGTTGTTTCAATTGGTATCATTGAATTCTTTCAATTGGTATCAATCTTGACATTTCTTGTATACTCATATATTTTGTATGTATGTATGTTTTTCATTTCAAAGTATATCAATTTCAATTGGTATCTACTTTTCATACATATAATATGTTTTAGTTGTGCTTATTATATCCCTATATCTTTAAGCACAAGATTTTGTTTATGATAAGCTTGAGCTTCAACTTTGTTTCAATTGATTTAGTTTTCAATTGGTATCTTAATTCGAGCCTTATCATAGTTTTCATTGGTATTTCATAAAGGGGGAGAAAATCTTGTATTTCATCTTTTAATTGGTATTTAGTATTCCACTCCCTTACTTTATGATAGAGAATAATAATTTCAATTGGCAATTGTTTCAATTGTTATCAAAATTAAATTTGTTTATATACTTAAAAATAATAATTTCAATTGGTATTAAAGATCTATGTTTAATTTCAATTGATATCAAGATTGTTTATTTACAATTGGTATGTTATTTGTTTACTTATCAATTGGGATCAAGATTTTTGTTTTTCAATTGGTATAGTTTCTCCTTTTAATTGGTATCAAATGCACTTCATTGACACATTTTTAATTGGTATCATATTTGAGTTTAGACAAAAAAAAAGGGGAGAGCATCCCTTGATTGATTCCTTATTTTGAATATAAAAAGAATATGTTTTTATTAGTTTTGTAAATAAGGGAGAGAAGAATTTCTTTTAATCGGTATATGTTTTTATTAGTTTTGTTTTTAACCCATTTGTTGATGATTGACAAAAGGGGGAGAAGAATTTGAGTTTATATGCATGTTTATATGCATGTTATGTGTTTATATGCATGTTATGTGTTTTTATTAAGTTCAATTGGTATCCAAAGCATTATTTAAAGAACATGTTTAGTTTGTTTAATTTTGGTATCAAGAGCATGTTTATTTGTTTTTGCTAATTGGTATCTAGAACATGTTTCAAGTTTTATAATTTCATTGGTATCTAGAACCATTTATTAGTTGTTTATCTTATGCATGAGTTAAGGGGGAGCTTCTTTGAAGCTTAACTTTAATCCATGCATATATAACTCTATGAGTTTTGTCATCATCAAAAGGGGAGATTGTTGGCCCAAAGGCCTTCCACTCTAGTTTTGATGATGATTAACTCATGTAGTTATGTGTACTAATAATCTTGTGATTTTAGTTTTAGATCATTAATCAAGTTATTAGTAAGTGATTAGCTTCAACAAGATGATTTGGAAGCTACCCACATGGTGATTCAAGAGCCCGAGCGACAAGATCATATATAGCACTTGCTCGGTAGATCATGGAGTTTTGGATCGAGTCGGCTTGGAGATTGCGCTCTACAAGAAGACATCGGTACCATAGTTTAGTTTTGTGTTTAGATCCAAATTGTAAAGATTAGAATAGTATGATATGCTCAAGTTCACAACACACACGTTTCATGTTTTGGTTTTCGGTTTTGGTTTAACCAATCTTGGTTTGCATGAATAGATTTTATATCAAAACAAGTTTACATGGTTTAATGTATATTAGATTTGTTCTATATACATGCATGCTTCAACTCTTAGACAAACTTACTTTGATATACCTATTTCATATGTTTTATGTTTTGTGTTAACAAAACTTATTTTGGAGTTAAGGACAAAAACTATGATATATATATGTTTCATGTATATTGAATTTCTATCCATATGCATCATGCTTCAAAGTGTTTAAATATCATGTTTTTGTATTTGGAAGAGTTTTGGACAAAACGTATTTTCTATTCAAAATCCAAGTTTTAGAAAATACAGTTTTTGGTTTTTGGTAAAAATGATAAGACACAAAAATAGATCATATTGATTGATATTTAAGCTAAACTTTTACCACATGTTTATATATCAATGCAAAATGATAAAACTATTTTTGGTGATTTTTAGAAATGATAAAAGAATTTTTAAATATGTTTCTAACCCAGTTTTCTGTTCCGGGCTTCACCAGTCGACTAAGCCAACTGACCAAGTCGACTAGGATGAAGTCGGTCGACCGGGCCGGTCGACCGACGTGCACAGATCTGTGCACATTTGGAGACACTGGGACGGTCGACCGGCCGGTCGACCGACTGAGAGCAGTTTGCTCTCTGTTTGTTTGGGTCGACCGGGCGGTCGACCGGTAGCTGTCAACGGTCAGAATATGACCGTTGGACGGTCGACCGTGCGGTCGACCGGCAGAGTTTATTTTGGCAAAATCTGCTGCCAACGGCTAGTTTCCAGATTTGCCTATAAATACCCCATTTGAAAGAGTTTTTCTCTAAGATTTTTTGTGCGAATTTTCCCTACTCTCTGGTGTTTTCACAGCAATCAAAAGAAATTTTTGAACTCATATTGAACAATCTATTTGGAGTTTTTGCTAGGGTTTGGAAAACCGAAGAAAAGGGTTTTTGGGAAAAGAGTTTTGATTCATCTTCTATATCTTGGTTTCAGTTTTTCCCAAGGATTTTCTTTGTGATTTTGATTTCCATTCCATTGGTTTTCTCCACACTTGAGCTAAAATCTACTATCTCTTCTATAGGATCTTTGTGTGGGAGAAAGAAAGTGTTTGTGGTTGTTTGTTAGACCACCAAGTTAAAAACCCAATCTTTGCTTGGCTTTGTGCCTTGGGTTGTATCCCTCAAGTTGTGAGGTGATCCTTGTTTGTTTTGTGCTAATCCCTCAAGTTGTGAGGTGATTGTTTAGTTGGATTGGAGCTTGCCTCAAGAAGGAGGTTGTGATTGTAAAGAGTGGAGTTGGGTACTCCTTGTGAGAGTTCTTTGTGGACTAGCTAGTGGATTAGAAATCCTTCGTGTGTCGAAGGCGGGGATGTAGAGCTGGGTGCTCGAACCTCGAAACATATCTTGTTGTTTGCGCTTGATCCATTGACTCTCTCTCTATCTCTCTCTTTACTTTGTGCCTTGCAACTATTCATATTGTGCATTCATAATTGCTTGGCTTGGTTGTGTGTGCATCACTTGTTGATTGCACTTGAGTGTATTGCATTAAGTTTTTAAATTCCGCATTGAGTTCATTAGATTAGCAAAATCACCTATTCACCCCCCCCTCTAGGTGACTTTTCATGTAGAGGTTTCAGGGGGTGAACGTGTCCCCTAAAAACACTCCATAATGGGGGTTAACTCCCTCATTACGTGGACAGTAATTGACCCAGTAATAAGGGCAGTTATAACTGAAACTCAGGTTTTGAGTCTTGCATTTTACTGTTGAAGTAATGCTGTGACGCGGGTTTCGACCCTCGCGTCTTGGTGCTGCAGTGATGTTGAAACGCGGGTTTCAACCCTCGCGTCTTGGTGCTGCAGTGATGCTGAGACGCGGGTTTCGACCCTCGCGTCCTGGTGCTGCAGTGATGCTGAGACGCGGGTTTCAACCCTCGCGTCCTGGTGCTGCAGTGATGGCTATGATTAGCCTTGCGTCCATGGTTTGGATCCTGATTTCTAATGACTTGTCTTCAGAGATTTTTAGACAGCCTACAGAACCCCCTCCAAAGTTTTCGATATTCCGCGGTTGACTGGGACGGATTTCGAAATACTTTGGACTCTGGTTGAATTCATACTTCTCATGATTGGACCGACAATCACTTGAGATACTCTGAGCTTGATCTTGTCCGGAATATGGTCTTCGTGAGTGTACTGTAAAACCCTTTAAAGCCACCAGAGATGATCGTGGTGAGTGTCCAGATACGCAGTCTAGACCTCTTTAGTGCTCTGAGCTGATTGTCGGTGTACTGTTGAACCAGGGGTAGACAGTCGTCTGCTTGTGCCAGTGTACTGTTGAACTGATTTGCAGAAGCAAAGACTGAATGCAAGTCTTGTAGACGCAGGGATCTTGTTGCTCTAGAAAAAGGCTGGAAGAGCTGGAAACTGCCAGGATACAGGTTCAAGAAAATCTTTCTGCTCATTCCTCTAGGTTGGAGTCTCTTTAGGCGCAACTGGCTACGAAGAAATTTCTGTCTGAGGAGGAGTTGCGGGTCCAGGCTCTGGTGGAGGTTGGCATGTCAGCACGAGATGCATCGCCTCCGGGAACAAATCTGTTCTATGGCAAAGCAGGATTATTAGCCCTCTTCTCCTTTTTGTATTGTCCCATTTTTTGTAACACTCCATTTGTTAAATAAGAGTGTCTGTATTACTTTTATCATTTTGGGTAAAATAATAAAAGTCCTCCAAATTTTGTCTCATCTTTATCCTTTCAGACTCTTTGCTGCCTGTGGATGAACTCAGTTTTCCTAATCGTACTCAGATTGCACTGAGTTTCTTGATTGAGACGCGGCCCTCATTTGTAGTGGAGACGCAGTTTTGGGAGACGCGACCTTGGCTTAAAAACCAAAGGCGTTATTCTGAGACACGAATTTGCGTTTTTAATAATGGGGACGCGGCCTTCATGCGTATGAAAGGACGCAGATCCGTGGATACGGACCTTGATTCTGTCAGGATACAGACTTTAAGACGCAGTGGAGACGCAGTCTTGGGTTCCTCAAGACTGACACACGGATCTCAATTAGTTGATGCAGACGCGGTATTGGCTCAATAGAGACGCGGCTTTGGTCCTTTGATAGGGCGCAAACTCAGGCTGTACTGAGTTTATGATTGAGACGCGGCCTTCGTCTTGCAGTGGAGATGTAGTTTTGAATCACTTCAGAAGACGCGGTTGTGGCCTCGTCAGTAGGAATGAAAGGAACGCAGTCCTTGGATTTATGAAAGGTCGCAGATTTGTGAACGCGACCTTTGAGTCTGCGCCTGACGCGGCCCTCTAAGAGTCACCTGCAGCCCATCTTAAAGATCTTGTTGGATCTTTTAATGCCAAGTCTGCATTGACGATTGGGGAGTTGTGTCCTTCGATGTTTCCCGAAGCGGCAATCCACGCGTCAGCTCCTTATTGGGCTTTGACGTTCGTGCAGGAATTAAGGCTGATGGCTTCGATTTTTACGCCATTAATTGTAAGCCTCATGGCTTGCCTATAATAGGGCTCATCTCCTTAACAGTATCATTTAGACTGTTTCCCTTGAAGAGCATGCGCTCTAAGAGTCTTTGTCTTGACTTATTCCTCTTCCCTTCGAAGGGATGCGTTCCAATGAACAGCGAGAACTCAAAGCTTTCATGCTTTCCTCTAATCTTCTCCAGAGATTATCACTGTTAAGTGATTTCAAGATCAAAAGCATCGCCTTAAGTACCTTTTACGGCTGTGCCTTGATGCATAAAGTTCAAACTCTAAATGGTTCTTCCGCGGGTAGGAGCCGCTTGTTGCCATGAAATACTCAGCCCTGCTGGGTTTTTATTTTCTTGCCTTTCAAAGAGAGTCGATCTCTTGATCTTTCTCTGGAAGTCTGATTGATGCGTCCGTTATTCGAAAGTCGCATCTTTTAGACTTCTTGATGAAGCGCGAGTTGATTGACCTCGAATTTCAAACTCAAAGTCCTCTGAACGCAAGTATGGTGAACTCTGTACTTGGATCTTGAGACGCGAGCTTTGTATATAAAGCCCGCGTTTGAGGTTCTTGACTTAAAGAATTTTTAATTCTTTCAAGGCTTCTGGACTTGGATGTAGCTACCCCCGTTTCCCAAACGCGGGTGTGGCGACTCCTGCGTCTGGTCTACCTTGCGCCTCGTATCTTGGACGCGGGTCCAAAATCAGACCGCGTTCAGATCTGTGCGGGTCTGAAGTCCACAATTTTAACCGCGTCTGCCCCTAAACTTTTTTGCTTCTGTCTTAACAGAATTTTAACCTTCTGGTTCTTGTTTCTTGCAGATTATAGCGATCTCAGTCAGCCTTTTGCATCTTCGCTGGGCTCATGGGAGAATATGTCGACCATTGAGCTTGTTCAGTTGGCGAGCATTCAAGGAATCAAGGCTCCTGTTTATGGGCGAGAAGAATTCGCGCGGTTAATGATATCCGTCAAGGCCTTATTGGACATGACGCACCAGCAATGCCCCGAGTTTGTCATGGTCACAGTGGGTATGGTGGTGGGTATGGTCCTCTTGCAGGTCACGGGAAAGAGGACGTCACCAGTAAGGTCTCGAATCCTCCCTTAACCAATCTTACCCCCAGAAGTGACATCGAGCAAAAATTCATGTTCATTAGATGATTTTCTGGTGGCGGAGATGTTCATCAACGAAGGATCATGGCCCATACCAGTTGGTCGGGTGGAATCAGAAGGTTCTGCTGCATTTCGACCTTGAGAAACACCATTGTTCTCGGTCAGCGAGGGACTCCTTCAATGTTACATCATGCATCGTGATGTAATCAGCATCCGATCATCTCAACAGTGCTCAGCCTGTCTTCGGCGCTCTTCCAAACATTTTGCAGTGGTGGGAATGCTTTAAGGAGTGAGTGCAACCTTTTACTGAGAGAGAGAGAGAGAGGGACTTCTTTGTACTCCTTTATTGTAACACTCAATATTATTGTATAAGAGAGCGTTTTGTATCACTTTCACTTTCATATGTTTGAATATAAATAAAAGTGACACTTTTTCTTACCTTCTGATATGTCTTGAATTCTTTTTTTTTCGTATTGAAAATCAGACAAATAGAAGTAAGGGCCTTTGACTTACTAAAACTGTGATAATAACCTTAACAAGTCAAAGTTAGGGAAAATTCCGTTTCAGGAATTTAAGAATGCTGTCAGAGGTGTGAAATTAACTTGATAGGAGTGGAATGATTTTTTGTGGACTTGCCAATTTATAAATGAGAATGACAAGTAGAATTTGTACCCCCAGGGAGGATTACAAATGAGTTTTCATTAGAGGTTTGGTATTAACTTGACTAAGACTCGGTTGGGGATTTAATGAAAACACTGTTAGAGGTGTACTGTTAACCCATCAATGTTTTCAAGTGGACTTATTATTCTGTTGACAAGAATAACAACTGAGACTAGATTCGCGGGGGATCTAGGAGAACTTTTACCGCTAGAGGTGTGATATTAACTTAACGGATTGAATTAAATCTTGTCAGAAGTGTGATGTTAACTTGACAAGGATGTGAGTCAGAGGTGTGATGTTAACTTGACTCAAGAGTGTTTCAGCTTCATTTGGGAAAACTGCAAGCGTTACTGTCATAGGTGTAATGTTTAGACTTGACAGTGAGGGTAATGCTAGAGGTGTAATTTTAAACTTGGCATCGGTCATCTCGACTTCGACAAGAAAGTTCGAGGGAAAGTCATTGCCATAGGTGTAATGTTGAACTTAGTTATTGGAACGAGAAATAGTTAAAAATAGTTAAGAGTTGAAGTTCTTAGTCTCGTTTCAATTCTATCCGCTGCAGCAAGGGCCAAAGCGGGTCGATCCACAGGGAAGGATGCGATGCAAGCGTTTCGGACGATTTCTCTGTATTACACTTAGAACAAAACAAAAGAGAGTGATTAGATTTGAATGATTTGAGATATGAAGTTCACTAATCTTCTACCATAACCCATAGAGTAAGTCTCAAAGAGTGAATATCATCTTGAAATAAGTAACATCTATCCTAGGTTATTAATGGAAGTTCAAGCAAGATAAATGATATTAGAATCCTAACTAATGTGCACTAATAAAAATTCAATAGTTGTTCATCCTAACTTCTAAGTATAGCATAAGAGAAGTCTTAACTTAAAGTTATGCTATCAAGTTCTTAAGTATGAATTTATGCAGAATCGTTTAGAAGTGTAACCTAGATTAGAAAAACCTAACTGTCAATTAATCTTCAAGAAAACTGTTTTAATCCTAGGGTTTCTGAAAGTAATATCAATCAATTCACTTTCTAAACTACACTAGGGTTGTTTAAGAGATTAGCAAACCACAAATTAAATTTAGTTCTTCGTCTTTTTTTTTTATTTTCAATTTTTGTTTAATGTGAAAAATTGTGCGAAAGAGAGAAGAAGATAAATAATAGATCACAACATAAAACAAAATTAAATGACAAAATTTAATAACAAAGAAGAAAAGGTAACCTTTATTTGAATGTCACTTCCAAATACAGTGCTCCTCTCCTCCTCCAAAATATGCTAAAAAATTACAAGAATTTTGAAAAGGGAAAATCTAAAGAAAAACCCTAAGTTCCCGTCTCTGGATGCCCCCTCTCTGTTGCTCTGCAGGGGTATTTATAGGAGATGGAAGAAGTAGAGTCCCAGTACAACTCTCCCGCGAAAACTGGTACCCATCCTTATCCATAGGGCCGCGGAAACGCGGCTATGGCCGCGTTTCCGCGGCTATAGCTTGGCCTCTGGCCACGCGTTTTCTCGCGTGGCCTCCTCTGGTTCGTCCATCTGGGTATAGACTTCTGGATTCTGCATACGGCCTCTTTATTTTGAAAATTCGAGATAACTTGGGAAGCAAGTTATCCTAAATCCAAATCTTTTAAAGCGATTTTTTTTATCTTTGCACTCTTCTCCTTTTATCTTTAGCTTTGTCCTGCAAGCAATTAGGGTTGAGTAGAAGTCCATCATTTTCCTCTTCTTTTAGCAATTAGGAGTTCTATCCTATCCTCCCTTTTCCTCCCTTAGATTTTAAATAGAGAGTTTAAAAATCTAAGTTTAGATTAGGTTAGATAATATAGAAACTTCTAAATTACTACAACTTTTGGACATGGTTTTTTGGGCTTCTGGGCTTCATTCAGGCTTTATTCTTTATTTTTTTAATTACTCAAGGCCTGCACACATTAAATAATAAACATTAGTAATAGTGCATAATTAAAAGAATAAATAGGGAAATATGATAGTGAATGTGGTGATAAATATGCACTTTTTACTACCTATCACACCCCCACACTTATCTTTTGTTCGTTGATTAGTCTACAATTCTGCATTATTATATCTCATTTCCCTACCGATTTATGAATAAAGTGTCGGTCTAAACCGTGTTTTGGTCTCTCTTGCAGGTAAATCAAGAGTTTAAGGGTAAAGGAGTAATAAGAGCTTAATTAAACCCATTTTAGGGTAATTAATTCTGGATTTCGTGGAGGCCAAGTAAGGAACATCTAGAAGATACATCGAACCTAGACTCCTGCGCACGTCAGACGAATATTTGGGCAAACATACCAGAATTGGAATATACCGAAACATCCTCGAGGCAATGGGAAACTACACACCAAAACCAGGGACTTTTGTCCCTGGTATTGCCGCGGATCCGTGGCAATGGCCGCGGATCCGCGGCAAAGTTGTGGGCCCACGCGTCGAGTTTCGACGCGTGGGCTCGTCTCTTCTTCTAGAAGCTATATTTGTCTATATAAACCCCTGTAGAGGTCCAAAACGAAGTAGTTTTTGATTTTAGGCTAGGGTTTCTATCTTTAGTGTAGGTTAGTGTAGGTGCTCTTTTTCTTCTTTTATTGTGTATTTTCATTTCATTTTTAGTTCATGTATTAGGGCTGAGAGATTCAAAGAGAGATAAAGAGGGATTGATTTAATAGATGGTGACAATCTATGTAAAGGTGCCTCCTTTCTTCTCCAATGTAATCTTCTCCATCTTCTACATGATGATTGGCTAATTTCTTCTTCTCATGGTAATCTAACTACTAACCACTAACCATCTAACCACTTACTTGATAATCCACATGAATCTAGTAGCCTCTACAAGGCCTTGCTCTTGCAAGAGCCATTGATGGCTCATGATGATGGGTTCTAACATTCTAACATTTCTAACACCTAACCCACTAACTTGCTAACTTGCAATGCTAACTTTATTTCATGCTCACCTCTAACCGGTTTTGATGATTTAACAGTAGCTTGCAACTTGTTATGTGGTATGATGTGTTGTTTGAATGTAGATGAATGATCTTATGTGCCATGCTCTGTATCGTCTCTTGAAGCCAAGGATTAGTGATGGCCAAGGATCCATGTGAGGCAACTATCACTAAGAGGTTAGCATGGTTAGTGGAGCAATTGGTAGTTAGTAGCCATGAGTTTTCTTTTACTTTGTTTTAAAAATCATTTTCAAAATCTTTTATCATTTTTTCAATCATTGTTTTCACCATCCTCTTTAGTTCATCTTTATTTTCATTTTCTTTACCATAAGCTTCATCTTCTTTTCTATTTTGTTTCCAAAACTATTTCTCTTTTGTTTTCACATCGACGTTTTCATCGCCTTCTCCACCTACCACTTCTAGATTTCTTTTCTTTTATTTTCTTTTTGAATTCTTTTAAACAAAGAAGAACCTGTTAACATAACACGTGAACGAACTGTTAATGCTTCTATCGCCTCCCGTCCCTGTGGATTCGACCCGTTGAGCCAATGCTATAACGGAAGTATCGAGGGAACATTAGCACATACAAGCTTTTCATTGATTTTATAAACAACACATTTTAAGAGTGCTCGTTCCGCTCTGATCAAATTTTTGGCGCCGTTGCCGGGGACGGGAATGGTTTTGATTTCACGTTTTTGTTAACATTTTCTTCTCTGTTTTGGTGTGCAGGTCAATCTTTGCAAAAACTTAGCATTGCAGAAGTATAGTTTTGCTTGCATATCCCTGCTCTAGAAAGCAGGGACCCTGCTTCATAAATTGTGCCGCGAAACCCAAGTAAAGCCGCGCAAACGCGGCATTTGTGTGGCATTTGAACTTTGTCTTTTGCAGGGAACTTGCAAGTTGCATATATTATTGTATTCTTCTGCTAATTATCTGTTTTGATTACCTAAACACTGCAATAAACTAAAGAACTAAAATACGGTATTTGAACGCTTTTAAAATGGTTTAGACATTTGCATTTAGGCACGTGTCAATTCAATTCCAATATACTGTATTTTGTTCTGTTGTTGTGATCTGGATTGAGGTGTACATATGGCAATGCATATAGCATAGGACAAACACGTGGGTGATTTATCGCTTTGTGTTATATTTTTGTCTATATTGCACACTTGCACGAATTGAAATTAAGGGCATAACCCAATACAAGATAAGGTGGGGATTTCATCACCCTTCCTTCGCCCAAAAACCACCTCCCCACTCACACAACCCAACCCTAATAAAATTTGATAGACGTTGGCCCCTAGGGACATCTCGGACTCATTAAGAGATTGACCGAGGGTGGAACTTGTTCTGAATCTTACTCTTGTGAAATCGGTGTCTAAGGTTGGGGATTAAGAGGTTACGCCTCGAAGATACCGTGGTTTGGCGTAATTAAGGCCCGTTGCTTACGCACGGATACCTCCCACCGTATTTTGCCCCTACCTGGCCGATTAGCTTGTGGTCGGATTCATACAACAACCTCCTCTGGGTAATCGACCAGTTAGGAGTCGTCTAGGTCTAGGTCAACCTTAGTATAGGCTTGGTTTTGACTTTTTCTTTTTGTTGTTTGTTTGTTTGCTTTTTCTCTTTTATTTGTGATTGTTTGTGAAATGGAATTCAACAATAACAATTCTTTCAATCCTAACATGAATCCATATTTCACACCAACACCATTTGATTCGGATAATTCAACCCGGCTTTTTACAATATGAACCAACCAAATACACCGGGTTGGACTTATCCGAATCAATACAACCCATACCCCCATTCTTATGACTATAATTTTCAAAATAATTTCCACTCGTCACAGAGTCAATGGGGATTCACCTCCCCCTAGTACAATTTTTCACCACCTTATCCACATTTTCACAATTTTCCAATCTCTATTCTCCAATTTCGTTTCCTATACTCCTTTTCTAGACTAACCCATTGAAGAAAAGTCTGAGCTAGAAAAAAGTAATGACGCCTTACTTGAGTCCCAACAAAACAAGTTCTACTCACAATTTTTCAAAACCAAAATTCATACTCAGTCACACCAGTTCAAAATAGAAAACCATCAATCTTGGAAATGAGTATGCGTGAGTCAAAACAACAATCAAAAAATCTGATAGACTCACGATTTCACCATAATTTTCAAAACAAATCTTCATCTTTTCAAGTTCAATCAAATGATGAACCAATCGACTATGTAAAGATGCTTGAAGTTATGACTCAGGCTCAAATCGCTCATAATCATGACATAGATATGATGGTCAAAACTCTCCATTCATATCCTTTGACCATTCCTGATGTCACTATCCATTCTGTTCGAGCCAAAGAATCATGTTGTTTTGAAAACCAAGATTCAATTTCAGCACACCCACCTGAACTTGACCAAACTTCAAATGTTGAACATCCTATTGACATTTTGGCCAGTTATCCTTTTCCTGAAATTAACTTGAGCATGAATATGATCCTGAACTTCCAATTGGTAATTCAATTTCACTTCCTGATTCAATATTGACTGAGGTGTTTTTACCTGAATTTAGGCTTTTCCCGAGTCAGTATTGGATCCAGAGCTAATCCATCATGAAATTGAATCACCAATCATTTATGATCATCATATTGAACTTGACCAATTTCATACTTTTGAAAGTCCCATTGACAAATTGGCAAGTTCTCATTTTTATGAAATTGAACTTAATGAAGATGTGACTTCGATCCTCAAATTTGTGATCCAGTTCAAATTTCTGAATTAATATTGACTCCTGTTTTGTTACCTAATTTGAGCAATATTTTAGAGTCAGTTTTGGTTCCTACACCTGTCATTCTTGAACTGAAATCACCAACCTTAGGAAGTCACAGTCTATCATGGGGAAGTGATTTTGGACTTGAATTTCAACTTCTTGATTTGGACCCGATTCTTGAACCAATTTTGACTCCTGAACCTTTACTTGACTTAAGTCAAATTCCTGAGTCAGTATTAGTTCCTGCACTTCCTGAGTCCAAATCAATAATTCCATCTTTCGATACTCTATTTTGGGACAAAGGTGTTGATAAATTTGACTCTGAAATTATTTTAAAATTTAGAAATTAGATGGGGTAAAATTCATAATAAAAATCATATATATATACATCATAATAATGGGTTGTATTTTAGAAGTCTCTGGTGGGTTTCTCCGGACTCCACGCAAAATGGATTGGGCCGCATTTCGTGGACCAATCAGACCGCCACCGGAACCACCACCTTGAGGTGATTTTTCCTTCCCTCTCTATTTGTTTCATGCATACATACATCACGATGCATTGAGGACAATGCATGAGAAAAGTGTGGGGGAGGGTTTACTAACATAGAGTTTTTAGATTTTCTTTCTTTTACACTTCTTTTAGGATATTTTAGAATTTTTTTCCTTTTGTATAGGATTTTTCTCTTTCTTTAAAACCTTTTGTATAGGATTTTTCTCTTTCTTTAAAACTTTTTGAACTAAGAGACAAAGTTTTGATCTATTTTTAAGAAAATGAAGATGATCTTAGAAATTAAGGAAGCCTTAATTATGGCATCTTAAACCTAGTCGAAATAATGGATCTTGGTTAAGATTATATGTTAAGTAAGATAAATTGGAGAGATAATTTATCCTGAATTTTTTGCCTTAGTATGCACTTCACACTTACACAATTTTTGGGATGGAAACAAAGACCTAAAATGCCATAAAGTAAAATAATAAATAAATAAAAAGAAAAAATATATGGTATAAATAAAAAATCACTTATTAAGCTGGATAATTATGCCTCAAGAAGCTTGATTATTCACGCCTAACGGTGGTCATAAGAAACAAATAATCCCTCTTAGTTTTGTGGCCTTGTTTACTCGAGTCCTTAAACCCGAGGGATGTTTTCTCATCTGGTGCCCTAAGACCGTCCGATTTGGGAGTCATCGGTTAAAGGCTCACTACCTGGGTAACTAGAAAGCCTAAACTAAGGGAAGAAAAAAGAAAAAAAAGGAAGAAAAAGAAAAAAATATATAAAAAAAATGGCTTGATGGTTGGAGTTGAAATCGCAGAAATCTTCACTATCACAAAGTGCATATTATCTAGGTTTTATGAAGGATAAAATATTCAATCCAATTTTGATATCTTACCTTAATTGATGACAAGATTTTGCATATAGACTAAGTTTAAGGAAGAATAATTTTTTGGCGGACTTATGACCTTAGATCGCTTATATTTTTGCAAAAATATTTCGTAAACTTGTCTCTCTTTCAAATGCGTTTTCAAACACTAACATTTGTCTTCTTTCTTTATGGATTTTGTGGGTACAATCCGCTGAAAACTCTCAGGAGATAAAACTCCTCCTCTAGGGGAAACATAGAGGTTTTAACGGCTTGTTGCACACGCTCAGTGCAATCGCGTCACCTGCGAAAGTGGTGTAATAACATTTGTAGTATAGTTTCTCTTTTCTTTTTGCTCGGGGACGAGCAAAAGCTAGGTATGGGGGTGTGATTGGAGTTCATTATTATCATTTTTCACTACCATATTATGCTTTATATAAAGAAAAATGAGATTTTTATTGCTTTTTTCTCTCTTTTTTCAGGTCCACCATTAATGAAGATGAAGGCCCATCAACAATGATTTTTCAAGGGAATTAAGGGATTAATTAAAGAGCCCAAAGAAGAAGCCCAAAGGAGAAGCCCATGTCTGGATTCATCCACGGATATTCCCTACTTTCTAGAAGGTCCAGCAAGGCACATGGAGGATAACGGAATATCAGAAGAAATCGCTGGCGCAACGGCCTAGATTCTGCCGCGGAAACGCGGCTTTGGCCGCGGATCCGCGACAATCATCTGGCCGTTGAGCCAGCATTTAATCCTACGGCTGTGATTGAAAGGCCTCACTCCCTGGAGCCTATAAATAGACCCCTAGGGCCTCTGTAATCGGGAGGAGAGAAGAGAGAGAAGAGCATTGTATTTTTGAGGGAATTGTTGGGATTTTCTCTAGGTTTTCTTTAGTTGCTCTTGTAATTTTCTTTCTCCTTCTAGAATTCAGCAAAGAGAGAGAGAGAGATAGTGAGAATCTTGTAATTAGAGAGGTGACAACTCAATGCAAGAATTGATCCTTCTTTCTTCACATCTTTTCTCATTCTAGTGCATTGTTTTCTTCAAGCTTTTACTATTGTTTGCATTTCTTCTACAATGAATTGTTGTTTGCTTTTTACTTCAATGTCTAGCTAACTTCCTAACATGACTAACTAACCTCTAATTTTACTAACTACTAACTCTTGGGTGATTACTAATTCATGTGATTCATTGGATGCTTTATTGTAGTCTTACAAATTTCAAGTCTCTATTATCCCCAATGAAGATGAGTTACTTTAATTCTTAGCAAATGCTTGTTCCCATTCCATATGATTCATGTGAGCCTCATTTAGAGCCTTGTCTTTAGAACAAGTGCCTTGATGGAACATGAAGATGGAGCACCTAACTATGCTATTGATTAGTAGTACAACTTTCTTACTTCAATGCTAGCTTAAGTATAGCTTTGATGGACTAATGAATCTTGTATCTTCTTTCTTAGCATATCCTTGAGTGACTATCCTTGATTCCATCACTGAAAATCTATCTCGGGAGCTAATGAATCAATGAGGCAACGAGTCAAGCCGAGAAGATAACTCATCTCTACACGGGACAATACTTTGATCAAACAAGCAAGATAAATCTTTGCCGATGAATCAACATGAGGCATGCATCACCCTATGAGATTAGTAAGTTAGTAAAGTAGAGTGTTAGTTAGTCATGATTTTTCTCCCTATAGTCTTTCAAAGTTTCCTTTCTTAAAAGGTTCTCTTTTCAAGCTACATCCAAGTTCATTTCACCTTCCTTTCCATCCTTTTCCTTTTTCTTCAACAAAACCAACAAAGAATTTTTCATCTACTTTCTATGTCATTTTGTTTTTCTTAAAGCATAGAAGAACCTTCATTTTTTTTCTTAACACAAACTCAATATCAAAACCGTGAATGCTTCTATCGCCAACTCTCCCTGTGGAATCGACCCGTAATAGCTTGTGCTACGACGGTGATTCGAAGGAGTATAGTAAACCGATAAATACATTTGGAGCTTTTTGAACATCAACACACGAACGTCAAAGGTTTACTCTAAACCTTCTCTCTAAATACTAGTAAAACTCCAATCCGAACACTCGTCCTCGAGTAAAAATTAAAAAGAATAAGAAAAGAAAAACTAATCTATCCTAACTCACTTTCGTAGGCATCACGGTTGCACTTAGCATGTGCAACAAGCCGTTAAACCTCTAGGTTTACCCTAGAGGACGAGTGCTGTCTCGTGAGGGTTTTCAGCGGATTACACCCACAAAATCCATAAAAGAAAAAAAAATTAGAGATGTAATATAATTATTATTATTATTATTTTATTTTGAAAAAGGAGAGAAATATTTGAAATATATTTGAAGAAACTAAGCAATCTATAAGTTTTAGGATTATCATTTTTATTCATTCTTGAACTTAGTCTCCATACAATAATTCGTTATCATTTTAGGTAAGGATTAAAATTAAATTTTTATATAGTCTCTTTTGTTACCCTAAGTCATATGCATCCTTGTGAATGTGAATCTTTACTAGGAATTCTTTAACTTGGACTCCCATGCCTTTTTATTATTATTTTTCTTCTTCTTTTTTTAATATGTAAAATTCATCTAATTTTCTTTCGTATAAGTATCAAGACTTCTTGAGGCCCTCATACCTAACTAATTGACTAGTAGATGTATTAGTACATATATAGATAATATTTCTTAGTTTAGGCTTTCTAATTCACCCATGTAGCGAGCATAAGGTCAGTGACTCCCAAACTGGTTGGTTTTAGGGCACCGGGTGAGAAAACACCCTCGGATTTAAGGACTCGAGTGAATTAGGCCACAAAACTGAGAACTTTATTTATAAAATCGCTGTTAGGCGTGAATACTTATGCTTCTTGAGGCACATGTATCCAGCCTAATCAGTGGTTTTTATTTTCATTTTTATTTTATTTATTTATTTTTTAATTTTATTTTATTTTTTATAAGGCACAAGAGTTTTTGTCTTAGAATCCTAGATGAAAGTGTATTAGGTATGCACATTTCTTTAAATCAAGACTAATTAATTATTCAATTTCTCCTCCTATACCAAAAATATCCAACAATTTATTTTATTTTGACCAAGTTTTTAGAAATCCTAATCATGATTTTCCTAATTCTTAAGATTAACTTGGATTTCTTTCAAAAGATAAGTCAAAATATTGTCTCCTCTTTTCAAAATTTTTTTTATTATTTTTATTATTTTATTTTTTAGAAAAAAATTTTTTTATTATTTTTTTAAATTTAAATTAGTGAAGTTAAGGTAAGTTAAGGTTAGTACCCTCCCCCACACTTGTCTCATGCATTGTCCCCAATGTATGAATGAAATGCATGAATACATGAAGTAAAGTGTAAAAAGAGGTAAATAAGAATAATATACAATTATATGTACAACACATGTATCTCTCTCACCTAGATCAGATTAGGATTCATCCCTCTAGCTCGTTTCCCATCATTCCAATGGGTTCTCTTTATTGGGCACAATGGGGAGGCCAACGTTTTTATTTGACTCTCTTTCTCCCCAGTCTCATCTTCTTTAAGCTCTTCCTCATTATATGTTCACATCCATTATTCAAAAATTGATTACCGTCACACCTTTCAGTTGGAACCTCCTTACTATGAATGTCAAGAAATTCTAGCTCAGTTCCATACATCTCCTCAAAACTTAGATCAACACTTTCCCCTGGAAGTGTATAATTAACTAACATATCCCTAATCGGTTCATCTAAACATAGGAGTTCTTTTTCAAAGAGGTTTTCAAAGGTTAAGTCAATCGGAGGTTCTTGAATTAATTCTCATGCGATATATCATTGATTGGCTCATCGACATTGAAGACACTCAAATCAAATTTTCTTTTTTTAAAGGGGACTCTAAAATTATAATCTCCCACATGTATCGTCTTATTAATAAATCGCACTTATCCTCAAATAATTTATCAAGTAATAGAGACTCATTTTCACTTTCTTTTCATAAATGTTCTCAATAAAGTTTACCTCAAACGTTTGGTCTTTTATCTTACGAGATTGTTTTTCTAGGTTGAAGACATTGACCTCTTTAGTCATGTCTCCAAAGGTCAACCTTATGGATCCGTTCCTACAATTTATGATCGCATTTGCAGTTGCAAGGAACGGACGCCCTAAGATAACGGGAGTTTGAGACCTATGAGTGGATACAGGTTGGGTCTCAAGAACAATAAGTCTACCGGGTAGATAAACTCCCCAACCCGGATAAGGACATCAGTAAATTTCTCCTTTGGGAATTTTTATAGATCGGTCAGCTAATTGGATTGTAACTTTAGTCGGACTAAGCTCGCCCAGCCAAGTTGTTGGTAGCTGAGAAAGGGAGTAAGTTGATACTTGCTCCCAAATCAAGAAGTGCATGATTAATTACAGTTTGACCTATTGTGCAAGAAATGGTAGGGCAACCGGGATCCTTGTACTTGACAGGATTTGATTGGACAATAGCTCACTAATGTTAGTGGCTAGAAAAACCTTCTTGGGCACATTAGTCTTTCTCTTCTTTGTGCACATGTCCGTAAGAAATTTAGCATAGCTAGGGACTTGTTGGATTGCATCAAGAAGAGGTACATTGATTTTGACTTGATTAAAAATCTCGTGTACCTTATCCATTTGTGCACCTTGCTTGTTTTTAAGCCTATTTGGGTAAGGTGCTATAGGCTTGTGCATATTCTCGGCTGACTTATCTTTTTAGTGTTGTCGGAGTCAAGATGAGGTGGAGGTGATTAGGAGAGGAGAATGCTTGTTTTGAACTTGATGGTGTTGACACTTGGTTATCAACTTGTTTTCCCGACCGCAATGTATGAATCAAATTGCACGGCTCATGTGATCCTCTTGAGCCAAGTGGGCTTGGCTAGAGTTCCTAGGATTTGCTACTGATTGACTAGGTAAAGTTCCTTTTTGTCTTTCTTGGTGATTCATTTGCATCTCTATCCTAGTCAAGACTTGAGCTAGTGTATCGTGGCTTTAACTAGAGTGTCCACCTTTCTTTCCATATTGGAGAGTCTTGTTTCCATATGTGAATTTTGGAAAGAGGGTGGAGGACTTTGGTTGGGAAAATTTTGTTGATAAGGAGATGGCTGAAAATGTTGGAGAATTTGGGCCTTGTTTGATCATTCTTGTTTGGGCCCCATGATAAATTTGGGTGATTTCTCCAATCGGGATTATAGGTGGATGAATATGGATTGTTAGCAGGCCTTGTGAAGGCTGTATTCATATGCTCGGGCAGAGTTTGATGAGCTATAAAGACGGGACATTCCTCGAATACATGGTTCATAGCTTGACAGTAATTACAGCCCGCCGAAGGTGTTGGGCTGACTTGGTTCACGGAGACTGGTTCTTTAGTTTCAAGAGCTTCTAGCCTTCGCATCACAGCAGTTAGTTTAGCATCGGGAGCTATGTTAGCCTCAATGGAATGGATACCTCCTCTAGAAGAGATAGGGTCATTAGTCCTATATTTTTCCGGAGTTGGTTCCCATTGAATGGTATTATCAGCTAATTCTTCATATAATAACCATCCTTCATGTTCGTTCTTTTTCAAAAATCCTCCTTGGCACATGGATTCTAATAGCGTTTTAGTTTGATATTCTAATCCATCATAGAGAACTTGACAGAGTCGCCATTTCTCTATCCCATGGTGAGGGCATTGGGCAAGGAGGTCCTTAAAACGTTCGAAGTACATCCAAAAAGGTTCATTGGCTGTTTGCTTAAACTGTAAGATACTCTTCCTAATTAGTGCAGTCTTGCGAACAGGATAAAACTTCTTTAAGAAGGCTTTGACGAAATTATCCCATGAGGTTATGGAACCGGCCTCTAGACTGTAGAGCCATTTCTTTGCTAAGTCTTTCAAGAGAATGGAACGAACCGTAATTTGATGGCATCTACTCCTAGGCTGGGTATTTTCATCATGAGACATACTTCTTCAAATTCCCTTATGAAAAAGTATGCATCCTCAGATTCAACTCCATGAAATTTGGGAAGAGTGTTGATGTATTGTGGTTTGAGCTCAAATTGGTCAACACCTTCATCGGGTAGCTGAATGCAAGAAGGAAGAGAGGTCCTAATAGGATAGAACCTATCTTGTAGTGATGGCGGTTGTGCCATGTGTGAGTCGGGCTTTTGTTCGGGTGGGGAACTAGTTCTAGTTAGTCTAGATGTGAATGGGTCTCTCGACCAAGATGGCATGCACAGTTAACAAACAAGTTCACTCAATCAATTAAGAAAGAGAAAAAATAAATCCTATTCTAGGGTAAGCCTTGACCTAGACGACTCCTAACTTTAGACTGTCTTTAGGAGGTATATTGCCGACCTTAACCACAAGTTAATCGGCCAGGTAGGTGGCAAGACCGGTGGGAGGTTATCCGTCAAAGACGTTCCTTAATTAAGTAACCACCGATCTTCGGGCTTTCGGCCCTTAATCCCCTTCCTAGGCACCGATTTGGCAAGAGTTAATTTCGAACAACTTCCTCCTTCAGTCAATCTCCTAATGAGTCCGAGTTAACCTAAGGCCAACGTCTAGTCATTTTTATTTTAGGGTTAGGGTTGTGAGTGTGATGGAGATGATTTGTGGGCCAAGGAAGGGTGATGAAATCCCCACCTTATCTTGTTTATGGGTTTTGCCCTTAAAATTTTTTTGTGTACGTGTAAAGCAATAGACAAGTAATCACTCAAAAAGCAGTAAATCAGCCAAGAGTGTTTCCTAATCTATATGCAATGCAAACGTACCTTGTCGCCAGCAGTCTTCAACAGAAATTAAAAGAAATTAAATAGACACGTGCCTATGATGCAAGAGTCTAAATTTTTTTTTTCAACAAATAGGTTACTGTTAATTAATTAGCAGCGTGCAGGGTGATTACAGAGAAAAATTAACAGAGCAGTAAATAGAACTTTAGATTTTCAGCAACCTGCAGAAAACTCAATTAGTAGTTCACTACTAAGGCCGCGGAAACGCGGCTATAGCCGCTTTTGCGCGGCTCTGTAGTAGGCTCTGCTGCTCTGCCTTCTAGGGTAGAGGCACAAAGTTGCTATATGTCCTTGCTGCAGTTGTATTTCCTGTTCTCTGATCCTGCAAACAGAAAGAAAGAAAAGAGTTAGTTTTGAGAATATCGTGCCGTTCCTTCCCCGGCAACGGCGCCAAAATTTTGATTGGAACGAGAAATAGTTAAAAATAGTTAAGAGTTAGAAGTTCTTAGTCTCGTTTCAATTCTATCCGCTGCAGTAAGGGCCAAAGCGGGTCGATCCACAGGGAAGGATGCGATGCAAGCGTTTCGGACGATTTCTCTGTATTACACTTAGAACAAAACAAAAGAGCGTGATTAGATTTGAATGATTTGAGATATGTAGTTCACTAATCTTCTACCACAACCCATAGAGTAAGTCTCAAAGAGTGAATATCATCTTGAAATAAGTAACATCTATCCTAGGTTATTAATGGAAGTTCAAGCAGGATAAATGATATTAGAATCCTAACTAATGTGCACTAATAAAAATTCAACAGTTGTTCATCCTAACTTCTAAGTATAGCATAAGAGAAGTCTTAACTTAAAGTTATGCTATCAAAGTTCTTAAGTATGAATTTATGAAGAATCGTTTAGAAGTGTAACCTAGATTAGAAAAACCTAACTGTCAATTAATCTTCAAGAAAACTGTTTTAATCCTAGGATTTCTGAAAGTGATATCAATCAATTAACTTTCTAAACTACACTAGGGTTGTTTAAGAGATTAGCAAACCACAAATTAAATTTAGTTATTCATCTTTTTTTTTTTATTTTCAATTTTTGTTTAATGTGAAAAATTGTGCGAAAGAGAGAAGAAGATAAATAATAGATCACAACATAAAACAAAATTAAATGACAAAATTTAATAACAAAGAAGAAAGGTAACCTTTATTTGAATGTCACTTCCAAATACAGTGCTCCTCTCCTCCTCCAAAATATGCTAAAAACGAAATTACAAGAATTTTGAAAAGAGAAAATCTAAAGAAAAACCCTAAGTTCCCGTCTCTGGATGCCCCCTCTCTGTTGCTCTGCAGGGGTATTTATAGGAGATGAAAGAAGTAGAGTCCCGGTATAACTCTCCCGCGAAAACTGGTACCCATCCTCATCCATAAGGCCGCAGAAACGCGGCTATGGCCGCGTTTCCGCGGCTATAGTTTGGCCTCTGGCCACGCGTTTTTCTCGCTTGGCCTCCTCTGGTCCGTCCATCTGGGTATTGACTTCTGGATTTTGCATACAGCCTCTTTATTTTGAAAATTCGAGATAACTTGGGAAGCAAGTTATCCTAAATCCAAATCTTTTAAAACAATTTTTTTATCTTTGCACTCTTCTCCTTTTATCTTTAGCCTTGTCCTGCAAGCAACTAGGGTTGAGTAGAAGTCCATCCTTTTCCTCTTCTTTTAGCAATTAGGAGTTCTATCTTATCCTCCCTTTTCCTCCCTTAGATTATAAATAGAGAGTTTAAAAATCCAAGTTTAGATTAGATTAGATAATATAGAAACTTCTAAATTACTACAACTTTTGCACATGGGCTTGCACATGGGCTTTTTGGGCTTCATTCAGGCTTTATTTCTTTATTTTTTTAATTACTCAAGGCCTGCACACATTAAATAATAAAACATTAGTAATAGTGCATAATTAAAAAAATAAATAGGGAAATATGATAGTGAATGTGGTGATAAATATGCACTTTTTACTACCTATCACTTAGCAATGAACTGGATGCTAGAGGTGTGATGTTAAATTTAGCATCGCTCATCCCAGCTTTGATATGGAAGCCTGAGGAAAAGTGACTGTCAGAGGTTTAATATTAAACTTGGCAGCAACTTAATCACTGTTAGAGGTGTGATATTAAACTTAACAGTAATTTGTCAGAGGTGTGATGTTAACTTGATAGAAATTAGCTTACGATAAGAGCAATTTAAGGACCTGTCATTCTTTTGATGAGAATTGACAAGTAGAATTTGGAATGTCAGAGGTGTAATTTTAAACTTGACAGATTTGTAGACTTGCTGTTCTATGTAGAGGAAAGACAAGTGAAGTTCATACTTGTTGGGGAGTATTGAAATTTTTCATTGTCAGAGGTATAGTATTAACATAGCAATGATTGTATTTATGGACCTACCACTCTATGGAAGAGAATTGGTAGGGGACTTTGGTGGAAAGTGAACTGAACTGTCAAAGGTTTAATATTAACGTGACAACTGTTGACTTTCTGGGGACGTGGGAAATTTGCCATTAGAGGTGTATTATTAACACAACAGCGAGGATTTTTAAAGAGTTTTGTTATCAGAGGTTTACTATTAACTTGACAGAATCCGCCGGGGATTGGAAAATCTGGTTTATCAGAGGTTTATCAGAGGTTTAATATTAACTTGACAGAATTCAGTTCATTTCATTAGGGAGATGAACATCGGTATTTTTGTGGTCCTACCATTCTGTGGGTGAGAATTAGTAAGAGACTTTGGAGGAGAGAGTGGGACCAAGTCCACTAGGATTTTTAGCAAACCCTCAGCTATCAACGGATTTGGTGTGCCTTTACCAACTATCGTTTGAGTTGGGCTAGCCATGCTATTCCCTCAGCATGATGAGTTTGTCGAAGACTTATGTTAGATTTAAAAGCCAACATTTTCCTCTATTCTTAGCCGTCGGAGGCGTCAGATGTCATTCAGAAGAGTAACTAATGCTAAAACCAAAGTTTCGCATTTTGTTTCTTTTTCAATATTTACATCATGCATTATGATGCAACCAGTGCTCAATCTAGTAAAGGAAAGAAGCTCTTCTGGAGTTTTGATCAGAGGTGCAGTATTAACTTGATCGGGGGAAAGAGTGCTATCAAGGATAGTATTTCTTCAAAAAATTTTGATTGGCATCATGAGTGTATCACTGTTTGAAGTTATGAGGCGATATGCTCCATTTGAGTAGACTGACTCTACTACAAATGGTCCTTCCCATTTGGGTTGGAATTTTCCTTTTGTCATCTCTGTTGTCAAGGCGACACGTAGGGATGGAATTTGGATTTCTAGTGGAAGCACGGCTTCACACCCATATACCAAAGAGAATGGTGTAGCTTTTGTTGGGTTCGAATTGTCGTGCGATAGGCCCATAAGCATTCACCTAGCTTGTCGTCCCAGTCACGCTGGCTTTTCGAGACAAATTTCTTGAGAAGCTTTCCAATAGTCTTGTTGAAAGCTTCTGCAAGGCTGTGAGCAGCTGGGTAGTATGCCGTTGAGGACACACTCTGGATCCTGAACTTGTTGCAGAGCCTTTGAAAAGCCTGACTGACGAACTGGGATTCATTGTCATGGATAATTCGCCAAGGCACACCAAAACGGTAGATGACATGATGTTTAACGAATTTGATCACATCAGATGTCTTTACCTCGCTTAAAGGGATAGCTTCGGCCCATTTAGAGAAGTAGTCGGTTATGACTAAAATGAACCGGTGTCCTTTGGATGATGGTGGGCTTATAGGGCCAACTACGTCCATCCCCCACATCTCAAATGGCCAGGTAGAAGTTGTAGAGCGAAGATACCCTGGCGCTTGATGGATGAATCGCCATGAACTTGGCAAGCGTGTCATCGTTTGGCATAAGTGATGGCGTCCGGGATCATGCTGGGCCAATAATACCCTAATCTTCGGAGTCGATCCCAAGCTTTGGATCAGGTTGATGAGCTCCACACATACCATCATGTGCTTCTTAGAGTACCTCCTGCGGCTCTTTTTGTGACAGACAGCGGAGAAGGATCCCGTCATGCGATCGACAATACAGTGTTCGCGTGATTGCATTATAGTAGAATTTGGGGGCTTTTCTTCTAATGGCAGCCGCTTTTTTGGGATCATCAGGGAGAATACCGTACAAGGCATAGTCAATGTAAGGGAGTCGCCAATCCCTAGGCTCTGGACCGGTTGACGACTCAAGAGCTTCTTTGACTGGACAGTCTCCTGTCGGCTTTTGGTGATCTCCAAAAGTAAATCTTGGGCAATACAAGTCGTGGCTGTAGACAAGTATTTTCTCTATTACTCTTGCTGGAAGGGCTAAGGAGGCAGCGAGAGATGCTAGTGCATCTGCATGCGCATTTTGCTGGCGTGGTACATGGTCGATGTAAAAGTTTTCGAACCTCTCGGTCATAGAGATAGTTGCGTTGTAATAGGGTACTAAGTCTTCATGTCTGACTTCGTACTCCCCGCGAACTTGGTTGACGATGAGTTTAGAGTGACATCTGACACTGAACTGGGAGAAATGCCACTTCATGGTGAAACATGGAATTGTCTTGGGCCATGAAATATCCAAGAAAGGAATTGAAGTGGATAGAGCAAAAATCGAGGTTATTGCTAAGCTTCACATGCCCAAATGCGTTAAGGACATTAGATCTTTCTTAGGACACGCTGGTTTCTATCGAATATTTATCAAGGATTTTAGCAAAATTGCTAGGCCCTTGACTAATCTGTTAGCTAAGGATGTGTCCTTCACTTTCGATGCTGAATGCATAAATTCTTGGGAGAAGCTTAAGAGAGAGCTGATTTCTGCACCAATCATATCTGCACCGGATTGGTCTAAGCCGTTTGAGATTATGTGCGATGCTTCTGATTTTGCCATAGGCGCTGTCCTAGGACAACGTATTGATAACAAGCAGCATGTGATCAACTACTCTAGTAGGACTCTCAATGACGCTCAACTGAACTACACTACGACCGAAAAGGAATTCTTGGCAGTAGTGTTTGCCTTAGAGAAGTTTCGTCCCTACCTACTGAAATCACCTAGAGGGGGGTGAATAGGTGATGGCTATATGTAAATGGCACAAATGCGGAATTTAAAATTCAACTGACACAATTAGCTCAAATAAAAGACTTGCAATAAATGAAGCAATCAATAGTGCAAGAATTAAAGAGTTTAGACTTTAGAGAGATTTGAGCAAACGCAAACACGCAGATATATTTTCGAGGTTCGAGCCACGCTCTACGTCCCCGCCTTCACACTTGAAGGATTTCCACTATTGAAGATCCCACTGGATCACCAATACAAGGACACACTTGTCCTATCTCTAGTGATGCCGCAACACCACCCGGAGCACACTAGCTCGCTTGAGGTCGATGCCTCTACAACTTCACTCAAGAAGAAAATGATCACACTTGATCAAAAATTCGCTCACTTGCACAATCCTAGAACCAATATGTAGATGAGGAATTATGGGATTGTGTAGTGCAAAAGCTAGAGAGAAGTAGAGGTATAGACTTCAAATGGGTGTCTAGAAATTTAGGGCTTTTGGAGAGAAAATCTTTTGTAAATGAAAGCCTTTTGAAAACTTGTAAATCTTTTGAAAAATCTCTTGTAAAAATGTTCTTAATAGTTGTCTTATCATGTTGAAGTGACCTCCTATTTATAGGGGTCAAAAACAGCTTCAGAGATTCGTTGGGATCAAATCCCAAAAGAAAAACTGTCAGAAAATATAGCTGTTGGAGTCTGTCAGAACCTCTGACAGCAGCCGGTCGACCGGGCTGGTCGACCGCCAACGGTCAAAAATCCGACCGTTGGGGATCAGCGGTCGACCGTCCCGGTCGACCCAATCTACCCGAGAGCACTGAAGGTGCTCCGGTCGACCCGAGCGGTCGGCTAACGTACACACATGCACAGCGTGCACGTCGGTCGACCGGGACGGTCGACCGGTTTCTGTCAGTTCTGAAAAATCAGAACTTCCAGAAACCTGAAACCTGGGTTTTGGATTTTGGTCTTGGGTTTGAATGTTTTGGACCTTGTAAAACATAGAGTATGAGCATATGTCATAACTCTATCATGTTAAAACATTTTGATAAATACCCTTTTGATAAAAGCTTATTTTGTCTAAAAATTGTTTTTCCAAAAATATTGTTTTTTCCAAAACTTAAAGTTTCTAAAAACTTATTTCCAAAAACATGTTAACTTTGAATCTAGATTGGAAATAGAATTTGAAACTCTTTTTGTAGTCATGACTGTGTGTAAGTGGTAATCCCATAACTCTACTTCTAACATCTAGGTTTTGACAAAATATCTAAAAGAAAGATAAAATTACAAATCTTGGACTTTGTTATCGTCTTGATCTTGACTTGGTCTTTTCTTCAAGACTTGTTCCCGAAGCTTTCTAATGTGCTTGGCTTGGGAATGCAAATCTTTTGGCGGCATCCAAACTTGTGAGTCATGATTGTGGAGCCGTCAAATCAACCTGTTTAACCCGAAATTCTTTTAAACAAAACTTGTTAAATATATAACTAGATATGGTTTGTTATCATCAAAATATCCATCAAGATATAGGGCTAATGGCCTTTGGGCCAACAATCTCCCCCTTTTTGATGATGACAAAACATATTTAGTTATCACAAATATTTTGGGTAGAGACTTCAAATGAAGCTCCCCCTCAACACATGCATATAATAAAAATCATACTCAGGCATGGATAAATATGGCAAATGATAAATGATAAACATCAAGTGATAATACACATGTCCATGCCAACAATTTTCATGTCATAAATAAGGATGAAAACATGATTTCATATATGACATAAAGAAACGATACATATAAGGAAAAGATACATGTCCACAAAACATAACAGAAATACATGTCCAAACAAAAGCAAAACACAAAATATGTCTCTCAACAAATAACTCTCCCCCTTTTTGACATCATCAAATAAGGGGAGGTCACTCTCATCACTTGGCACTAGCAGCATCGTCGTCCTCATCGTCTTCCTCATCTTCCTCGTCCTCAGACGAACTCTCTGCAGCATCCATCTTCTTGTCACCATCATCGTCTTCCTCCGAAGAGAAGAAGAAGAAGAAGCTGCCACCTCCTCTGGATCAATGCCGTCAACTTTAGTCCGAGGTGGAGGAATAGATGAACGAGCTCTGGTGGGAAATGGAGGGCCAGTGGAGGGAAGTGGACGAGCAATGGAAGTGGGATCAGGAACAATCATGTCGAATTTCGTAAAGAGTGCCTCAAATTGCGTATCCATGAATCTCATGGAGTCAGCAAAATAGGACATATCATTACGAATTCCTTGGATACGTGAGTCCATCACCGCACGAGAATCTGCCTCGCGCTGGAATCGTGCGTCCATCTCTGCACGAAGCGCTGCATCACGCTGCTCAATCCAAGCCTGGTGTGCCTCGAACTGAGAGCGTACCTCTGAGGAGATAAGAGCCTGAAGGTCTGGAGGTAAAACAGGGGCAGAAGCAGATGATGTCCCTGGGGCCGAAGAAGACCCTGGGGCAGAAGATGATCCTGGAGCAGCAGGAGGAACAAGAGGTTGCTCAGGAGCGTGTCGACGCAACTGGGCTTCCATCCTCTTCAAGAGAACTCCGTCAATGTTTATTAGAGGATCATTAGGAGACTCAGATGAGAGATCAAAATTTAGAGCTTTAAGAAGATGTGTAATCAACATGCCATAGGGCAAGCTCCTACCCGACATGCGAATCTGGTCGGATGCCATATGAGAAGCTATGATACGGGGAACATTTATCTTAATGCCTCGCAGAATGCAATAGATGATCAATGGAATAGGACCCCTAGCATGGCTGTACTCACCAGATTTAGGGACAATGTTATAGAAAATGATTTTGGCAAGGACCTGAGATGTGAGGGTGAATCTACTCACAACTTCATTCCTCACCAACCAGGGTTGTTATCCCCGTGGATCAAAGTGGATGCGGTGAGCGCAGACTCACCCTCCGGAAACTCAAAATCATGAAGGTCATGGGTGTAGACATCAGCTCCACCAGTGGAGAGATGTAGAATGTCAGCAAACTGACCAATGCTAAGGTCAATGTCCCTACCTAGGACTCTAGAAAAGATACGGTTTCCATCAAAAGAGAAATTAGTATAGAAATAGGGAACGAGAGATGTATAGACTTGTTCTTTGATGGTCAAGAAATCATTTAAGGAGTTGTTCTGCAGGATTTGGGGAATGTCCAAGTGTTCAAAATCTTGTATAACGACATATCTCCCCGAATTGATGTTCCTCTTGGAAAGATTAATGAACCGATTTTCAGCAACCTCATTAATGAAAGGTCGTTTGGGCTTGGGGACATATGAAGAGGGTTGAGCAACAGATTTACCCTTTTCAGACCTAGTTCTTTTAGATATTTTTGAATAAAAAGATGATTTTTAGGTCAAATAAGTTAGGGCTTGATCTAGAGAACTTAGAAACCTAAAATCTTTGACAAAAAGAAGATGATCCTAAAGCTAGATATAAAGAACAGTAGGAAAAATCAAATTTTTACCTGAAAGATGAAGAACAAAACCCTAATCAGAGAAAACCTGAAATTCTTCAAATTTGCGGATAGGAAGTCCTGAAAACGAAGATCCAGCACCTAAAGATGGAATCTGAAGTGGGTTTGGAAGGAATTTGAAAAAGATTGAGGGATTAGAGATTTAGGGAAAATTTTGAGGAGAGGGGACGTTGGGTTCGTCGGCTCTGAGTGTGAGAGAGAGAGAGAAAAAGTCAAATAAATAGCAGTTTCAGGGCAAAATCTGACTCACGGTCGACCGGGTCGGTCGACCCGAAAAACCGAGAGCTCAGAACTCAGAGCGGTCGACCAGGTCGGTCGACCTAGAAAACCCAAGAACTCTGAACTCGGAGGGGCGACAGAGAGCAAAAAAATTGTTCTCTTTCAGGCAATGTCGGTCGACCGAGAATAGGGCCGGTCGGCCGGCGCTGCCCAAAAATCTGAGAACAGAAAGAGCTCCCAAAAAAATTTTTAAGTAAAAACTATTTTACAATTAAATAGGGTATATATAACATACAAAAATACAACAGTATTTTTAAATCTTCACTAGGTTATCATGTCAACCAAAATATTCACACAAGATTTTTCATTTGATTTTCATACAAAAACAAAGTTTTAGAGATGTTGAAGCCGAATACCCGGTGACGGGTTCTGAACTTCATCCTCATGATTCCTCTAGATATGAGTTGAGTTGCGCAATTGCCATCTCTAAGGTATTTGTTCAAATATGAAATTTTACAAAATTTTATTTCTTAGTTTTGAAAATACATTGTGTATATATAAATAAGCTAGTCTAGGCATGGCATGTGGACATACAATGGACATGGTATTGAAGACAAGATAAAAACATGGCATATACACAAACATGATAGAGATGTAAGTTTACACAAGCATATATCAATGTAGCATAAAAGTAACTAACACTCCTATACATGTGTATATATATCACTAAAATTAAAAACTTTTAAATGGAGAGGTTACCAAGCATGGGCAATCTCCAAAATAGGTGCCTCCATGATAGCGATGCAAATGCGATGTGTTCTTTGAGCTTAGTTGCATCTACCACCCGGGCACCGTTTCCCCCTAAGTCTTGGAGGAAGAAGATCCACCTGCATCATCTAAATTTGGTAGGTCTCTTGGTACCCATATCTTTTTGGGTCCTTTTGGATTAGTACCGGGATGAACCCAAACATATTTATTATGCACATTATTTTTAGCAAAATAAAACTTTTCTAAATGGCCTTTGCGGCCACAATGCGTGCAAATATAAATTCTACCACTACCATACATGTATGCATGTTTATGTGTGTGTGCATGTTTCCGTGAATGTACATGGTGTGTATGTTTCCCTTGGGTTACTCCCTTAGGAAACCTAGATGCAATTTTCTTTAAATCAAAAGCATAAATTTTAAGAGTAGAGTCTAACACTTCAACCCGTTTTTGTATCTCTACAAATTCATTTTTATTACAAGAAACCATGGGGTTTTTCCTTTATTAGCCAATTTATATTTATCAAAGTCACCTTTTAATTTTTCAAAAGCACTAGATAAAACATTTTTCTCACTAAGACAAGTATCAAGTTTATTCTTTAAAACATCATTTTCCTTTTTCAATTTTTATTATGAGATTGAGAGATCTCATATCTATGTTGTAACTCTTCGAAAAAATGAGCAAGTTCATCCATGGTAAGATCATCATCTTCTAAAGTGTTATCAAGGGTTACCTTAGAAGAATTGTCTCCTTGTGCCATGAAGCACATGTGAGCGGCATCGTGCTCCTCTTCGGATTCCGACTCCGTATCATCCCATGTGGCTACCATAGCCTTCTTCTTCCTTGGTACATGCTTGGAGGTAGTAGCTTGGAGAGCGGGGCAATCCGCTATGAGATGTCCGATCTTCTTGCAATGGAAGCAAGGACCGGGTTCTTCTCTTTTCTTTTCAAACCTTCCTTGAGGTTTCCCTCTTCGGAAGTTGCTTTGCCTCCCTTTCCTGTAAAACATTTTGCCTACCTTCTGGATAAGCATGGCAAAGTCTTCATCGCAATCATCCGATGAATCATCCTCTTCATGGATGGTTGGAGTGGCTTTGAAGGCGAGGGCTTTCTTCTTCGGCGCCTCCCTTTCTTCTCGAACCTTCATTTCCATCTCATGCGTCTTGAGATTTCCAATGAAGCCGGAGAAGTCCATCTCCTCCCGATCGTTGAGTTCCTTGAGGGTAGTAGCCTTTACTTCCCATGCCTTGGGAAGAGCTCTAATGACCTTCCGAATCTTTTGGTCATTGTCGATTGCGTCACCTAGAGAAGATAAAGCATTAGTGATCTTGGTGAAACGCGTGAGCATGTCATCAATGCTCTCATTATCAAACATATAAAAGTTCTCATATTGAGAACGCAACAAGTCAATCTTTGATCTTTTGACTTGTGACGTTCCTTCATGAGTCACAATCAAGATATTCCAAACTTTAAATGCGGATTTGCAATTTATGATGCGTGCAAGGTCATCCTCATTTAAGGCTTGGGTTAATGCATATTGGGCTCTAGCATTAGCTTCATAATCCTTGGAGGTATCCTCGGACCATGAGCTCTCATCAGTGAGGGGTTCTATAAATTCTTTTGTAATGGACTTAGCAACCCTAACTCCTAGGGACTTAAGGAAGAGGTTCATCTTGACTTTCCATATGGGAAAGTTCAAGCCATCAAACTTGGGTGGGGACTTGATGCTAGAAAAGTCAAGTGATGCCATGGATGAATAGTATAATGCACAATATATGAAGAATGCAACAAATATAGTATAGCCAATAACAAGGATCTCCCTAAGGTAGTTAAATCAAATACTAGGGTTAGGCTCTGATACCAATTGAAATCACCTAGAGGGGGGGTGAATAGGTGATGGCTATATGTAAATGGCACAAATGCGGAATTTAAAATTCAACTGACACAATTAGCTCAAATAAAAGACTTGCAATAAATGAAGCAATCAATAGTGCAAGAATTAAAGAGTTTAGAGTTTAGAGAGATTTGAGCAAACGCAAACACGCAGATATGTTTCCGAGGTTCGAGCCACACTCTACGTCCCCGCCTTCACACTTGAAGGATTTCCACTATTGAAGATCCCACTGGATCACCAGTACAAGGACACACTTGTCCTATCTCTCGTGATGCCGCAACACCACCCGGAGCACACTAGCTCGCTTGAGGCCGATGCCTCTACAACTTCACTCAAGAAGAAAATGATCACACTTGATCAAAAATTCGCTCACTTGCACAATCCTAGAACCAATATGTAGATGAGGAATTATGGGATTGTGTAGTGCAAAAGCTAGAGAGAAGTAGAGGTATAGACTTCAAATGGGTGTCTAGAAATTTAGGGCTTTTGGAGAGAAAATCTTTTGTAAATGAAAGGCTTTTGAAAACTTGTAAATCTTTTGAAAAATCTCTTGTAAAAATGTTCTTAATAGTTGTCTTATCATGTTGAAGTGACCTCCTATTTATAGGGGTCAAAAACAGCTTCAGAGATTCGTTGGGATCAAATCCCAAAAGAAAAAACTGTCAGAAAATATAGCTGTTGGAGTCTGTCAGAACCTCTGACAGCAGCCGGTCGACCGCCAACGGTCAAAAATCCGACCGTGGGGATCAGCGGTCGACCGTTCCGGTCGACCCAATCTACCCGAGAGCACTGAAGGTGCTCCGGTCGACCCGAGCGGTCGGCCGACATACACACATGCACAGCGTGCACGTCGGTCGACCGGGACGGTCGACCGGTTTCTATCAGTTCTGAAAAATCAGAACTTCCAGAAACCTGAAACCTGGGTTTTGGATTTTGGTCTTGGGTTTGAATGTTTTGGACCTTGTAAAACATAGAGTATGAGCATATGTCATAACTCTATCATGTTAAAACATTTTGATAAATACCCTTTTGATAAAAGCTTATTTTGTCCAAAATTGTTTTTCCAAAAATATTGTTTTTCCAAAACTTAAAGTTTCTAAAAACTTATTTCCAAAAACATGTTAACTTTGAATCTAGATTGGAAATAGAATTTGAAACTCTTTTTGAAGTCATGACTGTTGTAAGTGGTAATCCCATAACTCTACTTCTAACATCTAGGTTTTGACAAAATATCTAAAAGAAAGATAAAATTACAAATCTTGGACTTTGTTATCGTCTTGATCTTGACTTGGTCTTTTCTTCAAGACTTGTTCCCGAAGCTTTCTAATGTGCTTGGCTTAGGAATGCAAATCTTTTGGCGGCATCCAAACTTGTGAGTCCTGATTGTGGAGCCGTCAAATCAACCTGTTTAACCTGAAATTCTTTTAAACAAAACTTGTTAAATATATAACTAGATATGGTTTGTTATCATCAAAATATCCATCAAGATATAGGGCTAATGGCCTTTGGGCCAACACCTACTAGGGTCCAAAACCACCGTTTTCACCGATCATTCTGCGCTTAGGTACCTCATGATGAAGAAGGATGCCAAGGCCCGACTTATTCGTTGGATCCTCCTTCTTCAAGAATTCGATCTTGAGATTTGAGACAAGAAGGGCGTAGAAAATGTCGTTGCTGACCACCTCTCATGGATCCCTAATTCTCCATGCAACGAATTACCCATCAATGAGGATTTTCCTGATGAACATCTCCTAGCTATCTCTAGGGAACCTTGGTTTGCTGATATAGTGAACTACTTAGTCACAAACCAAACTCCATCTCATTGGTCCACAAACGATGTGCACCGGTTCTTATCCCAAGTCCGGTATTTCTTTTGGGAGGAACCTTATCTTTTCAAGTACTGTTTCGACCAAATTATTAGGAGATGCATTCCCGATAAGGAGGTCAAGAGTGTTCTGTCCTTTTGTCACGAACTTGCATGCGGGAGACACTTTGGTCCCCGTAAGACAGCTGAAAAGGTGTTACAAAGTGGGTTTTATTGGCCCACTCTGTTCAAGGATGCTTATGAATATTGCAAGACGTACCCTAGATGCCAAATGGTAGGAAGGATCTCACACCAAAATATGATGCCCCTCAACCCAATTCTAGAAATAGAACTCTTTGATGTTTGGGGCATCGACTTTATGGGTCCATTTCCTAATTCATTTGGGAACCAATATATATTGGTTGCTGTGGATTACGTGTCCAAGTGGGTAGAAGCCATTCCATGTAAAACTAATGATAACAAAGTTGTCATAAAGTTTTTGAAAGAGAACATTTTTCCCGCTTCGGAACACCTCGTGCTATCATCAGTGATAATGGCACTCACTTTTGCAACAGATCTTTTGAAGCCCTCATGTGAAAGTACGCCATAACTCACAAGTTGTCCACACCATATCATCCTCAAACCAGTGGGCAAGTTGAGGTTTCAAATAGACAAGTCAAGCTTATATTGGAGAAAACTGTGAGCCAAAACCGGAAAGATTGGTCCATCAAACTTGTAGATGCACTATGGGCCTACAGGACCGCTTTCAAGACAATTCTAGGAATGTCTCCCTATAGGTTAGTCTATGGCAAACCTTGTCACCTGCCCGTTGAGTTAGAGCACCGAGCCTTATGGGCAATCAAGCAATTGAATTTCGATTTGACTAAGGCCGGTGACCTTCAGAAATTACAAATTTCCGAATTGGAGGAATTGAGAAATGAGGCCTATGAAAATGCTAGGATCACTAAAGATAGAGTCAAGATTTTCCATGACAAGCACATCATAAGAAAAACCTTTGTCCCTGGATAAAAAGTCTTACTTTACAATTCTAGGCTTCATCTTTCTCCAGGAAAATTGAAATCACGATGGACTGGGCCATTCGTTGTAAAAATAGTGTTTCCACATGGTGCAGTTAAGATCAGTGACCCCAAGAATGGAAATGACTTTAAGGTAAATGGTCAACGCCTTAAACCTTTCTTGGAATCGGTGCCGGTAAATGAAACGACAATGGGTCTTTTTGACCCAGTGTATCGGTAACTTTCCTCCTTTCCATTTTATTTCATGCACTTATACATTTCTTTCATACATTAGGGACAATGCATGAGATAAGTGTGGGGGAGGGTTTTCTAACATGACTGGAAAAAAAAACTTTTTGAAAAGGGTAGACAATATTTTGATATATTTTTTGTAAGAATTTAAGTCAATTTTAAGGAATAGGAGAATCATAATTAGGATTTCTTACACTTGGTCGAAATAAGATAACTTGTTTGATTTTTAGGGTCAGGAAGAAAATTTGTGAAAGTAATTTAGTCTTGATATTTACCTTGATGACATATGCACACAAAATACACTTACACACTTAGGGTTTACAAACAGAGACTCTTATGCCTTATAAAAAAATATGAAAAAAAAAACAAGTCTAAATTATTGATTAGCTAGGTGCTTTGGCCTAAGCAAGCCTTAGTATTTATGCAAAAGATAATTAGATGAGTCTTTCAAAAAAAAAAAAGAAGTGTATACTCTGATTAAGCTGGGTATTTATGCCTCATGAAGCATAAGTATTCACGCCTAAAAGGGGTACATTATGTATCCTCTGATTAAGCTGGGTATTTATGCCTCATGAAGCATAGATATTCACGCCTAAAGGGGTACATCGTATAAATAAAACCCTTAGTTTCGTGGCCTTATCTGCTCGAGTGTTTAAGTCCTTAGAGGGAGTTTTCTCACCTGGTGCCCTAAAACTGTCCAGTTTGGGTGTCACCGACTGAATGCTCGTTACATGGGCAGATTAGAAAGCCTAATGAAATTGAGGAATAAACTTCACCAAAAAAAATACATAAATATAAGGCATAGGAGTTAATGTTGAAAAACCCTTAGTAAACTTCACAGTCACGATGGCGCATATGATTCAGGGTAAATTAATAGACTAGATGAGAAGTACAATTTGACTCCTTACTTTAATTGATGACATGTTTTTGAATAGAGACTAAGTTTAGGAATGAAAGATTTGATATTCCTATAAACTTATAGATTACTTAAGCTCTCACAAATATACTTCAAATATTCTCCCCTTATAAAAAAAAAATGCTTTTCGAAAATACTAACTTTTTTCTCTTTCTTTTGGATTTTGTGGGTGTAATCCGCTGAAAACCCTCACGAGACAAAACTCGTCCTCTAGGGGTGACCTAGAGGTTTAACGGCTTGTTACACATGCTCAGTGCAATCGAGTGACCTGCGAAAGTGGTCTAATAATTAATTCAAGTTAGACTGATGTTTTGCTCGAGGGCGAGCAAAAGATAAGTGTGGGGGTGTGATTTGTCACATACATTGCATTTATGTTGTCACTTTACCACACTTGTTTGCTAATAAATGATATTAATAAGTGTCTTTTTTCTTTGCTAAATGTAGGCCCAAATGCTCAAAGAAATAAAAGAAGAACAAGCCCAAAAGCCCACTTTATTCTGAATTAATTCAGAATAAATTCGAAGTAAAGAAATCTGGGCTATATCTTGGCATATCAAGGGGTTGAGAAAAATCCTCCTTGAATCGAGCAATTGAAGCCAGAAAATCAAAAGTTGTTCAGTCAACGGTTGAAGCAGCAACAAGAAAACCAGCAGGATATGCGAGATGCCCTTCATACCAGGAAGCTCCCCCCTCTTGGTGTGGCCACCTGGCCACACCAGAGCCACGAAAACGCGGCACAAGCCGCGTTTCCGTGGCCTAACCATTTCTGTTGGGGGAGCGTTTGCTCCCCCAACGTTCCCGGGATCCTATCTTTTCAGGTTTTGGCTATAAAAAGGGGTTTCAGTAAGGAAAAAGGCAGCGAAGATTAGGATTAAATTTTGCTTTTATTTTCTTAGGATCTAGGTTCTTCGTTAGCTAGAACACAAGTTGTAATTTCGTTGTTTACTTTATAGTTCAGTCTAAAAACTTGTGAGAGAGAGGACTGAGAGCTTGTAATCGAAGATTGAAGTGACAGTAATACAAGAAGCAAGCCACCTTTTCTTCCACTCGTGTTTCGGTATGTTGTGCATATTTATGTTTGCTTTGTTATTTTTCATGGATAACTAAAAGGTTTTCTGGGCTAGCTATCGACTCTCTCTTGTTTTCTTCTCTTCTGTTTTTAAAGAAAAAGTCCCGATGACTCATATGCATGCCTCCCTTAAAAGCCTTTCTTTTTGAAAGTGTTCTTGAAGGCACATGAGGATGGGTATGGATAGTTGAATTCACCATTCTTTCTTGAACTTCTTGTGAATCGTTTTTAATTCATTCTTGCTTCTTCGCGCTTTATGTTTTAATATCCGATTCCAACTCTTTCTTGAAGAAAAAGGACTCAACTCTTCTGCATCTTATGTGCTTTACTTAAAGTTTTCTAAAAAATCAACTTTAAGTTTTGCAAATGATAACTTGAGGGACTTAATATTTCAAGAGAAGAATGAACAATTGAGTAGTAAGATAGTAAGCCCAGATTTGATTTCTTATTATAAAACAACAACACAACTCTTAAGCTTTTTAAAAATCACCTTCTCCAAATCCTTTTCTGAAAGTTGAAATTTCTCTTTTTCATCTCTTTTCCTTCCATTCTCTTTTTCCTAAAAAACGAATACAAATTCCTTGTTTTTAAACGACTCATCGAAAAGCTTCCATCGCATCCCTCCTTGTGGACACGACCTGTTAGCCACAAGCTACACGGTACATTCTTAAACTCATTGGTTGTTTCATTTATTTTAGCAATCAAATTTTGGCGCCGTTGCCGGGGAGGGAAAGGTGTAGTTGTTTTAAAAAGTTTTGTGTATTGTTTCAGGGACTCGAAGATCACGATCTAGCATTCAAGCTTTGCCAAGAAGACTTGAAAATTCTGTGCCCCTACTCTCGAAAGTAGGAAACAGAATTTCAAGAAATTGCTTTGCAAATCTGAAATTTTTTGGGACTACTAAAAACTTTGTTTTGCAGGACATATTGCTCGCAAAAACTTTAGTTTTTATATGTTATATTTGTGCTAGTGTTTCTATCCAACATCCCTGTTTTTAAGTCAACAGTAAAATATTCGTTGAAAGTTAAAAATTGATTAGACATTTGCATTCTAGGCATAAGTCTTTTCAATTCTTTTACTTTACTGTTGAAGAGAGCTGGAGACAAGGTATGTATGCATAGCATATAGCATAGGAAACATTCTTGGGTGATATTTGCTTTTGAATGTTACTTTCTATATCTTGCACACTTTGCACAAATCAATTCTAAGGGCAAAACCCAAATCAAGATAAGGTGGGGAAGTCATTACCCTTTCTTAGCCCACAAACCATCTCCAAGCACGCACAACCTAAGCCTAATTAAAATTTGATAGACGTTGGCCTTAGGGACATCTCGAACTCACTAGGAGATTATCCTAAAGAGGGAAGGTGTTGGAAATTGACCTCTGTCAAATCAGTGTCAAGGAAGGGGATTGAGGGCCGAAAGCCCGAAGATTGGTGGTTATTTAATTAAGGAACGTCTTCGACGGAAAACCTCCCACCAATCTTGCCCTGACCTGGCTGATTAGCTTGTGGTCAAGGTCTACACTCTACCTTTTGTGGACAATCAACCAGTTAGGAGTTGTCTAGGTCGAGGTTACCTTAGACTAGGCTTGGTTGATTTTTATTGTTGACTGTTGTTTGAACTTGTTGTGATTGTGATTGTGCATGCAAGTGTGGTCGAGAGACCCTAATTCATCTAGGTTGACTAGAAACACATCACCACCCAAGTTTGAACCAAGACCAGATCTGGTAATGGCTCAATCAACATCACTACAGGATAGGTTCTATCCCATTAGGACCTCACTTCCATCTTGCATTTCACTTCCATCGGTTGGTGAATACAATTTCGAGCTCAAGCCTCAATTCATCAACACACTCCCCAAATTTCATGGTCTAGAGTCCGAAGATGCCTACTTCTTCATAAGAGAATTTGAGGAAGTATGTCTTATGATGAAAATCCCACACCTTGTAGATGATGCTATTAGGTTGAGATTTATCCCTTTCGCACTTAAGGACCTAGCGAAAAAGTGGCTCTACAGCTTAGCAGCCGGTTCCATCACATCCTGGGATGGTTTCATCAAGGTTTTCTTGAAGAAATTCTATCCTATCCATAAAACCGCTCTCATTAGGAAGATGATCATGCAATTCAAGCAAGAGCCTAGTGAACCGTTCTGGAGGTACTTTGAACGCTTCAAAGACCTCCTTGTCCAATGTCCACACCATGGAATAGAGAAATGGCGACAATGCCAAATTCTCTATGACGGTTTAGACTATTCCACCAAAACCCTCTTAGAAAGTATGTGCCAAGGGGGTTTCTTGCAGAAAGATGAAGATGAGGGATGGGATTTGTATGAAAATTTAGCTGAGAAAACCATCCAATGGGAATCTGCGAGTGAGACCCCTAAGAATCCTAACTCCATCTCTTCAAAAGGAGGTCTCCACTCCATAGAATCGTCCATCGCTAATGAGGCTAAGTTAGCTAATTTAGCTAGAAGACTGGAAGCTCTAGAGACGAAAGAACTAAGTCCAGTCAATCAAGTCAGCCCGAACCAATTTCCACCCCCGGGCTGCACTTACTGTCAAGCCATGAACCATGTGTTCGAGGAATGCCCAGTGTTTCAGGCTCAGCAATCCTACCACGAACCGATGAATGCGGCCTTTTCAAGGCCGAACAATAACCCTTACGCCCCAACGTACAATCCCGGCTGGAGAAATCACCCTAATTTCTCATGGAGCCAGAACAACAATGACCATTCACGATCCAATCATGCTAACCACTTCCATCATGGTAACAATTCTTTCAATCATCAACCCAACTTCTCCAATTTCCATAATAATTCTCTCAACCATCCACCAATCTTTCCAAATTATCAACAGAACTTTCCTAACCAAGCTCCACAATCCTCCTTCCAGAATCCTCAATTGGAAAGGAGAATGACTGACTTTGAGAGAAACATGGAGAGATATATGAAAAACCAAGACTCTCTCTTGCAAACCATTCAGAGGCTAGAAGTTCAAATGAGTCAACTAGCCAACCCATAAAATGAGAGACAAAAGGGTACCCTGCCTAGTCAGCTAGTCACCAATCCGAGAAATTCCCAGCAAGCTCATTTGGCTGAGGATCCTTCATTCAATCACTGTAATGCTGTGCATACATTGAGGTCAGGAAAGAGAGTTGATAACCAAGTGTCAACACCACCCAATCCAATTCAGCACAACCATAATCAAGCTTCCACTTCATCTACTCCAATTTCTTCCAATCCTGACGAGTCTGAAAAAGACAAGTCAGCCAGCCAGGTGCACCAGCCATTAGTACCATTTCCTAATAGGCTGAAAAATAACAAGCAAAATCCTCACATGGACAAGATAATCGAGATGTTTAACCAAGTGAAGATAAATGTGCCACTTCTTGATGCCATCCAACAAGTTCCTTCCTATGCTAAGTTTCTTAAGGACATGTGCACCAAGAAGAGAAAGACTAATTTTCCTAAGAAAGTCTTCCTAGCCACTAATATTAGTGAGCTATTTTCGGGTCCTATCCCTGTCAAGTAAAAAGATCCAGGTAGCCCTACCATTGCCTGCACAATAGGACAAGCCGAGATTAGTCGTGCACTTCTTGACTTGGGGGCAAGTATCAACTTGCTTCCATTCTCTGTTTATCAACAACTCGGGTTGGGTGACCTTAGTCCAACTCGTGTCACCATCCAACTGGCTGACCGTTCTGTTAAAGTTCCAAAAGGGGAAATTAACGATGTCCTGATCCGGGTAGGAGAGTTCATATACCCTGTCGATTTCATAGTTCTGGAGACACAACCTGTGTCCAACTCCAATCGTAGGGCTGAAACTCTTGTCATCCTAGGTCGACCATTCCTTGCCACTGCTAATGCCATCATCAATTGCAGGAATGGGTCTATAAGGTTAACCTTTGGAGACATGACTAGAGAAGTCAATGTCTTCCATCTAGGAAAACAACCCCGTGACATCGAGGACCAAACATTTGAAGTCAACCAAATTGAGAACTTGACAAGTGAACACGGGGAAGAATTGGAATCAGAAATGGAGATTGACTTCGAGTTAGAGTCTGATGACTTTAATCTTGATCATGTGGTAGATTCTGCCGTGAATTGGGCTTCAAACCCGATTTCACCAACAATGGAGCCAACAGATTTGACTAGTCCTTCTAGTGAGCCTGCCTCTTCCTTAGAATTGAAAGCCCTTCCTGCGCATCTCAAGTACGCCTATCTAGGCGAACAAGAGACCTCTCCCGTCATCATTGCCTCCCATTTAAATGACGGGGAAGAAAAAGATTTGAAAGATATTCTAAGAAAACATAAGGAAGCCATCGGGTGGACTATGACTGATATCAAGGGATTAAGTCCAACCATCGTTCAACACCGCATACATCTCAATGAAGACGCCACACCCAAGAGAGACCCGCAGCGTAGGTTAAACCCTATAATCCAAGAGGCTGTTCATGATGAAATCATAAAACTCTTAGACAATAGGATAATTTATCCCATTTCGGATAGCCAATGGGTCAGTCCTGTCCACGCGATACCAAAGAAATCTGGTTTCACCGTAGTGAAAAATGAGAACAAAGAGTTGGTTCAAACTCGACTTCCCACGAAGATTCGAGTTTGCATTGACTATAGAAAACTGAATGCTGCAACTCGTAAGGACCATTTTCCACTTCCCTTCATTGATCAAATGCTTGAACGTTTGGCGGGTCACGAGTACTACTGTTTTTTGGACGGTTACTCGGGCTATAACCAGATCCCTATCGCTCCTGAGGACCAAGAAAAGACTACGTTTACCTGTCCATTTAGGACATTTGCTTATCGTCGAATGCCCTTCGGCTTATGCAATGCCCCAGCAACGTTTCAACGTTGCATGTTGAGTCTTTTCTCTGATATGGTAGAGCGCTTCTTAGAAATCTTCATGGATGATTTCTCCATCTACGGAGATTCATTCACTCAATGTCTCCACCATATAGAACTCGTCCTCCAACGTTGTGCTGAAAAACATCTGACACTGAACTGGGAGAAATGCCACTTCATGGTGAAACATGGAATTGTCTTGGGCCATGAAATATCCAAGAAAGGAATTGAAGTGGATAGAGCAAAAATTGAGGTTATTGCTAAGCTTCCCATGCCCAAATGCGTTTAGGACATTAGATCTTTCTTAGGACACGCTGGTTTCTATCGAAGTTTATCAAGGATTTTAGCAAAATTGCTAGGCCCTTGACTAATCTGTTAGCTAAGGATGTGTCCTTCACTTTCGATGCTGAATGCATAAATTCTTGGGAGAAGCTTAAGAGAGAGCTGATTTCTGCACTAATCATATCTGCACCAGATTGGTCTAAGCCGTTTGAGATTATGTGCGATGCTTCTGATTTTGCCATAGGCGCTGTCCTAGGACAACGTATTGATAACAAGCAGCATGTGATCTACTACTCTAGTAGGACTCTCAATGACGCTCAACTGAACTACACTACGACCGAGAAGGAATTCTTGGCAGTAGTGTTTGCCTTAGAGAAGTTTCGTCCCTACCTACTAGGGTCCAAAACCACCGTTTTCACCGATCATTCTGCGCTTAGGTACCTCATGATGAAGAAGGATGCCAAGGCCCGACTTATTCGTTGGATCCTCCTTCTTAAGGAATTCGATCTTGAGATTCGAGACAAGAAGGGCGTAGAAAATGTCGTTGCTGACCACCTCTCACGGATCCCTAATTCTCCATGCAACGAATTACCCATCAATGAGGATTTTCCTGATGAACATCTCCTAGCTATCTCTAGGGAACCTTGGTTTGTTGATATAGTGAACTACTTAGTCACAAACCAAACTCCATCTCATTGGTCCACAAACGATGTGCACCGGTTCTTGTCCCAAGTCCGGTATTTCTTTTGGGAGGAACCTTATCTTTTCAAGTACTGTTCCGACCAAATTATTAGGAGATGCATTCCCGATGAGGAGGTCAAGAGTGTTCTGTCCTTTTGTCACGAACTTGCATGCGGGGGACACTTTGGTCCCCGCAAGACAGCTGAAAAGGTGTTACAAAGTGGGTTTTATTAGCCCACTCTGTTCAAGGATTCTTATGAATATTGCAAGACGTGCCCTAGATGCCAAATGGTAGGAAGGATCTCACACCGAAATATGATGCCCCTCAACCCAATTCTAGAAATAGAACTCTTTGATGTTTGGGGCATCGACTTTATGGGTCCATTTCCTAATTCATTTGGGAACCAATATATATTGGTTACTGTGGATTACGTGTCCAAGTGGGTAGAAGCCATTCCATGTAAAACTAATGATAACAAAGTTGTCATAAAGTTTTTGAAAGAGAACATTTTTTCCCGCTTCGGAACACCTCGTGCTATCATCAGTGACAATGGCACTCACTTTTGCAACAGATCTTTTGAAGCCCTCATGCGAAAGTACGCCATAACTCACAAGTTGTCCACACCATATCATCCTCAAACCAGTGGGCAAGTTGAGGTTTCAAATAGACAAGTCAAGCTTATATTGGAGAAAACTGTGAGCCAAAACTGGAAAGATTGGTCCATCAAACTTGTAGATGCTCTATGGGCCTACAGGACCGCTTTCAAGACAATTCTAGGAATGTCTCCCTATAGGTTAGTCTATGGCAAACCTTGTCACCTGCCCGTTGAGTTAGAGCACCGAGCCTTATGGACAATCAAGCAATTGAATTTCGATTTGACTAAGGCCGGTGACCTTCAGAAATTACAAATTTCCGAATTGGAGGAATTGAGAAATGAGGCCTATGAAACTGCTAGGATCACTAAAGATAGAGTCAAGATTTTCCATGACAAGCACATCATAAGAAAAACCTTTGTCCCTGGACAAAAAGTCTTACTCTACAATTCTAGGCTTCATCTTTTTCCAGGAAAATTGAAATCACGATGGACTGGGCCATTCGTTGTAAAAACCTTGTTTCCACATGGTGCAGTTGAGATCAGTGACCCCAAGAATGTAAATGACTTTAAGGTAAATGGTCAACGCCTTAAACCTTTCTTGGAATCGGTGCCGGTAAATGAAACGGCAATGGGTCTTTTTGACCCAGTGTATCGGTAACTTTCCTCCTTTCCATTTTATTTCATGCACTTATACATTTCTTTCATACATTAGGGACAATGCATGAGATAAGTGTGGGGGAGGGTTTTCTAACATGACTGGAAAAAAAAAAACCTTTTTGAAAAGGGTAGACAATATTTTGATATATTTTTTGTAAGAATTTAAGTCAATTTTAAGGAACAGGAGAATCATAATTAGGATTTCTTACACTTGGTCGAAATAAGATAACTTGTTTGATTTTTAGGGTCAGGAAGAAAATTTGTGAAAGTAATTTAGTCTTGATATTTACCTTGATGACATATGCACACAAAATACACTTACACACTTAGGGTTTACAAACAGAGACTCTTATGCCTTATAAAAAAATATGAAAAAAAAAAACAAGTCTAAATTATTGATTAGCTAAGTGCTTTGGCCTAAGCAAGCCTTAGTATTTATGCAAAAGATAATTAGATGAGTCTTTCAAAAAAAAAAAAAAAGAAGTGTATACTCTGATTAAGCTGGGTATTTATGCCTCATGAAGCATAAGTATTCACGCCTAAAAGGGGTACATTGTGTATCCTCAGATTAAGCTGGGTATTTATGCCTCATGAAGCATAGATATTCATGCCTAAAAGGGGTACATCGTATAAATAAAACCCTTGGTTTCGTGGCCTTATCTGCTCGTGTGTTTAAGTCTTTAGGGGTGTTTTCTCACCTGGTGCCCTAAAACTGTCCAGTTTGGGTGTCACCGACTGAATGCTCGTTACATGGGCAGATTAGAAAGCCTAATGAAATTGAGGAATAAACTTCACCAAAAAAAATACATAAATATAAGGCATAGGAGTTAATGTTGAAAAACCCTTAGTAAACTTCACAGTCACGATGGTGCATATGATTCAGGGTAAATTAATAGACTAGATGAGAAGTACAATTTGACTCCTTACTTTAATTGATGACATGTTTTTGAATAGAGACTAAGTTTAGGAATGAAAGATTTGATATTCCTATAAACTTATAGATTACTTAAGCTCTCACAAATATACTTCAAATATTCTCCCCTTATAAAAAAAATGCTTTTCGAAAATACTAACTTTTTTCTCTTTCTTTTTGGATTTTGTGGGTGTAATCCGCTGAAAACCCTCACGAGACAAAACTCGTCCTCTAGGGGTGACCTAGAGATTTAACGGCTTGTTGCACATGCTCAGTGCAATCGAGTGACCTGTGAAAGTGGTCTAATAATTAATTCGAGTTAGACTGATGTTTTGCTCGAGGGCGAGCAAAAGATAAGTGTGGGGGTGTGATTTGTCACCTACATTGCATTTATGTTGTCACTTTACCACACTTGTTTGCTAATAAATGATATTAATAAGTGTCTTTTTTCTTTGCTAAATGTAGGCCCAAATGCTCAAAGAAATAAAAGAAGAACAAGCCCAAAAGCCCACTTTATTCTGAATTAATTCAGAATAAATTCGAAGTAAAGAAATCTGGGCTATATCTTGGCATATCAGGGGTTGAGAAAAATCCTCCTTGAATCGAGCAATTGAAGCCAGAAAATCAAAAGCTATTCAGTCAACGGTTGAAGCAGCAACAAGAAAACCAGCAGGATATGCGAGATGCCCTTCATACCAGGAAGCTCCCCCCTCTTGGTGTGGCCACCTGGCCACACCAGGGCCGCGGAAACGCGGCACAAGCCGCGTTTCTGCGGCCTAACCAGTTCTGTTTGGGGAGCGTTTGCTCCCCCAACGTTCCCGGGATCCTATCTTTTCAGGTTTTGGCTATAAAAAGGGGTTTCAGCAAGGAAAAAGGCAGCGAAGACTAGGATTAAATTTTGCTTTTATTTTCTTAGGATCTAGGTTCTTTGTTAGCTAGAACACAAGTTGTAATTTCGTTGTTTACTTTATAGTTCAGTCTAAAAACTTGTGAGAGAGAGGACTGAGAGCTTGTAATCGAAGATTGAAGTGACAGCAATACAAGAAGCAAGCCACCGTTTCTTCCACTCGTGTTTCGGTATGTTGTGCATATTTATGTTTGATTTGTTATTTTCCATGGATAACTAAAGGTTTTCTGGGCTAGCTATCGACTCTCTCTTGTTTTCTTCTCTTCTGTTTTTAAAAGAAAAGTCCCGATAACTCATATGCATGCCTCCCTTAAAAGCCTTTCTTTTTGAAAGTGTTCTTGAAGGCACATGAGGATGGGTATGGATAGTTGAATTCACCATTCTTTCTTGAACTTCTTGTGAATCATTTTTAATTCATTCTTGCTTCTTCGCGCTTTATGTTTTAATATCCGATTCCAACTCTTTCTTGAAGAAAAAGGACTCAACTCTTCTGCATCTTATGTGCTTTACTTAAAGCTTTCTAAAAAATCAACTTTAAGTTTTGCAAATGATAACTTGAGGGACTTAATATTTCAAGAGAAGAATGAACAATTGAGTAGTAAGATAGTAAGCCCAGATTTGATTTCTTATTATAAAACAACACAACTCTTAAGCTTTTTAAAAATCACCTTCTCCAAATCCTTTTCTGAAAGTTGAAATTTCTCTTTTTCATCTCTTTTCCTTCCATTCTCTTTTTCCTAAAAAACGAACACAAATTCCTTGTTTTTAAACGACTCATCGAAAAGCTTCCATCGCATCCCTCCTTGTGGACACGACCCGTTAGCCACAAGCTACACGGTACATTCTTAAACTCATTGGTTGTTTCATTTATTTTAGCAATCAAATAACAATGCCAAACATTCCTTTTCGATCGGGTTGTATCGATGTTCGGCCCGATCATAGTCCTACTCAAATAATAGATTGCTTGTTCTTGTCCTTGATCATTATTCTGGGCTAGTAAAGCTCCTAGGGAATGATCCATCACTCGGACGTATATCAGAAAAGGTTTTCCCGACACCGGAGCTGAAGGACAGGTGGCTGCGTTAGGTATCGCTTGATTTCTTCGAACGCTTGTTGGCAAGCATCATCCCAGATGAATGAGACACCCTTTTTTATCAATTTGGTAAAGGGTTGACATCTTCCAGAGAGATTTGAGATAAACCTTCGGATGTATGCCAATTGTCCTTGCAATCCCTAAGTTCTCTGAGGTTCATCGGAGGTTGCATCTCCTGGATAGCGCGGACTTTTTCTGAGTCTAAGTGAATTCCTTTGGATGTCACTACAACCCTAGGAATTTACCGCTGGCTACCCCCAGGAAAGATTTGGTGGGGCTCATCTTTAACTGATGTGCCCGCATGATTTTAAAGACTGTCTTTTGATCGGTTATGTGATCACTTTTGGTGCGGCTTTTCACTGCAATGTCGTCAACATAGCATTTCACTATTTTACGCATGTGCTCGTGAAAAATAGCATTCATAGCCCTCTGATATGTAGCCCCCGCATTCTTCAGTCCGAAGGGCATGACAGTATAGCAGTATACCCCCAGTGGTGTCCTGAAAGAGGTATGTTTTTCATCATCAGGATACATTTTGATTTGATTTTACCCTGAGAATCCATCCATGAAGGACATTCGCTCAAACCCGCATGTATTGTCAATCATGACATCCGTGATTGGGAGAGGGAATTCGTCTTTGGGACATGCCTCATTTAGATCGCAAAATCAATGCAAATCCGGATCTTTCCGTTCTTTTTTGCAACGGGGACGATATCGGCTACCTAATCAGGATGTTACTCTTCCCTAATGAAGCCAGAGTCGATGAGCTTTTTGACTTCTGACTGAATTGCTTTCATTATTTCTGGACGGAACCGTCGCTGCTGTTATTTGACTGGCTTCACGTCAGAATTAATGTTAAGGCGATGCATAGCCACTCGAGGATCAAGCCCAGGCATGTCCTCATAATTCCAAGTGAAAACATCTATATACTCTCGTACAAGAGATATTAAATCTTCTTTCTCGGAGGGTGATAGGCTTTCGCTTATAAAGATGGGCTTAGGATTAGCCTCATTTCCCAGATTAATTTGGATAATTTTATCCTCCGTGGGTGGCTCGCATTGTTCAAAGCGAATGTCCAAGAGAGTATTTAAGTGTTTAATCCAAGGGTCTGTATCAGACTGGATCATTTTTTCATCTCTGTCTTCCAGGTGGCTTGCTGAAACCATGTATACTGAAAGTTCTCTGAAGAGGTTGCCCACACTAACGTTCGACTCCCACGATGACGTGCCAGACGAGTGATTATGGTATAATGACTCTTCAGACTCAGAGGCTGACGGAATTGGAGTCGACACATAACCCAACCCCATGCGAGTTTGATGATAATAATCAGGGGTCTTCCCTTTCGGAACGAAAGATCGAAGTAGTATTCTTCTTCCTTTGCCAAAGTTCAACCCAAGATCGTTTGTTATATCATACCCCATGCTTTCCATCATTCTGAGTACATTTGGCTCATAATGGGTGAATTGAGGAGATTCATCCTCGCTTTCTGACTCTTCATGAGACATCAGCTCGGATTTGATTTGTCCGAAAAGGATTGGCTTTTGGCCTTTACGTCTTGCTGGAACCATGAATACTGATTCTTGCGCATCACCGACATCTTGGTACGTTTTGAAGGATGACTTCATTGGTACATGCAATGATGTCAAAGCATCAATTACCGACCAGGGGTCATTATCCACTTCGGTACTAGTGTCTGATGGCACTGATTCAGAAGCGAACACAGAAAAGTAAGCCAAATTTAACTCTTCATTAATATACCACCCGCCTACATCATTGGCGGTGTTATTAGTATCGAGCTTATTAATGCTCGTTACAAGTGGATCTAATTCCCACATGCACTCTTCTTTCTCTGGCTCGGTGTCAGCTTCATTACCAGAGTCTAGCTCCTCTAGTTGTGAGTTCTCGTTTGTTTCCAAAGAGTTCTGGTACAAGAGAGAGTCTGTGAAATAGTTCTCGACTCCCTTGAACGGATGCCTTTCAGCAATCAACGTTCGTATCTTCCCACTTCTGTCGATGTATTTCATAACTCGGTGGAGAGTGGAGGGAACGATGGAATTACGATGAATCCATGGCCGTCCAAGCAGCAAATTGTATGAAGTGTCGGCATCGATCACATAGCACGTCACTTCAGACTTTAAGTCCCCAATTTGGCATTTGAGCTTGATCTTCCCCATTGGACGCGTACCATTGGCATTGAAACCATAAATGGTAGTCTGGGTGGCGCTCAATCGGTGGGTAGGGATCCCTAAATGTTGCATGACCCGACGAGGTATAATGCTCAATGCGAACCCTGGATCTACCTGAATGCGGCCTACTTCAGATGATCCAATATACCCTGTGAAGTATAGGGGTCGATCATGTTTCCCCTTAACCTGCATATCATCCGCCGTGAAGGTGATGCATGGAGCATTTTGGGAGGTACAGAGGCAATCCTCTACATCTTCCTCCCGTGGTTCAGTCGGTATCTGGGTCATGAAGACCTCAGTATTAGCTAGGGCCTCTCTCAAAGCCTCTCTGGTTGACTTTGATAGCCTCAGAAGCTCGTAAAGAGTGATTCTGGCTGGGATATTGGCCAGTTAAGCCAAGACGTCAAAGCGGTAAGGTGTTGTGGATCCTTCCGCGTTGTCCTTTGGGGAGCTTTGGAAAACTGAAGCTCTTTCTGCTTCTCCACCGGTTGTTTCGGGGAGGACTTGGCTGACTCTGTAGCGGGTTTAGGAGGGGTTACCACCATTTCGTCATACCTTTTTAAATATGACTGGCCCGAACGAATTTCTGCCACGAGTGGTTGATTAGGTTCTGCGGCGAGAACTATTGTTTCCTCTTCTGAATCAGTTAGTGAAGGAACATCAATTTCTGCTTCCCCGGAAGAAGCACATACCACATTACAGGACGAAGCTTTTGCCTTGCCTTTGGACTTTCTGTTAGTAACAGTAGTCCATTGCTGGCTGTCCACCAGGTCGGGATGAACCCACATAATTCCCCCATGAGGTGTGGGGACAGGTACAAGACCCTTCTCTTGTTGATGATGTGGGTCCGTATTAATTATTCTTAGTTCCCCTCTCGGGATGGGAACTACTCCGGACGGTGCCGGAGGTTGTCTTCCAAACTGGAGGAATGATGTCATATTTGCCGTTACTTTCTTCTGGAGTTTTAATACCTCCGCATCAATTAGAGCCTGAAGGTTGTCTTTGAAGATATAACAGCTCTTGGTGGGGTGTCCCAACATCTTATGATACAAGCAGTAGTTAGGATTATCAGTTTTACTGATTTCTTCAGGACGTCTAGCTTCAGGAACCTTCAACCTGTTGCTCTTGTTGAGCAACTTGAACAATGAGTCAACATGCTCGTCTTTGAAGGAATACTGCTTATTGGTGCGTGGCTGGCTTGAAGAGCCACTTCCCTTGACCGACTGAGGTTTGACAGGGGATTTGGTTTCTGTCGCCAAGTTATCTTTCCTTTTTGTTTGAAAGGATGCGTCTGGCGTACGCCTTGTCGACCTTTCAGGTCTGGGTTTGTTCTCTTCTGCTCTAACCCTGGTGACAATTTCTTCAGCCTGTTCTCCTTGCTGGATCAATTGCCTCCAGGTGCGGCTTTCAGCAACTCATATTTGAGCGAGGAGCGACGTTTGTAGATTGTGGCGGCATGTTTCTACCAGGGTGACCTGGGTCATACCCCTAGGACATTGGAGTGCCATATTCCGAAATCTTTTTACAAATAATTTGACTGACTCTCCCTTGCGTTGCTTCGTGGCCAGAGAGTAGGCATTGTGATCTCCGAATCATCTTCGAAGAAGCGTGTCAGGAAGAGCTTCTCCAAATCACCCCAATTTTTAATGGAGCCTTCTGGGAGCTTCATGAACCATTAGAAGGCAAGCCCTTTTAGAGTGCCAATGAACAAACGTGCCAAGATGGCATCATTATCCATCACGTTCCCTGTCCGAGACTTGAAGTAGTAGATATGTTGGTTCGGTGACCCTTTGCCGTCGAACGCTTGTAGGGTCGGAGCTTTGAACTTGGGAGGGTATGGAACAAGGTCCCACTCGGCCGGATATGGCCGGACCACTCCGGCATCTTGGAGACCTTTCCGATTAGTAAGGGCCTCTAGACGTTGCTCCAATTGACTCATCCTTTTAGAATGAATCCTTCCATGATCCGGGTTGTCTTTCCCTTAGATGAGGATTTAGACGAGTCAGAAGTAGATTGCTCTTTCTCCTCGATATGCACAGAAGATGAGCTTTCTCCCTCTTTTTGTTTGCCTTTAGACTTTTTAGAGAGGGTTTTGTCAGTTGACTTCCTCTTATCTTCAAGCAACTGTGCAACCATTAGTTTGAGAGAATCGATAGATTCTTGTTGAGCACGAATCATCTCAAATTGTTCCTTCTGGACCTGGGCTTGTTGCTCAAAGCGCCTGGCCGTCTCCTCGGGAGTATTTGTCATGTATATAAAGGCTTCTTTCTTTATGAAAGAATTCGAAGCCTGCGACTCTGTGACGGCGGAATGTGAGTCATTTACTTTGATGCCCTGAGCCAGGGCACTGTAATTGATTGGGGCAATCACTCCAGTCCGAATGCGAGTATGCCGGTACACTCCTTCTGGTTTCGTGTCAGACTCGTCGGAGCTGACGCCAGTTTTTTCCCTACTTCTGCTTGTCATGTTTGCAGTGACTTCAGGGTACTCCACGTCAGAGTGGGATTCCCTTCTGTGGGAGCGACACCTCTTGGCTGATCGGGAGGTCGAGGTCAATCGTCTGAATACCGACTGTTTGCTTGCACGTGAGCTGCAGCGGCATTCAGAAATATTGCCGTGATAAGCCGTTCACAGCAACAAGATGGAGTGATCAGATTAGCACTCCTCTTCTTTGTTAGATAATCTCTTAGATCCGTGGGAGGGGGATCGAAGAGATTAGCCTCGAATTGTCGAGGGCTTTTCAGCTTGTGAGAGCTATCCTTGCTTCGCAAAGCTGCAATGTAAGGTTCTGAGATGCGGAGCTCACGTCCTGTAAAATGAACGCAGCTCTCGTGTTGTGGCTCTGAAACGCGAGTCTTGCGTCTCTGCTGAGAAGAGACGCAGTTTTTGCGTTGCTGATTATCGCGTCTGGGTAGAGATTCTTGAGAAACGCAGGCCTTCTAGGTCTTGTGTATAAATGTAGAGGTGCGAGTCTCGTGTCTTGGATGAGGAGCACGGTCTTCGCGTTGCTGCTCGTGGCATTTGGGAAGCGGAGCTTCAGGAAGGCGAGTTTGGTGAACCTCACGTTTAGATTTCCAAACGCGGACTTCACGTGTTTGACATGGTTCAAAAGGGACGCGGACTTGAACCTCGCGTCCTACCTGTGTTGGGCAGACAGTTGTTCCAGCTTGTAGTTGACGCGCACGCCGCCTCTGTCGTCGCTCAGCATTCCGGTTACGTCGTATGGGTTGATGGGAACCCCCGGGAACCTGGCACTGAGAAAGGGGATGGACGAGCTGAACATCAGCAACGTTAACCATGCGGGTCTCCTGGGAGACCTTGACGCGGGCGTTACGCATGGCGTGATTAGCCACGACATCCTTTTTGCCAGTCGCGTCTGAGAGGATTTCAGAGCGGACTCGAGAGCAAGTCCCCGAAGAGACTTTGCGGTAAACCCGCGCCTTAGGGCTCTTGGAGCCGGAAGAGAGAAACTCTTCATACTTCGCCTGGTCGAACTCCACAATAAGTGATTCGACCGTTTTTCCCATATAGGTGACATCACCTTGCGCCACAACTTGCTCGTCGGTAGAGAAAGTGGTCCCCAGCGGAGTCACCATCTCTTGTTTGACGGGAAAAATTGAAGATCGGGCGTAAATTCTTTATTTGATTGTAAAAAAAGTTACAACGGATCAATAATCCTCTTACAAGAGAGGGAAGATATTCACACTTGAATCTTTTTTTTTTAGTGCCGGGTTCTTGATGTGGCGGTGGAAAGTGAATCTTATTTTTCATTGACCGGGTGAACGTCAGGACCTCTTGCGAATCCTCTCTTTGGATAGTGGATGAAGTAACATAGCTCCTGTCCACCAAGAATCTCAAAGAGATTGTAGGAAAAAACAAACTTGTACGCAGTAAGTTGTTAGAAGAGTTGAACTCTCCTTTTCTTTTCAGCTGAAGGTCTTGGTGCTTCTACAGCTTTTTACCAAGAATTTTTCCGATTGACTCCCTTGTCAACCGACGCCTTTTCCATAGCAAACTGGGCTATTTATACAGGTTTCAGGGGGTGAACGTGTCCCCTAAAAACACTCCATAATGGGGGTTAACTCCCTCATTACGTGGGCAATAATTGACCCAGTAATGAGGGCAGTTTTAACCGAAACGCAGGTTTTGAGTCTTGCGTTTTGCTGTTGAAGGAATGCTGAGACTCGGGTTTCGACCCTCGCGTCTTGGTGCTGCAGTGATGTTGAGATGCGGGTTTCGACCCTCGCGTCCTGGTGCTGCAGTGATGCTGAGACGCAGGTTTCGACCCTCGCGTCCTGGTGCTGCAGTGATGGCTATGATTAGCCTTGCGTCCGTGGTTTGGATCCTGCTTTCTAATGACTTGTCTTCAGAGATTTTTAGACAACCTACACACCCTCAGGGACACGAGGAATGGTGGTATATATTGATGCATCGGGAAGGGTCTTGGATGTGTATTGATGCAGCATAGACATGTAATAGCTTATGCATCCAGGCAATTAAAACCACATGAGAAGAACTACCCAACGCATGATCTAGAGCTGGCAGCTGTGATCTTAGCGTTGAAGATATGGAGGCATTACTTACTGGGTGACCGAGTATTGATATACTCCGATCACGAGAGTTTGAAATACATTTTCACCCAGAAGGAGTTGAACATGAGACAGAGATGATAGCTCAAGTTGATGACAGATTATGATATAGATCTGCAGTACCATCCTAAAAAGCTTAATGTGGTACCTAATGCCCTGAGTAGAAGACCTGAAGCCAACATGGTAATGCTGCTCACTAAGCAAGAGGAGTTACTCAAGGAGATGAGGCGACTAGACTTGATGGTGATTCGGAGGGACAGTGGGTCCGTGCAGTTGATGGCATTTCAGATCCAGCCGACATTGATAGAGGAGATCAGAGAAGCATAGAAAGAAGACCCCAGATTGCTGAAGTTCAGGGAACAAGTGGAAGCAGGGTTGAGGTCAGATGTTTGCATACATACTGATGGTGCGCTCTATTTCAGGAACAGAATTTGTGTGCTTGATTAGTCTCTAAAACTGCATATTTCATACCGCATCTTCACATTTATTTAATAATAAATTCTGCTAATAATACCTTGCTTGCTTGATTCTAGGTCCATGGTGTGCAATGAAGAAGAAGACCCTAAATCACCATTTAATTGGTGATTAAAGGCCTATTAAGATAGCCATTGACCTAGGAGGCTGATTCTATCAAAACCAGGGGCTACAAACCAAAACCGGGTACAGGAACTGACAGGAGACAGACTGGGCGGAAACGCGGCTATAGCCGCATTTTCGCGGCCGTACGGCCGCGGCCGCGTCAGCGTTTTGGGCCAGGGTTTGTCCCCTGGCCCCCTCTTCCCTGGTGCCTATAAAAACCCTCCTGGGTTCTTCAGTTGAATGATATGCAAGGTTTAGGGTAGTTCTCATTTTCCATTTTTGTAGTTTAGGATAGTGTAATGTAGTTTTTCTTCTTCTTCCTCCCTTGTATTTTTTTATTTTTGTAGACCTTGTAATAGGGAGAGAGTGTGGTACATGTTAGGAAGCAAGAGTGCTTGTAATAGAAGGTGACAATCTATGAAAGGTGCTCTCTTACCTTATTTTTGTTTTCTTCTCTCTAATCTCTTTTACATGTGTAGCTAACTTTTCTCTCATGGCAACTAACTACTAACCACCAACTAGTCTAACTTCTTTTATGATAATCCACATGAATCTAATAACCTCGATTTGGCCTTGCTCTTGCAAGAGCCATTGATGGCTCATGATGATGGATCTAACACTCTAACTTCCTAACTCTCTAACAAGCTAACATTACTTTATTTCATGCTTGCTCTTATTGGGTTTTGATGATTTAAGTGTAGCTTGCACTTATTTGTTGAGTTGGGTTGTGATGAGTTACATATAAGTCATGCTTTGAATCGCTCTTGAACCAAGGACTAGTGATGGCCAATGATACATGTGAGGCAACTATCACTAAGAGGTTAGCGTGTTGGTGGAGTCATTAGTAGTTAGTAGCCATGAGTTTTCTTTCTCTTTCACTTATTTTAGAAATATCAAAAAACCACAAAAACTATTCTTTTCTATGTTTCTCACTTCTTTGTGTTTCACCGTACTTCTCTTTTCATTCTTTACTTTCTTTTCTTTTCATTCTTTCAAACTTTGAAGAACTTTTAACAACACACGTGAATCAACCGGTAAAGCTTCTATCGCCTCCCGTCCTTGTGGATTCGACACGTTTTAGCCTCTATGCTATAACAGAAGTATCGAGGAAGCCAAAGCACACACACTTTAAATCTTTATTTCAAAACAACACTTTTTGTGCGCGATTTTCTCCCGATCAGTGCCTCAGGGGGAGATTAGGCAGAAGATCTTAGTCGAGGTCCACAGCTCAACTTACTCTATACACCCTGGAGGAACAAAAATGTACCAAGATCTGAAGCAACATTTCTAGTGGAATGCGATGAAGAGAGAGATCGCACAATATGTGGCGAAGTGTCTTGTGTGTCAGCAAGTGAAGGCTGAATACCAGAGACCAGCTGGATTACTTCAGCCTTTGCCAATACCAGAATGGAAGTGGGAGCATGTTACAATGGATTTTGTCACCGCTCTACCCCCCAGTCTAAAGGGGAACAACGCAGTATGGGTAGTTGTTGACCATATCACTAAGTCAGCACATTCATACCATTCAGAGTGGGGCAATCTACAGAAATTCTGGTAGATAAGTACATGAGAGAGATAGTTTGACTGCATAGAGTTCCAGTTAGTATCGTATCGGATAGGGACACGAGCTTCAGATCTCGCTTCTGGGAGAGCCTTCAAGAGAGTCTGGGGACCCGTATGAAGGTTAGCACATCTTATCATCTAGAGACAGACGGGCAGTCCGAACGGACCATTCAGATCCTAGAAAACATGTTAAGGGCATGTATGATAGACTTCAAGGGATCGTAGGAAGACCATCTAAATTTGGCAGAGTTTTCCTATAATAACAGCTATCAGGCGAGCATCAAGATGGCTCCGTTCGAAGCCCTATACGGCAGGAGATGCAGATCACAATTGTGTTGGGATGAGGATGGTGAGAGAAAACATTTGGGACCGGATGTGATAGTACAGGCAGTGGACAAGATCAGGACCATCCAAGAGCACCTTCGTGCAGCACAGGACAGACAGAAGAGTTGGGCAGATTCCAATAGAAGACCGTTGGAGTTTCAGGTGGGAGAGCATGTGTTTATGAGGATATCTCCGACCAAGGAAGTGATCAGATTTGGTGCACGTGGGAAGCTGAGTCCGAGGTATATAGGCCCGTTTGAGATATTGGAACGAGTAGGAGAAGTGGCCTACAGATTGGCACTGCCTCCATCACTAGAAGAAGTGCACAATGTGTTCCATGTGTCACAACTGAGAAGATACATCAGGGACGAGAGCTATGTATTGGATTATTCAGAGTTAGAGTTACAACCAGATTTGTCATATACTGAGTAACCAATGGCTATAATGGATAGAAGTGTCAAGACCCTGAAGAATCAGACCATCCCGTTGGTGCTAGTTTCGTGGAACAGGCATAGTCCGGGAGAAGCGACTTGGGAGCGAGAAGACGTCATTCGTGACCATTACCCGCATCTATTCGAGCCTTGAGTGGTAATTTTCTTATGAACTCCATCTCTTGTCTTATCAATTCTTAATTTCCATGTTCATCTCCTTCCTTATCAAAATTTCGAGGACGAAATTTTTGCTAGGTGGGTAGATTGTAACACCCCGTTCCTAGGATACGTACCCAGATGCGTGTCCCAAATTTTTCGACCGTATTGTTCAATTTTCTTCCAGTATTTGTTTTTTGGTTGTGATTGTTATGTTATTGTGTGTCGGATCTGAATTCTTAGACCTAGAGTCAGCCCTGACCCGGACCGGGAACCCGATGCCAGCATGCTGCCCAATTTGACCTTTCTGGCAATTCGATTTGACCGATTTCAGTTTCAAACACTATTTTCTAATATTTTAGATTTTCTATGATTTTCTGAAATTTTTCAGAATTTTTCTGCAAAATCTCCAAAACCGGTGATAGTCAGCATCGCTGACCGATTCTCGGATTTTTAGTTTTCAAATGGGATTAAATTTTCAGAAAAGGCTTTCACATTATTTCTTAGAATTTCATTTTCTATCTAAATTATTTTTGAGATTTTTCTAAATTTATTAAAATTTGACCGATTCTAGTGTCGGCTGATACCGCCAGAATATTTCAAGATTTTTAATTTAAAAACTAGATCAAATTTTTAAATCTGATTTCACCATCCATCTTAAAGTAATATTTACTATTTTTGAGAATTTTTCAGAACGTTTCTGAAACAGTCAAATTTTACCCTATTAAAATAATAATATTATTTACCGTCCTCTACTTTTCTTGGTTTTCCTTCTCCACTCCTCTACTTTGTACTTCTAGGATATTCTATTAATTTAATTATCTAATAAAATACTTATTTATTATTTTTTTCTATTTCTTTTATTTTCCTTTTATTTTCCTTTTCCTTTCTTTTTCTTTCATTTTCTTCTCCCTTACGTTTTCCCCCATACCCTGCAACAATGGCCACCCATCCCCTTCGCCTATAACAGCTGCAGCAGCATCATCATTAGCTGCATTAGCACCCCCATCCCTCCCCCCATACCCTCTCCATTACTCTCCCTCTCCTTCTTCTCTTTATAATATTTTTCCTTCTTCCCTATTTCTTTATTCATCTTCTCCATTTTCATTTCCCACCAAAACCAACCTCCAACTCATCACCACCACCTCCACCACCAGAGCCGCCGCTGTTCCTAGCCGCCGGCCACACACACACCCCCCACCTCCCTACTTCCTTCTCCACTTCCATCACCCCCAAACACCACTCCTTCTTCTTATATTTCAACTAAACCCATTACTTCTCCCACCTCTCCTTCTCCAAAATTCGCCACCATCTCCATTAATTCCACCACTCCAACTATCCCACCATCACCTCCTCCTCCTCCAACTCCCCACCACTTCCAACAACCACCACCATCACCATCTACCACCACCACCACCAAATACAACAACAAACACACCAACATCAAACACCACCCACCTCTACTCCCCCCGGGCAAGGCGCGCCGCCCCCACCCCCGGCGGTGCCGCCGCCGTCCCAGGGCCGATGGCGGGTGGCCGGTCGCCGGCCATCCCCCCACCTTCTTTCTCTCTTTCTTCTTCTTTTCTCTCTTTCTTTCTTTCTTTTCTTTTCTTCTTTCTTTCTTTTCCTTCTTTCCAATATACCCCCTTTTCTTACTTTCCCTAAATATCCATCCCCTCATTCCCTAATTACTTCTCCATAATTTCAAATATACCTCACCTTTAATTCCTTATATTTTCCCTCTTTTTAACATACCCTACACACACACACACACACACACTCTCTCTCTCTCTCTCCCTCCTTCCTACAACTCTCTCTCCCCCCTCTCTCTCCTCTCATTCTCTCTCTAATATTCAAAATATAATATATATATATATATTTTAATATATGGGCTAGTGCATTCTCGCGTGTGTTAGCGGACTTCTCGGATTTTACCCGGTATTGCGTTCTGATTTTTAGGCGAGTGCTTTGTATTAGGCTTAATCATGATATTGAGATGTGGATATTATAACATGCCTAACACTTGCTACTGTAATTTTTAGTACATGATACCTTGCTATACGAGTTAATATATGATGTTGTACTCTGTATTCACACCAACACTTGACATGTTATACTTGACACGTGATATCTGACACCGACACTAGACATGTTATACTTGACACGTGATATCGAACACCGGCACTTGATATGTTATACTTGACTCCTGATCGATGACACTTGATATCTGACACACCGATACTTGATATGTCATGCTTGATACCTAATCCTGACACCTGATATATGATATGATACATGCTAGCACTCACTTGGCACGTTTTCACATGGTACAAGCACATTGACCATATATTGTGATACCTGACCGGATACTATTACCCCTGGTACCTGTATCATATTGCATATTCATGACTATCACTTTTACGAGGACTTGGCATGATTATTATACTACCAGACATTTGGTACTCCTGAAGTCCTGTGCTCCTGAACTCCTGTATACTTGAACCCCTGAAATAGGGAGACTCCTGACATTATGCCCCTGATATTATACTCCTGTTGATCCCCGTAATAGGATAACCATGGATATTGGACCTTGGCGAATATCCTGTGGACATTATTATTAGACAATCTGTAATAATTAAGCAAGTTACACAGGGACAGGGGAAATTGATGGGTACCGATATAGCTTTTGTGTTTATGGTGGCCATACAAATGTTGTACAACTAATTCCTGGGATTCGACCTGGAGGCCACCAGGCGCTTCCGTGGGGTGTACTGGCACCCCTACTCCCCTTCCTACCTGCCGGGTTGCCGTAATTCCCTGGGTATATTCCTGTGGGGAGTGGTGACACTCTATTCCTGTTCGGGCGTATACTAAGTCTTATTGGCATATAGTAAGTCCCGGTACTTTGCGGTACGTTCCGGCTCAGTACCGGATACTCCTGGACCGTTGTCCCGAGCATGCACGGGACCCACTCTAAACATGGTTCGTCGTTCCCCATCAATTTTTAATAACCAACCTCGCTTGACTTGTATGCGAAAGTATATGGTACGGGCCATTGATTGAGTTTTTACCTGCACACAAAATATAGAGTATTAGATTTAGAAGTAAAGATGTGCGAGGTGCTCAATTCTAATCCGCGGTAGTAATGGCTATGCGGGTCGTGATCCTCAGGGAGGGACTAGCGATGGAAGCGTTTAAGTAAGTTCTCTAAAAATTTCTTCTTTTAGTTATTAAAAAGAAAATAAGAAAATATTAGTTAAAGTTAGGTTAGAAAGAAAGCGGTAGGTTAAGAAGATGGAGAAATAGAAGCGGTATTTACAATGAGTCGGGAAAGAAAGAGTTGGTAGATGAGATGTTGGTGACTTAATCTACAGAAATAAAAGAAAAGAAAGAAACAATTACCTTAGTTTGGTTGAGAAGATACGTGAAAACCTTACATGTTCTACCTTGCTTAGGAGGCGTTCAACGCATAAACCATAGGATCGAGCTCAGTCCCCTATTCGCATTACATTATCAAGCTAGGCAAGAATAAAGTGATACGGACCTTGAGGAGGAGAACATCTCCATGAAGTATCGTTGGCACTCGCAAAGACTCGTTATACTTGTGCTTCAGAAATCACTTGCATGCTCATCAACAACCAACAGAGATAAAATAGAAAAGGAAAAGAAAACAAAAAGAAAAGTAAAACAATGAACATAAGAAAAATATTACCTTTATTGCTTTAATCAATGGCAGAAAAGAGAAGGGTACATCGGTGTCACGCTCAACATAGGCCTCTCTCTCTCTTAAATAAAAATTACAAAAGAAAAACCTAACTACAAACTAGAAGAAAGCCTAAAATCCCTAGCTTTGGCCCTGTACTGCACTGGACGCCCTTCTCGGTTGCACTGCAGGGGTATTTATAGGTGCAGACGGAAGTAGAGCCCCAGAACGACTCCTCCACGAAAACTGGTACCTGGTCTCATCCAGATTGCCGCGGAAACGCGGCTTGGGCCGCGTTTCCGCGGCCAAGTCATGTCGGTTGGCCACGCGCTTTCGCGCGTGGCCTTCTCTGGTCCGTCCATCAGGGTTGATGCTTCTGGAAGTTGTATCTCGACTCTTTATTTTGGATTTTCGGGATAACTTGAAAATCAAGTTACCCTACATCCAAATCCCTTCAAAAACGAATCTCATCCTTGCACTCTTATTTATCCTCATCCACCAAGCATTTAGGGTTGAATAGAATTCTATCCTTTCCCTCTTTGTAGTATTTGCAATATTTACACTTTGTATTTGCACTTTTGACATTTTGTAATTGCACTTTTGCACTTGGGCTTGGACATGGGCTTGGATATGGGCTTTTGGGCTTCATTAGGCTTTTATTCTTTATTTAATTAAACACTCAAGGCCTGCACACATTAAATAACAAAATATTAGTAATAGTGCATTATTATATGAATAAATATGAAAATGTGATAGTAAATGTGATGACAATTATGCATTTTTCACTACCAATCACACCCCCACACTTATCTTTTTGCTCGTCCTCGAGTAAAAATCAAAAAAGAAAACTAATCTAGCTAACTCACTTTCGTAGGAATCACGGTTGCACTTAGCATGTGCAACAAGCCGTTAAACCCCTAGGTTACCCTAGAGGACGAGTGTTGTCTCGTGAGGGTTTTCAGCGGATTACACCCACAAAATTCATAAAAAGGAAAATATTCGAAATATATTTGAAGAGACTAAGTAGTCTATAAGTGTTAGGATTATCATTTTTATTCATTCTTAAACTTAGTCTTAATAAAATGAATTGTTATTCATTTTAGGTAAAGATTAAAATTGAATTTTTGTATAGTCTTTTTCGTTACCAAAAGTCATACGCACCCTTGTGAATCTAAGAATTCCTTAACTTGGACTCTCATGCCTCTTTATTATGATTATTATTATTATATATATATATATTTTTTAAATATATAACTCATCTAATTTTCTTTCGTGTAAGTATCAAGGCTTCTTGAGGCCCTCATACCTAACTAATTGACTATTAGATGTGTTAATACATATATAATATTTTTCAGTTTTCTTAGGCTTTCTAATCCACCCATGTAGCGAACTTAAAGTCGATGACTCCCAAACCGGTCGGCTTTAGGGCACCAGGTGAGAAAACACCCCACGGACTCAAATTCGAGTGAACTAGGCCACAAAACTAAGGACTTTATATTATTTAGAACTCACCTTTAGGCGTGAATACCTATGCTTCTTGAGGCACATGTATCCAGCTTAATTGGTGAAATTTTTTTTTAATATTTTTTTTTTATGAGGCACAAGGGTCTTTGTCTTAGAATCCTAGATATGCATTAGGTATGAACATTTTATTAAGGTAAAAATCAAGACTAATTGATTATTCAATTTCTCCTCCTATACCTAAAAATTCAACAATTTATTTATTTTGACCAAGTTTTTAGAAATCCTAACCATGATTTTCCTAATTCTTAAAACTAACTTAGATTTCTTTCAAAAGATAAGTCAAAATATTGTCCTTTTTATAATTTTTTTTATTAGCAAATTTTTGTTAGTTTCTACCTATGTTAGTATGTTAGTAAAGCCTACCCCCACACTTATCTCATGCATTGTCCTCAATGTATGAATGTATGCATGTATGCATGAAAAAGAAGAAGGGGAAGGCAGAAGTTACCTCAAGGTGGTGGTTCCGGTGGTGGTCTAATTGGGCCAAGCGTTGCTACCCAATCAAGATAATGTAGTATTTGGAGGAACCCCACCAGAAATTTCTCTTGTATAACCCACTAAAATGTATGTATGATTATTTTTAAACAATTCCACCCCATCAAATTTTCATATTTCATAATTATTTTCAGAGTCAATTGTGTCAACCGTCTTGTCCCAAAATGGAGTGTGAAAAGATGGAATGATTGACTTGGACGTCATAAGTACGGGAACAAATACCGACTCAGGAAAGAAACTTAAATTAAGTAATGGTTCAGGAGTCGGGCTAGGTTCAAGAAGTGGGTCCAAGTCAAGAAGTTGAAACTCAAGTCCACAATCATCTTCCCACAATGGAATGTGACTCAATAATGGTGATTCAAGTTCAGGAATGATTGGTGTGGGAATCAAAACTGACTCTAAAAGATTACCTAAGTCGGGTAACAAAACAGGAGTCAATAATGATTCGGGAAGTTGAACTTGATAACAGATTTGAGAATCTAGGTCACATATCTCATTGAGCTCAATATCATAAAATTGAGAACTTGCCAATTTATCCATGGGACTTTCAAAATTGTAAAATTGGTCAAGTTCAATATGATCATCAAAAATGGGTGATTTAATTTCATGATGAATTGGCACAGGATCCAATGTTGACTCGGGAAAAGTAAAATCAGGTGGAGACACCGGAGTCATTATTGAATCAGGAAGTAAAATTGAATCACCAAGTGGTAGATCAGGATCATATTCATGCTCAAGTTCTATTTCAGGAAAGGAATAACTTGCCAAACTATCAATTGGAGTTTCGGCAAGCTCAAATGATGGTACTGAATTAGAATCTTGTTGTCCAAAGTAACGTGACTCTTCGGCTCTAAGAGAGAGGTCAGCGAAAGCAGAATTGGCCGAACGGTGAGAATGTAAAGATTGAACCATCATATCTATTTCATGATCTCGAGCTAATCTAGCCTGAGTCATGGCTTCCAGCATCTTTTCATAATCGATTGGTGCATCATCTTGAAAAGAGGAAGTGTTGTTGGGAAAATCATGATGAAGTTGTGAGTCGGTGGACTCACGCATCATCATGTCTAAGATTGATGGTGGTTGTTGCTTGGACTCATGCATACTCATCATTTCCAAGATAGATGATTTTCTATTCTGAATGGGTGGATCTGAGTATGAATCTTGGGAATATTGTGGACAAGGTGGATATGGAGGACAAGTTGGTTGAACATTGGACTCGGGGGACGCGAAACCCCATGAACTCTGTGAAGAGTTGAAAGTGGTATGAAAATTATGGTCATATGATGGGGGGCATGGGTTATAGTCATTCGAATAAGACCATTTCGGCACACTAGGTTGGTCAAAATTATGATATGCCGGGTTGGTAATATCCGAAAAAGAGGATGGTGTGTAATATGGATTAAAATTGGAAAAATTATTATTATATGCCATATCACACAAACACAAACAAAAGAAAAAGAAAAAGAAAACAAACAAATAATCAAACAAAAAAAAAATTCTAACCTAAGTTAGGGTAGACCTATGACCTAGACGACTCCTAATTGGTTAGACTGTCCACGGGAGATAGGGTGTAGACTTTGACCACAAGTTAATCAGTCATGTCAGGGCAAGATTGGTGGGAGGTTTTCCATCAAAGACGTTCCTTAATTAAATAACCACCAATCTTCGGGCTTTCGGCCCTCAATCCCCTTCCTAGACACTGATTTGGCAGGAGTCAAATTCCAACACTGTTCCCCCTTAGGATAATCTCCTAATTGAGTCCGAGATGTCCCTAGGGCCAACGTCTACTCATTTTTAGTTAGGCTTGGGTTAGTGAGTGCTTGGAATATGATTTTTGGGCCAAGGAAGGGTGATTAAATCCCCACCTTATGTTGTTATGGGTTAGTGCCCTTAAGATAAGTTTGTGCAAGTGTACAAGATATGTAAATAAGATTCACTCAAAGCAATGAAAATCAACCAAGAGATGAGTCCTATTCTACATGCAATGCGAACGTACCTTGCTCCAGCACTCTTCAACAGTAAAAATAAAGGAACTGAAAAGGCACGTGCCTAAAATGCAAACATCTAATCAATTTTTTATCTTTTTCAACAAATATTTTACTGTTGATTAATTAGCAGTGTGCAGGTTTATCACAGAACAAATATAACAGAGCTGACAAATCAAATTTCAGATTGCAGCAACCTGCATAAAATTCAGTAAGTAGTTCTCTACTACTGCCGCGGATTCGCGGCTATTGCCGCGTTTGTGCGGCAAGGTAGTAGGCTCTGCTGCTCTGCCTTCGAGGGCAGAGGCACAGAGTTGCTATATGTCCTTTCTGCTGTTTCCTGTTCTCCAAACCTGCAAACAGAAAGAATAAAAGAATTAGTTAATAATTAATTTTTTTTTTAGAGATAAACTTACCGTCCCTCCCCGTCAACGGCGCCAAAATTTTGATTGAGTTTTTACCTGCACACAAAATATAGAGTATTAGATTTAGAAGTAAAGATGTGCGAGGTGCTCAATTCTAATCCGCGGTAGCAATGGCTATGCGGGTCGTGATCCTCAGGGAGAGACTAGCGATGGAAGCATTTAAGTAAGTTCTCTAAAAATTTCTTCTTTTAGTTATTAAAAAGAAAATAAGAAAATATTAGTTAAAGTTAGGTTAGATAAGAAAGCGGTAGGTTAAGAAGATGGAGAAATAGAAGCGGTATTTACAATGAGTCGGGAAAGAAAGAATTGGTAGATGAGATGTTGGTGACTTAATCTACAGAAATAAAAGAAAAGAAAGAAACAATTACCTTAGTTTGTTTTAGAAGATACGTGAAAACCTTACATGTTCTACCTTGCTTAGGAGGCGTTCAACGCATAAACCATAGGATCGAGCTCAGTCCCCTATTCGCATTACATCATCAAGCTAGGCAAGAATGAAGTGATACGGACCTTGAGGAGGAGAACATCTCCATGAAGTATCGTTGGCACTCGCAAAGACTCGTTATACTTGTGCTTCGGAAATCACTTGCATGCTCATCAACAACCAACAGAGATAAAATAGAAAAGGAAAAGAAAACAAAAAGAAAAGTAAAACAATGAACATAAGAAAAATATTACCTTTATTGCTTTAATCAATGACAGAAAAGAGAAGGGTACATCGGTGTCACGCTCAACATAGGCCTCTCTCTCTCTTAAATAAAAATTACAAAAGAAAAACCTAACTACAAACTAGAAGAAAGCCTAAAAACCCTAGCTTTGGCCCTGTACTGCACTGGACGCCCTTCTCGGTTGAACTGCAGGGGTATTTATAGGTGCAGAAGGAAGTAGAGTCCCAGAATGACTCCTCCACGAAAACTGGTACCTGGTCTCATCCAGATTGCCGCGAAAACGCGGCTTGGGCCGCGTTTCCGCGGCCAAGTCATGTCGGTTGGCCACGTGCTTTCGGAGTGGCCTCCTCTGGTCCGTCCATCAGGGTTGATGCTTCTGGAAGTTGTATCTCGACTCTTTATTTTAGATTTTCGGGATAACTTGGAAATCAAGTTACCCTACATCCAAATCCCTTCAAAAACGAATCTCATCCTTGCACTCTTATTTATCCTCATCCACCAAGCATTTAGGGTTGAATAGAATTCTATCCTTTCCCTCTTTGTAGTATTTGCAATATTTACACTTTGTATTTGCACTTTTGACATTTTGTATTTGCACTTTTGCACTTGGGCTTGGACATGGGCTTGGATATGGGCTTTTGGGCTTCATTAGGCTTTTATTCTTTATTTAATTAAACACTCAAGGCCTGTACACATTAAATAACAAAATATTAGTAATAGTGCATTATTATATGAATAAATATGAAAATGTGATAGTAAATGTGATGACAATTATGCATTTTTCACTACCAATCAGCCATATACCGAAACATTCAAATTGAATGAGTCTTAATAATAACTTGATAATTGATTCATGCTATATGAATTTTATTGTCATATCCATATTTATTATTTATTGTAGTTACTCCATGCTTGCTAATCTGATTACAAGACATTTGACCTGCTATACTTGCTTTTATTTCATGCCACATAAATTCTAATGTCATTTCCATATTTCACTATTTATTGTGGTTATTTCATGCTTAGTGATTTGGGTACATAATACTTGACCTGATACACTCACTTTTGTTTATACTTATCATTTGGGTTCTTGCACTCGCTTGGTTGCCCACTAACAACCCTAGATTTGCATGTCCAGATCTTGCAGTTTGGACTGAGGTGAACCCATCAGTTGAGGACCAGGCTTTCTTCGAGGAGCAGGCGAATCAGCCGTAGCTTCATCCCGTCTTCCCCGCTCGCGAGATTCCCTCTTCCAGCTCGTGAGTCCTTATCTTTTGTACCCTATACAATCTACTTTTGTACTACCTAGTGATGTAATATTATGTCACAATCTGTGATGACTGAGAACTTATTTTTTGTATTGGAATGTATATTACCACGTATTTTTGCACTTTGATTTCTGTATTGTATTGATGCTTAGCGTACATACGTGATGGTACCATCGCTTTGCGTATGTACGTCGCAGTAGCGTCTCCGTATTCGGGGGATCGGGGCGCTACACATCAGTTTCCCAAACCCGGTGCAAGTTGTTTTATTGTAATTTATTATGTAATTATTAATTTACGGGAAGAGCATGAGCAGGACATGATCAGGAATTCAGGAGTACATGAGTACATGTATAACAGTAATATAGGTCACTGTATATAATACAGGGTAACAAGTACAAGATTTTCATAAATGTGATAATCACAGGTCAGGTATTAACATGACAGGTGACAGGTGATAAGTGATATCATAACAAGTGATAGGTGCCAAGTAGTAGCATGTCAAGTGTCAGGTGATAGCATGGTAAGGGTTAACATATCAAGCATGTGCATGGCAAGTGATAGAGTAGTAGTTAAGCACAATCAAGCGGAGCTGAGTAAGCTGGAAGCACGGACAGCGAACAGTGTTCAGTCACTAATGCTCTTGGCAGAGTTACCGGGATGACTTAGTTTAAAATGCGAGTCTAAAATCCGGTAGCATCCCGCCTAGGCGAATCTAGTGAACAAAGTGCTGAGCGCTAAGCTGCATTTCCAGGCGTAGCTAGAAAGTCCATAGTTTTTTTATAAATCTCGGAGAGATTAAGCCCGGAGGCTAAGCATACAGGTGTATAATTAGACCGTGCCTGACGAGGCTACGCAATTAAGCTCAGCTCACAGACCCACAGTATAGTTATTAAAACCCAGGGGTTTGAGCAAAGTGGGAGCGTAGTAGGCCGTGCCTGACGAGATGTCCAATAGGCTAATTACACAATCATACGACTTAGCTAGGCTCCCGACAAAGCTAGAAAACCCAGAGGGTTTAGCCCGAAAGCTGATACTGAACCGCAAATCGATTAAACCCGGATTAAACCCGGAGGTTGTATAGGTACCTCAGTAGGTGTTAGTGTCGAACACACACATATAATAAAGCAGTAACAAACAACATCGCATGCATGACATATGTACAGGAAGTAAACTATCCTAGTACAAGTATCCATCACAGTCATAATACATGTACAGTCCTGGGCACTTGGCCACATACAAATACAAGGATACAACCCAATACAAAATATGAATACAATCCCAAAATACAGAATATAATACAGTCAACCTGATGAAGTTAGGAAACCCAATGAGAAGGCGAGGACACTTGCCTAAATACGAAAAACACCGTGAAAATCCTGAACCCCGAAACTCCAAGTACCCAATGCATGAAACGCGTTCAATTATAATAAATATTATACTTATAAAGGAGGAGGAAGAGAGGAAAGAATCAAGAGAGAGGACGCTGGAATCGTAAATGCGCGACTGGAATCGTAAATGCGAGAGTCACGTTACGCGGAGGTCGTAAATGCAGGGTCGCGTTACGCGAACATCGTAGACGCGAGGGTCGTGTACGCGAGGATCACGTCACGCGGAAGTCACAAACGCAGGGGTCGAGATCCGCGTTTAGCCAGGACACGAGAAGAACACGGACGCGGGCATGAGCTTCGCGTCGCATTGACATTAGAACGCGAAGACCGCGTATGAAATTGCTTGGATGCGGGGGTGAGCTCCGCGTCCAGCAATTATACTTGAGAGAGAGAGAGAGAGAGAGAGAGAGAGAGAGGGAGGGAGAGAGAGGGAGAGAGAGGGAGTGAGAGAGGGAGAGAGAAAATGCAAGAAAGAGTGACAGGGAGAGCGAAAGAATATACAGAGAGAGAGAATGTGGGTGAGAAAGAGAGAGAGACTGTAACAAAGGGAAGGGGCAGGCCATGACCTAGCTTGGCTATGACCTGGCTCATGCCAGTGAAAGAGAAGAAATGCTTCTCTGGCTAAAGAAAATAGAGAAGGAAAAGAAGTGAATGAAAGAAAGGAGAAAGAGAGAAGAAAGGAAAGAAGAAAAAGAAGAGGAAAGAAAGGAGAGGGGGATGGCCGGCTGGCCTGGCCTGGCAACGCTGGCGTGGAGGCACGCCGGAGGTCCAGCTTAGAGGGGCAACATCCCGGGCCCAAGAGGAGAGGGAGAGAGATGGATAGTTGGGGTGCAAGGGTAGTGTTAGGGGAGGATTTTGGAAGTTGCCAAAATATCGTTTCGAAAGCTGTGAAATGGCTAGAACCGAAGAGCTTACCAGAGGGGAGAAGATGCTGGGGTTGGTGGTGGATGTGGTGGTGTAGATGGAGGTGGAGATGATGAAGAAAGTGGTGGTGATGGGTTGTTTTGGTGAAGAAGAAGGAAGTGATGTTGGTGAAGGGGTTGTGAAGATGAAGTTGGACATGGAGAGAGCGGAGGGGGTAATATGGTGTTGAGTTGGTGGTGGTGGTGGCCTAGGGACACCGGCCAGGGAAGAGGGCATGGTTGGCTGTAGTTGGCAGGAAGAAGAAGAAGAAAAGTGGAAGATGAAAGTGTAAGGAAGAGAGAGAGAAAGGGCATGGATATATATATATATATATATATATATATATATATATATATATATATATATATATATATATATATATATGAGTGGGATTATTTACAAATGAGACTTGCGTCTCATTATTTGTGGTCCGCGTCTCATGCCAAACCAGACCCGTGTCTAGTGAAACTGAGCCAGACACGGAGATGAAGTCTGCATTGATGGAAAACGCAGAGTTGCGTTGAAGAGGGGAGAGAGAAAGAGTGGGAGATGTAACAAATGGTGATTTTGATTAATTGAAAAAGGAATTAAATGAAGAAGAGAGGAGGATCTCTGCGCCTCAAAGACCAGACCCGCGTCTGGTTGGGTTGTGCTTAGATGCGGGATTGAGGTCCGCGTCTGGGTACGAGCTGAGTACTCGTTACAAATGAGGAGAGAGAAAAGTAGTTGGCATATGAGTGATGGTGATTAATTAGAGGGGAATTAAATATAAGAGAGAGAAGAGGATAATCCCTGCATTGGGTGCTGGGGAGGCTCGCATGGCTGAGCCTCGCGTCGGTCTTGGCTAGCCCCCAATGGGGAGAAGAGAGAAAAGGTGGGGGAGGAGAAGATATTTTGGGGGATTTTTTGTGTGGAGGAAAAAATTGAGAAAAAGAAAATAAAAGAAAAAGGAAAAGGAGAGAAGGGAAAATGGGTGGAGGAGAAAATTTGAAAAATAGAAAAAATAAAATAAAAGTAAAATATCTGGATAAATTCCGAAATCTAGGAATATACCGAAAACTTCAGAAAAGCTTAAAAATGAAGTAACTCGGAATGATTTTCAAAAATTCTTAAAAATAATAAATATCATATTAAGACACATGGTGAAATCAGATTTCAGAAATTCAATCCTGTTTTTAAATTAAAAATTGAAATCTACCAGTGATATCGGTCAACACCAAATTTGGCCAATTTTTGATAAATTCAGAAAAATCTCCAAAAATATATTTAGATATAAAATATGATTTTAAGAAAAAATACGAAAGCAATTTCTAGAAATTTAACTCCGGTTGTAAATTAAAATTTTGAGAATCGATCAGCGGCACAAGTCGACACCAGTTTTGAAGATTTATAATTTAATTCGGAAAAATTTTAGAAAATTATGAAAAATTTAAAATATCAAAAAATAATGTTTGAAACTGAAACCTGTCCAATCTGATTATCAGAAAAGTCAAATCGATCAGTATACTGGGATCGGGTTCCCGGTTCAGACTCAGAGTGATTCTGGAATCCAGGAATTAAGATCCAAATGCCAAACGATGATATAAATAATCATAAAATAAAATTAAATATAAGAAAAAAATCTAAATAATATGATCTGAAAAACAAAATATGTATCTGAGTATGTATTCCAGGAACAGGGTATTACATTCTACCCATCTTACAAAATTTCTTCCTCGAAATTTCGATAAGGGGAAGATGAACACAGGAAAGAATAGGGACGAGGATTATACCAAAAATATATGAATAACTATGAATAGTGCTTCTAAATCGACTGTACAATAATCAGAACATAGACATCTTCTGCACTTCCTGCTGTATAAATCTTCGAATGATGTCAAATAATACTGACCTGACATCACTTATTTATCTGAGGGGCATAAAGTTGTACTCGATGAAGAGTCTGGTAATAGAATTTCCCGATGTGCTGCATACTTACCAATACTCCAAGAATAGACCAGAATACTGAAAATGAAGAAATGAGGCTGAGCATAAATAAAGAAAACCGATAATTAAGAATTCCGGATACTGGGTCGATCACTTTGAAAGATATAGCCAAGAATATAGAAACCCATAGAGAATCTCGAATACTAACTTCTGGATAATAATCTGACTTCAGAACGATTTTGAGAATACCCGAGCTTCATAAAGTTGGTCGAAGAGATTGTATAATAGCTTCATTCAATACTCTGCCGCTACATCTCCAGTCTATCCATATCTTAAGTTGGTATAAAGAATATGGGAACGAAAAAATGAAAAGATGGAAGGACTCAGGAATCAAGGAAGAGACGATCAAGAAAGAATAGATAACTCTGTACTTATAGTTGGATTGTATAATCAGGACTCATGCATTCCAGTTGCAAATTTCATTACCATTAATTTGCCGACTGGTTGTACTAAGGATGTGAGAACCAGGCTCTGATACCACCCTGTAACGCGTCGGCCTCGCGGGTACGGAGACGTTCCTGCGACGTATATACGTAGGTCAAAAATACCCTCACATATATACGATAAGCATCAGTACAGGCAAGAATCAGAGTTTAAAAATACGTGGTGCATTATACATTCCAACATATGAGTACAATTACAAAGTTATCACAGGATGTGACACAATATTATAAGAATATTACATCACTTATAGGCGCAAATGTGAGAAAACAAAGAGATGTACAAGTATGAACAGTACAAAGGCGCTTCCGAGTTACAGAAGAAAAACTCGAGAGACGAGCAGGGGGCCTAGAAGTATAGGGCTTCAGACAGTCTGCCGATGATCTACGCTTCCGCTGCGCCACTCTGATCAGCAACCGGGAGAATCCACAAGCTCCATGCTTCAGGATCTGAACATGAGGATTCAGGAGAGTCAGAAACCCCCAACGAGTATTGTGCTGAATGCCAAGTGGCGTGCGGGAATAAGCACACGTGTATTGATAAATCTGAATCAAAAAACATGTATCAAAAATCGTGTCGTGAGTACAGGCATATAGGAGCAGGCATAGAGATAGTAAATGTTATCAAGCAGGGAACATGCATGGTGTACTATGATAAAAGTAGGAGACTGATGGAATAGAACACAAGTGGTAAGATAGGATGTAAACATATATAATATAATAATACTAATAATAATCATAAAATCAGAAATCCGAAGTAAAACTCGATGAAAGCAAATACGGCAAAACCAGCGGTACAAACTCAATTTACGGTTTCATGAGATAAGTACGTCGAAGAATAATCCAAACAAGAAAACCCTCATCTAAATACCTTTATCCATGTTACTGTAATCCGAGCGTATATAACTTGAGTTACAAAATAACAAAACGATTAAATATTAGCGTCTTATTATAATTGGGGCCGTCTAAGTTATAAGCTTTAGTATGCGTCCCATTCCACATACTTTCACTTACAACTTATAGAGCAAATTATTTGAAAACTGATGGAGTCTGATGAACCATGTTTAGAATGGGCCCCGTACATGCCCGGCATAACAGTCCGGGAGTATCCGGTGCTGAGCCGGAACATACCGCTAGGTACCAGGACTTATTATACGTCCGAACTGGAATAGGGTGTCACACATCCCATAGAAATAGGCCTAAAGCTTGTGCATACCCGATAAGAATAAACAGGAGGAGTAGGGGTGCCACTACACCCCACAGAATCTCTGGTGGCCGCCAGGTGATCCCCCAGGTAAGTGGCCACGCGGGACTCGATATGACCACCATAAAAATGAAACTATTCGGGACCCATCAGTTTCCCCGAAACCTGATGCAAATTGTCTTATTATAATTTATTATGTAATTATCAATTTATGGAAAAAGCGGGAGCAAAACATGGTCAGAAGTTCAGGAGTACATGAATACATGTATGATAGGAATACAGGTCACTGTATATAATACAGGATAATTAGCACAAGATTCCCATAAATGTGATAATCACAGGTCAGGTGTTAACATGACAGGTGGCAGGTGACAAGTGATATCATAACAGGGGACAGGTGCCAAGTAGTAGCATGTCAAGTGTCAGGTGATAGCATGGTAAGAGTTAACATATCAAGCATGTGCATGGCAAGTGATAGAGTAGTGGCTGAATACAATCAAGCGGGGCTGAGCAAACTGAAGGCACGACAGCGAACAGTGTTTAGTCACTAATGCGCTTGGCAGAGTTAACAGGATGACTCGACTTAAAATGCGAGTCTAAAATCCGGCATCATCCCGCCTAGACAAATCTAGTGAATAAAGTGCTTATCGCTAAGCTTCCTTTCCAGGCGTAGCTAGAAAGTCTAGAGGACTTTAATAAACCTCAAAGAGGTTAAGCCCGCAGACTAAGCAAACAGGTGTATAAGTAGACCGTGCATGATGAGACTACAAAATTAAGTTCGGCTCGCAGACCCACGGTATAGCTATTAAAACCCAGGGGTTTGAGCAAAGTGGGAGCGCAGTAAGCCGTGCCCTGATGAGGTATCCAATATGCTAATTACACAATTACACAACTTAGCTAGGCTCCCGATGAAGCTAGAAAACCCAGAGGGTTTAGCCCGAAAGCTGATACTAAACCACAGAGCGGTAAGCCGAGAGGCTGTATAGGTACCTGCAGTAGGTGTTAGTGTCGAATACACGTATATAATAAAGCAGTAATAGACAACACCGCAGCCATGGCATATGTACAGGAAGTAAACTATCCTAGTACAAGCATCTATCACAGTCATAATACATGTATAGTCCTGATCACTCAGCCACATACAAATACAAGGGCACAGCCCAATACAAAATATGAATAAAATCCCAAAATACATAATAGAATACAGTCGACTCGACGAAGCGGGGAAACCCAATGAGAAGGCGAGGACACTCGCCTAAATATAGAAAACATCATGAAATTCTTGAACTCTGGAACTCTAAGTACCCAACGCGTGAAACGCGTTCAATTATAATAAAATGTTATACTTATAGAGGAGGAGGAAGAGATGAAGGAATCAAGAGAGAGGACGCGGGAATCGTAAATGTGAGAGTCGCGTTACGCGGAGGTCATAAATGTGGGGTCGTATTACGCGAACATCGTAGATGCGAGGGTCGTGTACGCGAGGATCGCGTCACGCGGAAGTCGCAAACACGGGGGTCAAGATTCGCATTTAGCCAGGACACTTGAAGAACGCGGGCGCGGGCATGAGCTCCGCATCGCGTTGACACTAGAACGTGAAGATCGCATTATAGAATTGCTTGGACGCGGTCCAGTAATTATACTCGAGAGAGAGAGAGGGGGAGAGAGATATATAAAATATACACAGAGAGAGAATGCGGGAAAGAAAGAGAGAGACTGTAACAAAGGAAAGGGGCAGGCCACGGCCTAGCTTGGCTGTGGCCTGGCTCATGCTAGTGAAAGAGAAGAAATGCTTCTCTGGCTAAAGAAAACAGAGAAGGAAAAAGAAGTGAAGGAAAGAAAGAAGAAAGAAAAGAAGAAAGGAAATAAGAAAAAGAAAAGAGGAAAGAAAGGAGAGGGGGATGGCCGGCCTGTTGGCCCAAAGGCTATTTGTCCGAGTTTTGAAGATAACAAAACATATGTAAGTTATGTTTCTAACAATTTTGTTTAACTAAGTTTCAGATTAATTCATTGTTGCATCTTAGCTTCTCCATAAGACTCGAACGTTTAGAAGCCATGTACATATCGGTCCAAGAGCCTAAGCACATAGATGAGCTCAAGGATCAAGATTGCAAGTGAAGACTTTATACAAGATTTGTATTTTATTTTTGTATTTTAGATAGGATTTGTAGTCTTTGTTAAAATCAAGATGATATAGGTTGATAGCTCTTAAGTTTGACACAGACACACACACACATTTCATTACTATCTCCAAGTGTTTTTGAAAAGAGTTCAACACTTTCTCTTTTTCGTTTTCAAAAATGAGTTTCATAAAACCATTTTCTTTTTAGAAAAGTTTTAGAAAAGTGATTTTTACAAAATATAGTTCTAACTTAGTTTTGTGATGATCTCTGATCACACACTAAACTTACTATAGTATAAGAACTTTATTTTGTGATTGTAGTCAAAATATATTTGTCAAAAAAATATTGGACTTCAAAAGATCTTCAACTTGTGACTTTGGCCCAAGGTCGATCAACCGACCAGTCGACCACAGACAGAGCATTGCTCTGTCGGTGGACCGAGCGGTCGACTGACATGCACAAAATTTTCCTTAGTGCTTTGTGTGCACTTCGGTAGACCGTTCGGTTGACCGACTGTGAGACATTTGGTCTCGGTTGGGAATGAGATTGATTCTCTGTTTGGGTTACACGGTCAACCGACTGATCGACTGCTAACCCCAACAGTCAAAAATCTGACCGTTAGCGGTCGACCGGCCGGTCGACCGACAGAATAATCTTGTTTTGATTTTTTCCCAACGGCTAGTTTTCTGTTTGTCTTTTTCTGGGTCACATTCCAATGACTCATTTGGGTTTTCTCCTCATGTTTTCATCCCCTATAAATAGGGGGACTGTAGAAAAACCTAAAAATAAGTTTTCAATATCCAAAATCAAGTTTTAGTGATCAATATTCATTTTCTTAAAAAGATTTTCAACTTGAGCCAGAATTTCATATCCTTGATTTTTAGCTTGAGCTTTCCTCTACATCGTTACAAGCTATTTTCACTACACAATCTCAAAGAGCTCCACCTCCTCATCTTGGTTATAGAATTGTGCTTGTAAGCCATTTATGATCAAGAAAAGATCATCGTTTTTCTTCAAATTGTGAAGTTGTAGAGGTTAAGGCCTCAAGTGAGCTTGTGAGCTCCATTGTAGGTGTTACGGCACCGAGAGAAGGACTTGTGAGTCTATAGAGTTCTAGTGAGAACTTGTAAGAGTTGATGATATAGTGAGATCAGTCATAGTGAAAATCCTTCATAGTGGTGAAGGCAGGGACGTAGAGCAGTGGCTCGAACCTTGGAACATATCACAGTGTTTGCGATTGCTTACTCTCTCTTCTTACTCTACTCTCTCTTTATATACTTGCTTGCTTAACTTGTTTACCTAATTGCAAGTATTCTTTATGCTGTGATTGATATTTGCTAGGTTGCTAGCAAGTAATTTTTAATTCCGCGTTATTTGTCATTTAGTATAACCATCACCTATTCACCCCCTCTAGGTGATTTACACGGCCGGCCTGGCCTAGCGGCACTGGCGTGGAGGCGCACCGGAGGTCCGACCTATAGGGACGGCAACCCGGGCCCAAGAGGAGAGGGAGAGAGATAAATGGTTGGGTGCACGTGTAGTGTTAGGGGAGGATTTTGAAAGTTGCTGAAACGCCATTTTGGAAGCTATGAAATGGCTCGAACTGAAGAGCTTACCGGAGGGGAGAAAATGCCAGGGTTGGTGTGAAAGTACACCTAGAGGGGAGTGAATAGGTGTATTGCTAATCTAATGCCAAATGATGCAGAATTAAAACTTAAATGCTAACACACTATGTGTAACCAAGAGTGAGCCCGAATTCCCCGTGAAGGGCTCTGGAATTATTCCTCTAAATTCCTCTAGACTAAGAGTTGAGGTGCTTTAAAATCTCTCTTTGTTGAACACAAGTGTGGGCACACAAACAATATCAGGCATGTATATGATATGAGTAATAGAAAGCAATGCAATATACAAAGAGAGATAGAGTTGAAAGATAGTGGATCAAACGCAAATGCTGAGATATGTTTCGAGGTTCGAGCCACTACTCTACGTCTTCGCCTTCACACAGAAGGATTTTTACTATGTCCACACAGGACCTTCCACAAAGGGACCTCCACTGAGGAATTACAACTCAACACTTGGAGTACACAACTCCTCTCTCAAACACAAAACCTCTACACAAGAGGTGGGCGCAAAGCCAAGTACAAAGCAAAGGAAATAAAATTTAGTGATCCAATGATCACAAACTCTCTCTTGGTGATCTTGAAAAATCACAAATAATTTTTCTCACAAAAACAAGATCCTAAAGATAGGTTTAGAATTGATAGCTCAAGTATGTGAGAAAACAAAGAGTTTTGGAAAAGAAACAATAAAGAAAACACTTGGGCAAAACTTCTTAATAGATATGAAATTGAAGAACAAAACTAGAACTTCCACATCTTGTTTTTCTTTGATTTTCCAAAAACTTGAAACAAATAAAGATAAGAATTGCACAAAAACTTCTTTTAAAACTTGCTGAAAACACTTAAGAAGATGGAAAATTTTGCTCTTAGAAATCTTAGTGAAAACTTGCTAAGGGAACCCATATTAAATCTTAGTGAAAACTGGGTAAGGAAACCCATATTTATAGGATTCCCAAAATGTAGCCGTTGGGGTCCAGAACCAGATCAGATTGGCCTGTCGGTCGACCGCCCGGTGTACTAACAGGCCAACGGTTAGAATTCTGATCGTTGGGGTTACCGGTCGACCGCCTTGTCGACCGCCCCAGGCAAACTTGCCTAACAGTCGACCGCCCGGTCGACCGAGGCCAGAACCAGAGAGCTAACTCTCTAGACAGTCAACCGACCGGTCGACTGGGGCCAGATCCAGAGAGCAAGCTCTCTAGATCGGTTGACCATGCGGTCGACCGGCCCAAGGCCAAGGCAGCTGTGCACATCCTGTGCGCATCGGTCAACTGACCGGTCGACCGAGCTCTGATCCGGTTGACCGGTCTGTCGACCGCCAGCAGACTTAGATCAAGGCTTCTAAGTTATGAAATGTTGCTTTTAATTACCTATAAAATCCCATAAAATCACATAAAATCCACCAAAATAAGTTCATGTAAATATTTGAAGTACAAATATGTGTGACAAAAAATCGACACATATTACAAACTATTTGAACTATTTTTGAGGTATGGAAATTAAGCTTTAAACTGAAAATAATATTTCCCAAAAACCAAACTTCTAAAGAAAAATACGATTTTCTATAAATTTGTACAAATAAAAAAAATAAGATATTTAAACTCATTAAAAGCATAGTGTGTATGGATAGAATCCAATACACATGTAAAAGATATATCTATGTTTTTTATATTAAATCTAAAACTAAGTTTGTTAAAAACCCAACTTAAAACACATGAACTAGAATCATCAAAATAAGTTTTTAGACAATATGAAACATCGATGTATATGGATGAAATTCAATATACATTAAACCATGTAAAACTTCTTTTGATTCTATCTATTCATGAAAACGAAAGATGTATTCTTGAAAATCCAAAATCGGTTAAACCGAAATCAAAACTTTTGAACTTGTGTGTGTGTGTGTGAACTTGAGCATATCAAGACTAACTATCTTCACACAAGATCTAAAATAAAATAAAATAAAACAAACTGAAGTTTTCTTATCGATCTTCATCTTCAAGACGACTCGATCCAAATTCGATCCAAAGAGCTTGACTCCATCCGAGTGCCAGTGCGATCTTGACACGCGAGCTTTTGAATCTACACATGTTAGCTCCAAAATTGACTATGAATCTTTCGTTGAAGCTAAGCACCTACTAGGATCTTGATTAATATCTGAAACTTATTAAACATGAGATCATTTGCAAACTTAACTTTATAAGTTAGTCATCATCAAAACTAAGGTAAAGGGCCTTTGGGCCAACAATCTCCCCCTTTTTTATGATGACAAAACTTATGAGATTATATATACACTAATTAAGGATAGGCTTCATAGAACTCCCCCTTAAATTATGCATGACATAAAAACATAAAGATATTCAATGTGGCTCAAACTACCAATAAACAATAATAAATGATATGCAATGAGAATCATAAAAACATATGTATATATGCAAAAACATAAATAGTCATGCATATATAAACACAAATCTTTCTCTCCCTTTTGTCAATCATCAACAAAGAGGTGAAGAAAAATAAACAATACCAATAAACATATTTTAAAATAAAATTTTGATACCAATAAAAAAAATCAATTGAAGAAAACTAATTGAAAGTGAAATAATCTTTTTACCAATTGATACCAATAGAAAGAAATGATACTAATTGAAAATAAAAACTAAAATTTTTTTTAGGTAAACACTAAAATCATTTTGCAATATAGATACCAATTTGAGAATAATACCAATTTAAAATTATTGACACCAATATTGAAATTGTTAGCATGCACCAAAATAAAATATTTTTATCATAAAGAGTGAGAGTAAGATACTAATTGAAAATAAAACCAATTGAAAGGTAAAATAAGAATTTTTGAAATACCAATAAAAATAATGCATAAGCTTGTAAAGATACCATTTATCATTAAAAACTAAATCAAGTTTCACATGAAATCAATTTGTGCTAAAAATGTATGACATATATGTTTATAACTCAAGAAAAATATCTATATGTTCGTATGATCAGAGCAATATAATATCAATTGAAATGTGATGCATACATATAAATAAAAAATAAATATGAGAATACAAAATCAATTTTCATTAAAATCATGTATATCTCATAACTATCACCCTTTCATGCACATGTTTGAAAGATATTCAATAATGGTATATAAGGCATGGTCGCCTATCCAACCGCCCTTTTGATGGTAGGGGTTTTCAAAAATAAGATTTAAAATTATTTTAGCATAGTTTGAAAAACACTACCAATTTAAAGAATAACGAAACTAGTTTAAGAAATTTTTGAAAACTAGTACGAAATCCTTCAAGTAAGGAATAAAATAATTATATATTTCATAATATATGAAAATTACATAAGAATCGACACTCAAAGATATAGGAAGCACATATAGGCTCGTGGACCAAAACCATGAGTAAACAAAAGATATATAGAGTATACAAGATTCATGTAAGGACCATATACATGAAAATAAAATAATACAATCAAAATGAAATTCCTTAAAAAATGAAAATATGAAAAATTTAATTTTCATCAAAATTAAACAAGCTTCAAGGTATATGTATGTTTTGTTGAAACTAAAGTATACATATATATCCCAAATATAAACGAGTCCATAAAAGAATATTGCATGAAGGCAAGTGACTCTATGATAGACATGTATAGCTATAGTTTTGGACAAAATTAACATATACATGAAGCTAAATATAATAACATGTACAAAAATAAGGAATACAAGTGAAGATGCAATAATCATCAAAATTAGGATATACAAATACAAGTAATAATTACAAATGAGCAATAAAGCACAAACACATAATAATCAAGTGTGGCTGAATAATTGTACAAGTATTAACACAAGTTTTAAAAAAAACTACATTTAAATATGTAATCAAATCATGAAGCACAAAACATAAAAACAAATATGATCATTAGGGTAAATGCAAATATTATTATCACCAGGATATACACAATAGCTAAACAATAATTAAGACACAAATAAGTTTGAATTCATATGAACATGAGTGTATCTCAAATACTATACATGTATATTACAAGCTTAATAAATATTGCATTTAAAATAATAAGCATTAAAATCAAAAACATGCTAAAATCATCATTATAAAGCATGTAAAGTAAAATGGGAGTTAGAGATAGTTACCAAAATCAATTGAATTATTCTCTATATCTCCATACCATGGTGGTTCTTCCACCAAACTTTCTTGAAAGTTATTCACCCAAAATGTGTTCATTGAGCTCGAACGCATTCACCATCAAGGCACCACTACTCTCACATCATGTGAGAGCCCACACCTATATCAAATACAATAGGAGTGACTTTTGGTACCCATATCTTTTAGGGTCCATAGGGGTTAGCACATTTCCTAACCCAAACAAATTTACTTGTAAAATTTGAGGCATTTATTTTATCATAGCAAAATTTTGCAAGGTAGCCCGTACATCCACAATGTGTACAAATGTATACATTAGTATACATTGAATCATGTGTGTGAGCATGTTAAGCATCTGTATGCTGTGATGGGTGTGCATCAATATGTGGAGTATGTTTCTTTTGAAACATAGATTCCAATCTCTTGTGGTTCATAGCACAATGGCTCAAAGTGGAGCCAAAACAATCTACACTCTTTTTTAATAATTGAAGAAAATGTGGAGCATGCATTCATATCACTAAGAGGTATAATAATAGAATCATGACAGGAATGAGAGGAAAAATTATTTTTCAAAGAAATATTTTCCTTTAAAACAAACTTCAATTCTTTGAAATTAAAACAATTTTGTTTTTCAAAGAATCATTCTCTTTTAAAACAAAATCTAGTTTTAAAGACAAAACCTCATTTTTCTTCAAAACAAGATCAAAATCGTTTTTATTTTTTAAAAACTCATTTTCTTTAAAACAAGGTAAAGTTGGGTTTTTAATAAATCCCTTTCATTTGAAACCTCAACCCTCTCTTGTAAAACTAAATTAAGTTTTAAAAATAAATTTTTATTTTCTTCTTTTAAATTATCTCTTATTTTCAAAGCTTTGTATTTTGAAAGCAAGTTTTCACAAAATTTAGAGAGTTTATCATTCAAGGCATGTGCATCCATAGCATTATCATCACATGAAGAACTAGCACTATCATCTAGTTGAGTGTCTGAGTTTACCTCAAGGGAGTCATTCCCTTGGACCATGAAGCAAGCTTGGTCGGACTCATCTCCACTAGATTTCTCCTCCAAAATATTTGTCATTTGTTCATTGGGAGAAGTCAATATGTTCCACACTGCAAAAATGAAATCACAATGAGAAATCAAAAAAAGATGTTTTTTGCTAAGTGTATTCTTTAATACATCTATGGCTTGTGCATTAGCCTCTATATGCTTGTCATTATGAAGATAAGATTTTTTGTCAGTGGCAAGGAGAACATGCAATCCTAGGGGTTTAAGGTAAGCATTCATCTTAAACTTCCACAAATCAATGTTAGATGCATCATATGTGGGTGGAGCAAGATAATCCATAAGTGTATAAACTAATATGTGTGCAATGCAAATCTAGATTAGCAATTCAAGAATCACACTATTAGGTGGTTAAACTGAATATCAGGAGCGCTAGCTCTGATACCAATTGAAAGTACACCTAGAGGGGGGTGAATAGGTGTAGTGTTAATCTAATACCAAATGATGTGAAATTAAAACTTAATTGCTAACACACTATGTGTAACTAAGAGTGAGCTCGAATTTCTCATGAAGGGCTCTGGAACTACTCCTCTAGATTCCTCTAGACTAAGAGTTGAGTTGCTTTAAAAGCTCTCTTGGTTGAACACAAGTGTGGGCACACAAACAATACCAAACATGTATATGATATGAGTAATGTAAGGCAATGCAAGATATAAAGAGAGATAGAGTTGAGAGATAGTGGATCAAATGCAAACACTGAGATATGTTTCGAGATTCGAGCCACTACTCTACGTCCCTATTTTCACACAGAAGGATTTTCATTATATCCACACAGGACTTTCCACAAAGGAACCTCCACTGAGGATTACAACTCAACACTTGGAGTATACAACTCCTCTCTCAAAAACAAAACCTCTACACAAGAGGCAGACACAAAGCCAAGCACAAAGTAAAGGAAATAAACTTAGTGATCCAATGATCACAAACTCTCTCTTGGTGATCTTGAAAGATCACAAACAATTTTTCTTACAAAAACAAGATCCTAAAGATAGGTTTAGAATTGATAGCTCAAGTATGTAAGAAAACAAAGTGTTTTGGAAAAGATACAATAAAGAAAACACTTGGAAAAAACTTCTTAATAGATATGAAATTGAAGAACAAAACTAGAATTTCCAAATCTTATTTTCTTTGATTCTCCAAAAACTTTGAAAAAAATAAAGATAAGAATTTTGGCATAAAACTTCTTTTAAAACTTGCTGAAAACACTAAGAGGATGAAAAAAATTGCTTTTAGAAATCTTAGTAAAAACTGGCCAAGGGAACCCATATTTATAGGATTCCCAAAATGTAGCCGTTGGGGTCCAGAACCAGGCCAGATTGGCCTGTCGATCGACCACTCGGTCGACCGGCCAACGGTCAGAATTCTGATCGTTGTGCTTACCAGTTGACCGCTCGGTCGATCGCCCCAGGAAAACTTGCCTAACGGTCGACCGCCCGGTCGACCGAGGCCAGAACCATAGAGGTAACTCTCTAGATGGTCGACCGACCGGTGGACCAGGGCCAGATCAAGAGAGCAAGCTCTCTGGATTGGTCGACTGTACGGTCGACTGACCCAAGGCCAAGGCAGTTGTGCACATCCTGTGCACATCGGTTGACCGACCAGTCGACTGAGCTCTGGTCCAGTCGACCAGTAGGTCGACCGCTAGCAGGCTCAGACCAGAGTTTATAGGCTATGAAATGTTGGCTTTTAATTACCCATAAAATCCAATAAAATTGAATAAAATTCACAAAAATAAGTTCATGTAAATATTTGAAGTACAAATATGTTTGACCAAAAATTAACACATATTACAAGCTATTTGAACTATTTTTGAGGTATGAAAATTAAGCTTTAAACTGAAAACGGTATTTTCCAAAAACAAAACTTCTAAAGGAAAATATGGTTTTTCTATAAACTTGTTCAAATATAAAAACAAGATATTTAAACTCATTTGAAGCATAGTATGTATGGATAGAATCCAATACACTTGTAAAAGTCATATCTATGTTATTATTAAATCTAAAATTAAGTTTTGTTAAAAATAAACTTAAAACACATGAACTAGAATCATCAAAATAAGTTTTTAGACAATATGAAATATAGATGTATATGGATGAAATCTAATATACATTAAATCATGCAAAACTTCTTTTGATTCTATCTATTCATAAAAATAAAAGATGTATTCTTGAAAATTCAAAATCGGTTAAACTGAAACCAAAACTTTTGAACTTGTGTGTATGTGTGAACTTGAGCATATCATGACTAACTATCTTTACACAAGATCTAAAACAAAACTAAACAAAACAAACCGAAATCTTCTTTTTGATCTTCATCTTCAAGACGACTCGATCCAAAGAACTTGACTCCATCCGAGTGCTAGATGCGATCTTGACGCACGAGCTCTTGAATTTACATGTGTTAGCTCCAAAACTGACTATGAATTCTTTGTTGAAGCTAAGCACCTACAAAGATCTTCATCAATATCTGAAACTTATGAAATACAAGATCATTAGTAAACTTAACTTCATAAGTTAATCATCATCAAAACTAAGGTGAAGGACCTTTGGGCCAACATGGTGGTGGATATAGTGGTGTAGATGGTGGTGGAGATGATGAAGAAAGTGGTGGTGATGGGTTGTTTTGGTGAAGAGGAAGTGATATTGGTGAAGGGGTTGTGAAGATGGAGTTGGAGATGGAGAGAGTGGAGGGGTGATATGGTGTTGAGTTGGTGGTGGTGATAGCCTAGGGACACCGGCCAAGGAAGAGAGCATGGTTGGCTATAGTTGGCAGGAAGAAGAAGAAGAAGAAATGTGGAAGATGAAAGTGTAAGGAGGAGAGAGAGAAAGGGTATGGATATATATATATATATATATATATATATATATATATATATATATATATATAAATATATATATATATATATATATATATATATATATATATATATAGGCGTGAGATTATTTACAAATGAGACCTACGTTTCATTATTTGAGATATTCGTCTCATGCCAAACCAGACCCGCGTCTGGTGAAATTGAGCGAGACACGAAGATGAAGTCCGCGTTGATGGAAAACGCACAGTTGCGTTGAAGAGGAGAAAGAAGGAGTGAGAGATGTAACAGATGGTGATTTTGATTGATTAAGGAATTAAACGAAGGATAGAGGGGGATCTCTGCGCCTCAAAACCAGATCTGCATCTGGTTGGGTTGTGCTTAGACGCGGGATTGAGGTTCGCGTCTGGGTACGAGCTGAGTACTCGTTATAAATGAGGAGAGAGAAAAGGTAGTTGACATATAAGTGATGGTGATTGATTAGAGGGGAATTAAATGAAAGAGAGAAGAGGATAATCCCTGTGTTGGGTGCTGGGGAGACTCACGTCGGCTGAGCCTCGCATCAGTCTTGGCAAGCCCCGCATTGGGGAGGAGAGAGAAAAGGGGGAGGAGGAGAAGATATTTTAGGGGATTTTTGTGTGGAGGAAAAATTGAGAAAAGAAAAGAAAAGAAAAAGTAAAAGGAGAGAAGGAAAATGGGTGGAGGAGGAAAATTGAAAAATAGAAAAAAAATAAAAGTAAAATATCTAGATAAATTCCAAAATCAAGGAAAATACTGAAACTTCAGAAAAGCCTGAAAAATAAAGTAACTCAGAATGATTCTCAAAAATTCTTAAAAATAATAAGTATCATATTAAGACACATGGTGAAATCAAACTTCAGAAATTCAATCCCATTTTCAAATTAAAAATCCTGGAATCTACCAGTGATACTGGTCGACACCAAATCCGGCCAGTTTTCGGTAAATTCAGAAAAATTTTCAAAAATGCATTTAAATAGAAAATATGATTTTAAGAAATAATACAAAAGCAGTTTCTAGAAATTCAACTCTGGTTATAAATTAAAAATCTGAGAATCGATCAGTGGCACCGGTAGACACCGGCTTTGAAGATTTGTAACTTAATTCGGAAAAATTTTAGAAAATTATGAAAAATCTAAAATATTAGAAAATGATATTTAAAACTAAAACCGGTCAAATTTGATTACCAAAAAGGTCACATCGCTCAGTATACTGAGATCAGGTTCCCGGTTTAGACTCAGGCTGATTATGGAATTCAGAAATTTAGATCCAAATGCCAAACGATGATATAAATAATCATAAAACAAAACTAAATATGAGAAAAAAATCAAAAGAATATGATCAAAAAATCAGAAATGTATCTGAGTACGTGTTCCGGGAATGGGGTTTTACAGCTAGCCTCAAGGGAGGATCAGAGAAGCGGATCAGAGGAGGGAGCACAAAGGCTGCGATTGTTAAGAGAAAGAGAGAGATCTTCTTCTCTGACAAAAACTCACATTTTTCTTATAGCAAAAGCTTCTTACATCGAATCATTAATCTTAGTTCTTTGAACTAAACACAGGGTTATAGCACCCTAGTTCTTCAGAACTTATCCAAACTTCTCTTCAAGCATCAAGGAGATTCTCCAACCAAGTGAGAAGGAATTCCCAAGTGATAGCATCCAAGTTCGAGTGTTCGCGTGGTCAAAGGGATAAAGTGGTCACGCGCTGACCAGACTCCTATCAGCACACTCCCCCAGAAACTCTAGAAGAGAGTTCTTATAATTTTCTTTCTAATTACTTGTAATTTTCTTTAAAATTTGTAAATTTTCCTTTAGACAATCAATGGAAACAAATGGCAACTTCGCTGGGATTTCTTTCTCCATTAACGAGAAAGTAGTATAGCAATGCGACAATCAGACCCTTGAGTATAGCGTCGAGATGATGATCATTATTTTTGACCAAGGAAGTTCGAAGAACTCTTCTCTCAGAGCAGCAAAAGCCTCTTTCCATATGCAAGCACAGGAAAGTTTTGATAGCCAAAGCCCCTTTAGCCAACTCTCTCAAAACAGCCTCTGACGAGGATAAACAGGCTTATTGCGAGCCTAAGAAAGCCTCTGGCGAGGCTATGTGGGCATAGTACGAGCCCACTTAGCCTTTGGCAAAGCTAAATTGCTAGTAGCAACTTTTGTCGAGGCTAACAAGACTGTTCTACAGTCTGCTTCAGCCTCAGGCGAGGCTAACAGGGTGCCCAACACCCTATTTCAGATTTCTGTGAAGCTAAGAGAGCCTCTCCCTCTCTTAATACTCTCCAAGCCTCGGGCAAGACTTAAGCGATGTTCAATACTAAGTCTAAAGCCTCTGGCAAGGCTACAACACTGTTCAATGCTAAGTACCAAGCCTATATGGCTAAAGCGCTGTCTAACAGTGCTAAGATAGCTTCGGGCGAAGCTAGTGCTCTTGGCAGTTTTAAAACTCAAGCCTATAGGGCTAAACCACTACTTGACAATGCTAAGAAAGCTTCCTGTGAAGATAAAATAGCTTCATGCGAAGTTAGAACAACTGCATCCCTAGCGGTATGAAAGCTTCATGCGAAGCTAAGTTAGCTTCTAGCAAAGCTAGTGTAGCTTTATCAGAAGCTAAGGCAACAGCCTTTTCGAAGACTAAAAAGCAGACATTTTCTAAAAGGGCTAAGCCAAAAGCCTCTCTCCAAACTCCCCAGCTACCTGTGCTAGACCGATTGGGTCCGATTCATCCAGACTCTGATATGAATGAATTTAACAATCCCGATTTGAGGGATTACCTAAGTAACAAGTGAAATCTCCACTCAGAGGAACCAGTTGACATTTTCTTGTCTCAGTGCAGACAAGCAGGAAGCAAACTAGTGACAGCACACTCTATCCAATGTTGCTTAGGGTCAATCCCTACAACACATTTCCACTGCACCAATGATGGCCTACACAATCGGCAACTAATTTTCGATCGATTATCCGCTACGACATCTAAGAGGTCCCAGCTTCGAAAGAAGAAAACTCTGAAGATCTTTGAAGATCTTCTCGCGGCGTCTGTCAACATGATAGGCAACGAGAATGATCAGCAACGGTCTAGGCAAAGAAGACGTGGGTTAATCCTCCCCTTCAGTTCTCCTGACTCTGATTATAGCATCGGCTTAGGTAAAGTCCTGATTGATAGGAGAGTGCTTCCAATGTACTCGCTCTAGGATAGCAATACCCTTCAACTATGAGCAGTTTTCTTCATCAAGAGGCTATATCATCGGAACCATTGAGACACCTCTTCCAATAATCTGATGACGAAGAGGAAGCTAGTGGCTACATTTCTTTTGCCACCATCAGCTCTATGCAAATAGGGTTTGTATTGGCTAACATGACCGGAAATAATAATAGTGTTGATCTCTATCGCCGCATGGAGGCTCAAGAGCAGGTTTCCAGGGCTCAGCAAGAAGCCTTAGACAATATCTAGCGCATGTTGTCTCATTTCATGATATATCGGAACAATGAGGAGAATTTTGACAACAATGATCGAAATGAAAAAACAGGACTTTGGAGAATAAAAATACAAAGGAGTCTTTCTCTTCCTCAATTGATGTCGAGGTTATCAAAGGTATCCAAGCTCAGATAGCATCCCTAGCTCAACAAGATAATCTGAAGAAGGTGGGAATGATCTGTCTTTACCCGCTAGAGTTAGATTCAATCCCATATTCATCAAAGTTTAAGCCACCAATGCTGCATTCATACAATGACAAAAGCTCACCGAATCAGCATATTTATTACTTCTAATCTCAAACTAGTAATATGATAGATAATGATGCTATCATAGCCAGGCTGTTCATAGGCACCCTCAAGGAGGTAGCCTTTGATTGGTTTAGGAGTCTCCCTACGAACTCCATCAAAACTTGGCTTGACCTGGAAACTGTTTGCCCAAAGGTCCATCACTTTAGTTTTAATGATGATTAACTCATGTAGTTATAATACTAATGATCTTGTGTTTCATAAGTTTTAAATTTTCTATCAAGATCTTAGTTGGTGTTTAGCTTCAACAAAAGATTCTAAGTCATGTTTTTAAGCTAGCACGTGTTGATTCAAGAGCTCGCGCTTCAAAGATTGTATCAAGTACTCAAGATGAGTCTAGCGCTTTGGGTCAAAGTTTGGACCAAATCATGATGGGGAAGAAGATTTTCAAGAGAAGATTTTCAAGACTTGAGTCACGTTTGTAAGTTTTAAGATTTTTGTTTTTAGACAAAATGTAAAGGATAGATTTGTTGTGGATTGTTCAAGCTCATATACACACAGACAAAATTTATATGTGTTTTCATAAGAAATAGTTTAAGTTTTTGAAAATACTATTTTAGTTGGAGCTTCAAAGAAAATATCTATTGGTTTCATGATTAGATTTCATCAAAATAAGTTTACATGGTTTATGTGTGTATTAGATTTTATCCATACACATTGATGCTTCACATTGTTTAGAAAACTTATTTTGATATTTCTAATTCATGGTTTTAAGTTTTGTGTTTATCAAAACTTTGTTAGAGCTTATTGTCAAAAAACATAGATATTTCATCATATATGTGTATTGGATCATATCCATACACACTATGTTTCAAACGTGTTTAAAATATCTTATTTTTGTATTTGAAAAAGTTTTTGGAATAATCATTTTTCATATAAAAGTTTGATTTTGACAAATACTGATTTTTGTTCAAGGTTAAATTTCTATATCCCAAAAATAGTTCAACTTGGTTGAAATATGTGTTGATTTTTGATCACACATATTTATACTTCAAAGTATTTTAATGAACTTATTTTGTGGATTTTTATGTAATTTAAATAAATTTTAGGGTTTAAAAGACGAAGTTTTAAATCCCTTAATCGCAGACCTGGGCTTCTGGCGTTCGACCGACCGGTCGACCGAACCAGATGTCAGTCGACCGATCGTTCAACTGATGTGCACAAAATGTGCACACTGCCCTGGCTTGAGGGCCAGTCGACCGGGCGGTCGACCGATCCAGAGAGCTTGCTCTCTAGATCTGGCCCCGGTCGACTGAGCAGTCGACCGACCAAGAGAGCAGTGCTTTCTAATTCTTGCCTTGGTCGACTGAGCAGTTGACCGACAGGTCAAGACCTAGGTGTGGTCGACCGGGCGGTCGACCTGCAACCCCAACGGTCTGAAAAATGATCGTTGGCCGGTCAATCGGCCGATCGACCGACAAGCCAATCTAGCCTATAATGGCTAGGTTTCTGATGCCTCTATAAAAGGGAATTTTGGCCAGATTTTTGGGTAAGATTTTTAGACTGTTTTCTAGAGCTCCTTTTCAGAGTTTCTAAGCAATTTTTTAGAGCTTAATTTTCATATCCAAAAGAGAGTTTTCAAGAGTAAATCTCTTGTGTTTTCAAAAGAGTTTTATTGAGTTTTCTTCCACTCATTCTATCTAGTTTTTTTATACAAGCTTGAGCTTTTCATTGCTATATTCATCCTATAAGGATCCTTATTGTGAGACTGTTTATTGGTGATCAAAGTGTAGAGATCACCATATGTTCATCTTTATATTTGGAGGAGTTGGCGGTTGAGGCCTCAGCGAGCTAGTAAGTTCGCGTTGTGTTGAGTTCTTGAGGAATCTCATTGTAGAGGTGCGGCCTCGGCAAGCTAGTGAGCTTGCGTGTGTTGTTCTCACAGGAACAAGTGAGAGACTTGCAGGTTTAAAAGTTTTCGAGGGAGCTCATTGTAGTGTTGCCGCACCTAATGATCTTGCGAGATCGATTATAGTGAAAATCCTTCATAGTGTTGAAGACAGGGACATAGAGCAAGTGTGCTCAAACCTCGAAATAATTCTCCCGTGTTTGCGATTGTTCATCTCTCTCTCACTTGTATTTATATATCTTGCATGTTTTTATTGTCCATCTCTATATGCTTGATATATCTTGTGCTTAATTGATATATATGCTTGGGTTGTTTGTGCGCTCACACTTGTATTTAACCAAGAGAGTCATAGTGGCATCTTAACTCTTAATCTAGGGGAATCTTGAGGAGATAGTCCAAAACCTTTCACCAGGAATTCGGCTACACTCTTTGGTTATACGTTGTGTGTTAGCCTAATAGTTTTTAGGTTGCATAGTTAGTTTTAATTTCGCATTGTTGTGCATTAGATTAGCTTGTCACCTATTCACCCCTTTAGGTGACTGATTGGTCACTAATTTTGCATATATATTTGTCACATTCTCATATTTAATATCAAATAAATCTTGTTATTTAGTCTTATTTTTATTTAATAATGTGCAGGTCCATTACTAATAGAGGTGGAAAAGAAATAAGCGCAAAAGCCCACTTTAATCTAATTTAAATCTTAGTTAAAGAGGAGATAAATAATCAGGAGGATAAAGATGATTTCAGCTGAAGATCAACACATACAGGGAGGATCACATCAAATAAAATCGATTAATTCGGATTTATATGAATCCAAATCGGTTAGCTTGAGGACCATTGAATATCAAATCCAAACTAGAGACCAAACAACAAATCCAGCCAGAGAAAAGGGGATAAAATCTAACACTATCAAAATCTCCCCTTGGATGTGGTCAATGCCACATCTAGGCCATGAAAATGCGGCCAAAGCCGTGTTTTCACGGCCATTTGGTTAAGATACGGGGAGCATTTTGCTCCCATATCTTCTCACACCTCACCTCTCCATTTCACCTATAAAAATGCATTATTCAGAGGAAAAAGGGAGCGATGAGGCAGAGAGTGGAATAGATTCTTGTATAGGTTTTTCTTTCTCTTTTTATATAAATTTTATTTTCTTTATGTAACTGAGAGGGAGAAGAATTTTATGGAGGAATGAGAAAGGTGCTTGTACTGAGAGTGACACAGTGTAAGTATTCATCTTTTCTTTTATTATTATTTAATCGAATTGAAAGTTACTTTTTCTTCTTTATTGTTGTTTTATTTCACTTCCTCTTTTGGTTTTTGATGAGTATCTAAGCAAATCTAGTAGCATCGGTTAGCCTTGTTATGTGTTTGCCACCGATATTCATGATGATGATCTTCTCATCAATATTCTGTATCATTTCATTTTTGTTCGTCTTGATGATGTAATGCGAATGGGGACTGAGCTCGATCTTATAGATTATGCGTTGATTACCTCAGAAACAAGGTAAACGTGCCAACGATCCAAAGTAAGTCATCAACTAAAGAAGGTAAGTATTTCTTTTAGGTTTTTTTTCTTTAATCTTTTAGTTTAGATCACTATCATCTGCCAACTCTTTTATTCACTCTTTTTAATTTTTTTGTATAAATTAATTTTTTATTTTCTCTGTCTACTCCAACCTATCACTTTCACAATTTAATATAACTTATTTTCATTTTCTTTTTAAGAACTAAAAGAAGAACTTTAACCATTTTTTGTGAACTAAAGAGAACTTGCAAAAAGTTTCCATCGCTAGTTCCTCCTTGTGGATCAGACCCGCATAGCCACTTTGCTATAGCGGTAGCATTGAGCACTTGCATACTTCTATATAAAGTTATGAAATTCTGTATTTTCTGTGTACAGGTTAAAACTCAATCAAATTTTGGCGCCGTTGCCGGGGAGGGACGGTAAGTAACTCTTTTTGTTTACTTTATTGATTAACTTTCTTCTCTATTCTTGGTATTCAGGTTTAATAATAAGAATTTTTTTTGCTGCAGTGGACATATAAGTGGCCCTGAACTCTGCTCAAGAATGCAGAATCCAGAAGCCCTCAGATTTGCTGCATTCCCGTGGCAATCTGAGTGAACTACTAATCTGTATTTTTTGTAGGTTGGCTGAATTGCAAAGTTTAAATAATTATAGTTATTTATTTTTTTTTTTTGACTCACTATACATACATTTCTAACTCAATAGTAAAAAGTTGATTGTAAATGCTAAAAATGGTTTAGACTTTACATTTAGGTACGTGTCTATTTCGTTACATTTTTTATTTACTATTGAAGAGTGCTGGAGCCAAGGTATGTATACATAGCATTTAGAATAAGATTCATTCTTGTATGAAATATTGCTTGAGTGTTACTTTTTCTATATACTTGTACACTGCACTAAACTGAATTAAGTGTTGGCCCAAAGGCCCATCACTCTAGTTTTGATGATGATTAACTCATGTAGTTATAGTACTAATGATCTTGTGTTTAAACTCATGTAGTTATAGTACTAATGATCTTGTGTTTATTTAGTCTCAGATTTGTGATCAAGATCTTAGTTAGTGTTTAGCTTCACAAAGGATTTAAAGTCAAGTTTTGGAGCTAGCACGTGTTGATTCAAGAGCTTGTGCATCAAGACCACATCAAGTACTCAAGAGGAGTCTAGCTCATTGGATCATGGTTTGGACCAAGTCAAGAAGAAGATTCAGAGAAGACTTGTGTCTAGGTTTGTTTTTGTTAAGATTTTGTTTTTAGATAAAATGTAAAGGATAGAATAGTTGGTGGATTTCTCAAGTACATATACACACACACTTAAGATTTAGATGTATTTTCACAAAAGAGTTTTCATTTGAAAAAATACCGGTTTGGTTTTTTGATGTTTCTTATATACATATGTTTTTAACCAAACCATTTTAGAGCTTAATGTCAAAAACATAGATATTTCATCATATATGTGTAGTGGATCATATCCATACACACCATGCTTTAAAAGTGTTTAAAATATCTTGTTTTTGTATTTGGAGAAGTTCTGAAAAAATCGATGTGGAAAAATACGGTTTTTGTTTTAAGCCAAAATGTCTAAGTTACAAAATAGTTCAAAATGTTTGTAACATGGTTTGATTTTTACTTAAACATGTTTGTTTATTAAAGTATAATACTGAACTTATTTTTGTAAAATTTTAGAGATTTTATGGGATTTTATTATAGCCAAAAAGACAAACTTTTAATCCCCAAATTCTGTTTCAGGCTTCGGCTGGTCGACCGAGCCAGGAGTCGGTCGACCGGGCGGTCGACCGACGTGCACAGAACGTGCACGCCTGTTTGGCTGGAAGGCCGGTCGACCGCCAGAGAGCTCTGCTCTCTAGAAATGGCCCCGGTGGATCGGGCGGTCGACCGGCAGAGAGCAGCTGCTCTCTGTATCCGGGCCACGGTCGACCGGCCGGTCGACCGCTGGCCCAATGGTCAGAAAAATGACCATTGGCCGGTCGATCGGGCGGTCGACCGACAGCCGTCCATGCTGATGGTTTGCTCCAACGGCTATATTTTGGAGCCTATTTATATGGGGGTCCTATGGACTGTTTTTAACAAGATTTTAAAAGAGTTTTTGGGCTAGTCTTGCATACCTATTTCAGTGGTTTTCTGCACAAGTTTTAAGTGCTAATACTTTCATTCAAAAGGAGAGTTTATCAAGAGTTTTGTAAAAGTGATTTTCTTGTGTTTTCCACCACAAATTCCATCCAAGTTTTTCTCACACATACTTGAGCTTACCATTGCTATATCCATCATATAGAGAGTTGTTCTGAGAGTGTTTGTAGGTGATCAAAGTGTTTAGATCACCAAGAGTTTCATTCTTGTACTTTGAGGAGGCGGACTTGCGGGTTCGCGGTGTTTTGAGTTCTTGTGTGAACTCTTTGTAGAGGTGCGGCCTCGGCGAGCTAGTGGGCTTGCGGTGTGTAGTTCTTGCGGAATGAGTGAAGGGACTAGAGGTCCAAGAGTTCTAGTGTGAACTCCTTGTAGGTGTTGCGGCACCGAGTGATCCGGTGGGATCGATTTTAGTGAAAATCCTTCATAGTGTTGAAGGCGGGGACGTAGAGCAAGGTGCTCGAACCTCGAAACAATTCTCCCATGTTTGTGATTGCTCTCTCTCTCTCTCTCTATCTCTTACTTGTCTTAATATCTTACATGTTTATATTATCTTTATCTTTATATGCTTGATATATTGTGTGCTTAATTGATATATGTTTGGGGAGTGTTTGTTCACAACTTGTATTCAACCAAGAGAGTCAAAGCGGCATCTCAACTCTTATTTAGAGGAACCTTGAGGAGTTAGTCCAGAGCCCTTCACGGGAAATTCGGCTACACTCTTAGGTTATACCTGGTGTGTTGTGCATAATAGTTTTTAGTTTGCATTAATAGTTTTAATTCTGCATTTATTCACCATTAGATTAGCTAGTCACCTATTCACCCCCCCTCTAGGTAATTTCAATTGGTATTAGAGCCAAGTGCTCTTGATTTGGGTCTAACAACCTTGAGTTAAAGATCCTTATTTTATAGCTAATCACAATATTTGTACACAAATGGATTTCATATCACCTCCCACCTTTGACATTCTTAACATACATACATGGAAGGTTAAGATGTCTTTGTACCTCAAAGGCCTAGGTATTCATGTTTATCTTGGTACCACTAATGATTCATATGTTAATAATAGCAAGTATATTGAGGCTAACTCAAAAGCCATTCATGCTTTAAAGTTAACCCTAGTGATGATTATCTATGTATGGTTTCAAACTTTGATTCGGCTTTTGTAGTATGGTACACCATACTCTCCCTTGGCGAAAAGAGCAATACTATGCGGGGAGCGACTCGGATGTTGGAACTGAAGCTTCCAACGTATGCTACATGGTCCAAGGGGATAACCCTCTTGAGGTAAATACCGAATTCGAGATAGAAGAGGATGTAGATATGTCATATGATGAGCTTGCATCTTTTTGTCAACAACTTCTTGAAAAATATGACATGCTTAAAAAGGATCATAAGAAATTGAAAAATAAATATGATTCTATTTTGGTAGAAAAAATTCATTTCAAAATGAAGTTGCATGCATTGTAAAAGAAAACGAATCTTTGAAAAATGAAAATATTTCCTTGCTTTTTAAATTGAATGATCTTTGTGAAGGAAATACTTCTTTGAAGGATAAATTGTTTTGGTGAAAAACAAAAAGAGATTGCTTTGCAAGAAACACCTCTTTGAAAAGAAAATTATTTCAAAAGAAAAGGAAAAAGAAAATATTTCTATAAAGAAAAAGACTATTGATCATGCTTTACATGTCACAATTATTGACCAAATAAGATTAAATTTTTGAAAAATAAATTGAATTGTTTGAGCTCAACTTTGAGCCATTGTGCATTTAACCACAAAAGATTGGAAACCTTGTTTCAAAAGAAACAAGCTCCACATGCTCATGCACATCACCCACATGCATATGCACACTTTGCACGTCATGATCACACTCGCACTCATGTGCATTCTAGAGTGTACAAGTACACATTGCGGCCGAAAAGGCCATTTAGCAAGATTTTGTTATGATAGAGTAAACTCTTTAAATTTTTCTAATAAGAATGTATGGTTTCCGAATAAGACTAACCCCCGTGGACCCAAAGAAAATGGGTACCAAAGTCCCCACCTCTTGTATTTGATGTAGGTGTGGGCTCTCACATGACGTGAGAGATTTGGTGCCTTGATGGTGGATGCGTGGACTTCATGGACAATACAATATGTATGCACCGCTATCAAGGATGTTTTGGTGGGACGACCATCATACTTCGGAGACTTAGAGGATAGTGCACTTCGTTTTGGTAACTATCTCTAAACTCCATTTAGTTTTCATGCTTTTATATTTGATGATTTTTTAGCATGTTTTAGTTCTATGTTTAAATGATCATGTTTTGTATTTCATATGATAAATACTTGTTTAGATGTAGATTCCATTAAAACTTGTGTATATACGTGTACAAGTAGTGAGCAACATTTGATTCATATGTTTGCACTTCATTGCTCATTTGTACTCACCACTTGCACATGTATAGCCTAGTTTTGATGATTCCCTCATTTATACTTGTTTTGCCTATTTTTGTGCATGTTTTTACTTCATGTATATGTAATTTTGTTCAAAACTAATAAATATACATGTATGCTCTTGAGTCACTTGCCTTCATGCAAATACTATTATAGACTCTTTTTATGTTTGGGAGATGTATGCATATTGTTAGTTTTTGGATAAAACATACATATACCTAGAAGTTTGTTTTTAGATGAAAAATGAATTTACATGATTTTCACATGTTTGTTTTATTTTCATTGTTAATGCTATTCACATGATGCTTGTGCACTCACACTTTATTTGTTTTCTCATGACATTGTTTTCATGAGAACTTTTTGAACTTTATAGATTTTGAATGTAAATCTTTGTGTATTTAGTATTTTCATGAAATACCTATGATTTGATTTCATGCTAAAAGGATCTTTAACTAGTTTTTCAAAAATTATTTTAACTAGTTATTTATTCTTCATTTGGTAGTGTTTTCAATTTTGCTAAAATATTTTCAAACTTCTATTTTTGAAAACCCCTACCAACGCAAGGGCGGATGGATGCGTGTCCATGCCTTGTGTGCCTAAATTTGAAAATCTTTTATCATGAGCATGATAGGGTGGATTTATATGAGTTATACACTTGATTCTCATTGTTTTTTTCAATTGGTATCACAATTGATATTTTTATGTATACTCATATATGTTTTCTATATATGTATGCTTCGAATTTTAATAATATCAATTTCAATTGGTATTTTCTTTTTCATACATATATATGATTTGATTGTGCTTACTATACATTGACATCTTAAAGCACAAATTATGTTTATGCTAAGCTTGATTTAGTCCTTAATGAGCATTACTTTTCAATTGTATCTCATACAAGCTTATGCATTGTTTTCAGAAAGAGGGAGAAAATCTTATGTTTGAATAAGTTTTATTTTCAATTGATATCTTACACCCGTTCTTTGTGATGAAAATATTTTGTATTTATTTAAGCTAACATTTTCAATATTGGTATCAATAATCTTAAATTGGTATTATCCTCTATTTGATATCTTTATTACAAATGATCTATGTTTACCATAATTTGGTTTTTACTTTCAATTGGTATCAAAATTTACAAGATAATTTCAATTGGTATCAAGATATTTTTTATTGGTATAATTTGGTTTCATTTGGTATCTAATGTACATTGTTTAAATTTCATATTGGTATCTAAAACCTTGTTTATTACAATGTTTATTTCATTGGTATCTAAAATTTTGTTTGATTATAAGTGGTACCAAATTTTATTTTAAAAAAAAATTCAAAATTTCTTGATGCATATTGCTTATATGCAAGAGGAGCTTAACATCTCTTCTATGTATAGGTTCATGTTGAGTGTATCTTGAATTGAGGAGCTTGACACCTCTTCTTTATGTGATACACGTGTATAAGGGGAGCTTTACATCTCCGTCTATGCATTGCGTACTATGTTTTATGTGAGTTAGGGCTTGTCATCCCTTCTTCATGTAATGCATGTATGCGGGGGAGCTATCTTCACGTCTCTCTCTTCATGAATGTATATCGCACATATATATCTTTATTGGTTGATTCGATTTCACCTCTTTGTTGATTCTTATTTATGACAAAAAGGGGAGAAAATTGTTTTGTGTTTACTTTAACCCCTTTGTTGATGATTGACAAAAAGGGGAGAAGTATTTTGTTTATATGCCAGTTTTTTCTTGCTTTATACATAAAGAAGGATTGTATGTTTATGCATATATGTTTTGTTTTGCAAAAAGGAGAAAAGGAATTTGATGATTTTCATACTTGTTTGGCATATTTATCTTCTTGTATTTGCATACATGTTTGTGCATTTCATTGTATATCATATTGTTTATTGCTATGCATGAGTTAAGGGGGAGCTTCTTTGAAGCTTAACTTTAATCTATGCATATATAACTTCATGAGTTTTGTCATCATCAAAAGGGGGAGATTGTTGGCCCAAAGGCCCATAACTCTAGCTTTGATGATGATTAACTCATGTAGTTATAGTACTAATGATCTTGTGTTTATTTAGTCTCAGATTTGTGATCAAGATCTTAGTTGGTGTTTAGCTTCAATAAAAGATTTAAAGTCAAATTTTGGAGCTAGCACGTGTTGATTCAAGAGCTTGTGCATCAAGACCACATCAAGTACTCAAGAGGAGTCTAACTCATTGGATCATGGTTTGGACCAGTCAAGAAGAAGATTCAAGAGAAGACTTGTGTCTAGGTTTGTTTTTGTTAAGATTTTATTTTTAGATAAAATGTAAAGGATAGAATAGTTGGTGGATTGCTCAAGTACATATACACACACACACTTAAGATTTAGATGTGTTTTCACAAAGAGTTTTCATTTGAAAAAATACCGGTTTGGTTTTTTGATGTTTCTTATATACATATTTTTAACCAAAACCATTTTAGAGCTTAATGTCAAAAACATAGATATTTCATCATATATGTGTAGTGGATCATATCCATACACACCATGCTTTAAAAGTGTTTAAAATATCTTGTTTTTGTATTTGGAGAAGTTTTGAAAAAATCGATTTGAAAAAATACGGTTTTTATTTTAAGCCAAAATGTCTAAGTTATAAAATAGTTCAAAATGTTTGTAACATGGTTTGATTTTTACTCAAACATGTTTGTTTATCAAAGTATAATACTGAACTTATTTTTGTAAAATTTTAGAGATTTTATGGGATTTTATTATAGCCAAAAAGACAAATTTTTAAATCCCCAAATTCTGTTTCAGGCTTCGGCCGGTCGACCGACCCGGTCGACCGAGCCAGGAGTCGGTCGACCGGGCGGTCGACTGACGTGCACAGAACGTGCACGCCTGTTTGGCTGGAGGGCCGGTCGACCGACCCGGTCGACTGCCAGAGAGCTCTGCTCTCTGGAAATGGCCCCGGTCGACCGGGCGTTCGACCGGCAGAGAGCAGCTGCTCTCTGTATCCAGGCCACGGTCGACCGGCCGGTCGACTGCTGGCCCAACGGTCAAAAAAATGACCGTTGGCCGTCGACCGGGCGGTCGGCAAACAGCCGTCCAGGCTGATGGTTTGCCCCAACGGCTATATTTTGGAGCCTATTTATATGGGGTCCTATGGACTGTTTTTAACAAGATTTTAAGAGAGTTTTTTGGCTAGTCTTGCATACCTATTTCGGTGGTTTTCTCCACAAGTTTTAAGTGCTAATACTTCCATTCAAAAGGAGAGTTTATCAAGAGTTTTGTAAAAGTGATTTTCGTGTGTTTTCACCACAAATTCCATCCAAGTTTTTCTCACACATACTTGAGCTTACCATTGCTATATCTATCCTATAAGAGAGTTGTTGTGAGAGTGTTTGTAGGTGATCAAAGTGTTTAGATCACCAAGAGTTTCATTCTTGTACTTTAAGGAGGCGGACTTGCGGGTTCGCGGTGTTTCGAGTTCTTGTGTGAACTCTTTGTAGAGGTGTGGCCTCGGCGAGCTAGAGGGCTTGCGGTGTGTAGTTCTTGCGGGAACGAGTGAAGGGACTAGAGAGTCCAAGAGTTCTAGTGTGAACTCCTTGTAGGTGTTGCGGCACCGAGTGATCCGGTGGGATCGATTTTAGTGGAAATCCTTCATAGTGTTGAAGGCGGGGACGTAGAGCAAGGGTGCTCAAACCTCGAAACAATTCTCCCGTGTTTGCGATTGCTCTCTCTATCTCTTACTTGTCTTAATATCTTGCATGTTTATATTGTCTTTATCTTTATCTGCTTGATATATTGTGTGCTTAATTGATATATGCTTGGGGAGTGTTTGTTCACACTTGTATTCAACCAAAAGAGCCAAAGCGGCACCTCAACTCTTATTTAGAGGAATCTTGAGGAGTTAGCCCAGAGCCCTTTACGGGGAATTCGGCTACACTCTTAGGTTATACCTGGTGTGTTGTGCATAATAGTTTTTAGTTTGCATTAATAGTTTTAATTTTGCATTTATTCACCATTATATTAGCTAGTCACCTATTCACCCCCCCCTCTAGGTGATTTCATTAAGGGCTTGTCCTATAAACAAGATAAGGTGGGAAAGTCATTACCCTCTCTTAGCTCACAAATAATCTCCATACTCACTAACCCAGCCTAACTAAAACTGAGTAGACGTTGGCCCTAGGGGCATCTCGACTCAAATAGGAAACTGACCTAAGAGGGAAGTTGATTAGACTTTGACTCTTGTCAAATTGGTGTCAAAGGTTAGGGATTGATGAGAGAAACCTCGAAGAACAGTAGTTTGGCATAATTAAGCCCGCTGCTTAGGCACGGATATCTCCCACTGATCTTGTCCCTACCTGGCTGATTAATTTGTGGTCAGATTTTGCAATATGCCCCCCGTGGATAGTCTAACCATGAGGAATCGTCTAGGTCTAAGGTTTACCCTAACTTAGGTAGATTTTTTTTATTTGTTTGTTTATTTATTTATTTTTCTTTGTTTGTTTTTGACATTTCTTGTGTGATATGGCTTATAACAATAATTTTTTTAATTTTAATGGTAATTCATATTACACCCCGATCTCTTTTGACTCGGATATTACCAACCTGGCATATCATAACTTTAACCAACCAAGTATGTCAGATAGGTCTTATCCGATTTAATACATGCCCCAGTCCCAATACTATGAATAAGATTGGAATAATCATCACTACTCTTCACAGAGTCAATGGGAATACAACTCCCCAAGTCATATTAACAACCACCATTCCATCATTCAGCCTATAATTTTCTTAGTCATGATCAACCAATAGAAGAAAAATCTGAGGGTATGAAAAGTATAGAAGCCATGATTGAGTCCCAAGAATAAAAGCTGAAAATGATGGACTCACAATTCCCACAAGATTCCCAAATCCAAGATCATTACTCCATGTTCAAAGTCCCACAATAAGAAGAAGAAACCTATGGACTCAGATAGGAGTATGAAAAACCTGATTCAGTCCGAAAATAATTTTTTCCAATCATCGATAGGCTAGAAGCACAAATGAGTCATCTTATCAACATAGTGAAAGATAGGAATGAGGAAACTCTACCTAAATATGTTCGACCATTCCCGATTCCCCTAACCATATTGATAGGAATGAAGAATCTTGGTGTCTTGGAGACTTTGATCAAGACTCAATTTCATCACACAAATTTGAACTTGACCAGTTTCAAACCTTAGGCAAATTGGCAAGTTTTTCATTCAATGAGATTAAACTTGAATGTGAATGTGACCCCGATCCCCAACCTTATGATTCAGTTTCCATCTTTGAATCTATGTTGATTCCAATATCATTATCTAATTTGGACCAATTTTTGGAGCCAACATTTATTCCCATACCCATAAATCTAGAAATTGAATCACCAAATTTGGATAGTCACATTTTATTGATGGGAGAAGAATGTGATTTCAATTCTTTGATTTGGACTCAACTCTTAAACCAAAACCGACTATCGAACCCAAGTTGATTTTTCTGAGTTAGTAATGGTTCCTGAACCTATCACTCTTGAATCCAAGTCAATTATTTCACTAAGTTACATTCTTTTGTTGGACATAAGTATTGACCATAATGACTCAGTGATGATTTTTCAAGATTGATCATGTAAAAAGAATAAGTTTTATGATAGGATCCTTCATGATCCTATTCATATTGGAGATTGTAATTATGTACATAGAAAAGAGGTCAATAAAGGTGGGTTCTGTAAACCACCATATTATCTTGCTTGGGTATCAACGCTTGACCCAATCCGACTAACACCGGAACCACCACCTTAAAATAATATTTTTCTTTCTTTTCTTCTTTTCATGCATCTATGCATTCATTCATACATTGAGGACAATGCACGAGATAGGTATGGGGGAGGGTTCTAACAAAACATAGGATTTCTTTTTATTTAAAATAAAAAATTAATATTTTTCTTTCTTTAAAAAATTTTTTTTTTGAAAAGAGACCAATATTTTAACATATTTTTTTATAAGAAATTAGTCAATTTTAAGGAATAGGAGAATCATAATTAGGATTTCTTATACTTGGTAAAAATAAGATTATTTGTTTGATTTATAGAGTTAGAAAGAAATTTTGAAAAAGTAATTTAGTCTTGATTTTTACCTTGATGAAATATGCATGCTTTATATACTTCAACACTTAGAGTTCAAAAACAAAATTTCTTATGCCTTATATATAATATATATATATATATATATATATATATATATATATATATATATATATATATATATATATATATTTATATCAAAATTTTCTGATTAAGTTGGGTATTTGTGCCTCATAAATCATAAGTATTCACGTCTAAAAGTGGTCCATATAATAAAATCTTTAGTTTTGTGGCCTTATTTGCTCGAGTCCTTAAGTCCTTAGGGTGTTTTCTCACCCGGTGCCCTAAGACCGTCCGGTTTAGGAGTCACCAATTAAAGGCTCGTTATATGAGCAGATTAGAAAGCCTAATAGAACTAAGAAATAACATCACGAAAAATATTAAAACAATAAAAAATAAGGCATAAGAGTTAGAGTGAAAGAACCCTTAGTCAAAATTTCACAGTCGCGAAGGTGCATATGACTTAGGGTAAAGCAATGACTTAGGGTAAAGCAATAGACTAGATGAGAAGTTTGACTCCTTACCTTGATTGATAATAAGTTTTTGAATAGAGACTAAGTTTAGTAATGAAAATTTTGGTTTTCCTATAACTTATAGATTACTTGAACTCTTACAATAATACTTCAAATATTTTCTCTCCTTTTCAAAATATTTTTCAAAAATACTAACACTTTGTTTCTTTTTCTTTATGGATTTTGTGGGTGTAATCCACTGAAAACTCTCACAAGATAAACTCATCCTCTAGGGAAAACCTAGAGGCTTAATGGCTTGTTGCACATGCTCAGTGCAATCGAGTGACCTGCGAAAGTGGTCCAATAATTTCTTAGGATTAGTTTTGATGTTTTGCTCGAGGGCGAGCAAAAGATAAGCGTAGGGGTGTGATAGATCACTGATTTTGCATATATATATTTGTCACATTCTCATATTTAATATCAAATAAACCCTGTTATTTAGTCTTATTTTTATTTAATAATGTGCATGCCCATTACTAATGGAGGTAGAAAAGAAATGAGCCCAAAAGCCCACTTTACTTCTTATTTAAATTTTAATTAAAGAGAAGATAATTTTAGGAGGATAGAGATGATTTCAGCTGAAGATCAACGCATATCAGAGAGGATCACATCAAATAAAACCGGTTAATTCAGATTTATATGAATCCAAATCGGTTAGCTTGAGGACCACTGAAGATCAGATCCAAACTAAAGATCAGACAGTAAATCCAGCCGGACAAAAGGGGATAAAATCTAACGCTATCAAAATTCCCCCTGGATGTGGCCAAATGGTCACATCCAGGCCGCAGAAACGCAGCAAAGTCGCGTTTTCGCGGCCATTTGGTAAGATACGGGGAGCGTTTTGCTCCCCTATCTTCTCACACCCTCACCTCTCCATTTCACCTATAAATACTGCATTGTTCAGAGGAAAAGGGGAGTGATGAAGAAGAGAGTAGAATAGATTCTTGTATAGATTTTTCTTTCTCTTTTAATGTAAATTTTTATTTTCTTTATGTAACTGAGAGGGGAGAAGAATTTCATGGATGAATGAGAAAGGTGCTTGTACTGAGAGTGACACCGGTGTAAGTATTCATCTCTTCTTTCATTGTTATTTAATCGAATCGAAAGTTACTTTTTCTTCTTTATTCTTGTTTTCTTTCACTTTCTCTTTTGGTTTTTGATGAGTATCTAAGAGAATCTAGTAGCATCGGTATAACCTTGTTGTGTGTTTGCCACCGATATTTCATGATGATGATCTTCTCCTCAATATTCTGTATCATTTCATTCCTATTCGTCTTGATGATGTAATGTTAATGGGGACTAAGCTCGATCTTATGGATTATGCGTTGATCACCTCAGAAGAAAGGTAAACGTGCCAACGATCTAAGATAAGTCATCAACTAAAGAAGATAAGTATTTCTTTTTTTTTCTTTCTTTTAATCTTTTAGTTTAGATCACTACCATCTCCCAACTCTTTTATTCACTCTTTTTAATTTCTTTATATAAATTCATTTTCTATTTTCTCCATCTACTCCAACCTATCACTTTTACAATTTAACATAACTTATTTTCATTTTCTTTTCAAGAACTAAAAGAAGAACTTTAACCATTTTTTATGAACTAAAGAGAACTTGCAAAAAGCTTCCATCGCTAGTCCCTCTTTGTGGATCACGATCCCCATAGCCACTTTGCTATAGTGATAGTATTGAGTATTTGCACTTCTATTCTGTATTTCTAAAATTCTGAATTTTCTGTATGCAAGTTCCAATCAATCAGTGACTTACATTAGTATCAGAACTTGGTACTCTTGATTTGAATCTAACAACCTTGAGTTAAAAATTCTCATTTTAGTTAATCACAATATTTGCATACAAACACATGGATTTCATGACACCTCCTATGTTTGACATTCTTAACCTCCAAACTTGGAAAGTTAAGATGTCTATGTACCTCAAAGCCTTAGGTATTCATGTTTATTTTGCCACCATTAAAGATTCATATTTTATAAATGAAAAAAATCTTGAGGCTAATGCAAAAGCCATCCATTTATTAAAATCATTATCTATTTAAGCTTTCAAATCTTGATTTAGTTTTTGTAGTTTGGAACACTCTTTGCTCTCTTAGGGAACAAACACCAAATGAATTAGAGAGTGACTCGGATGATGGAAGTGATGCTTCCAACATGTGCTATATGGTCCAAGGGGATAACTCCCTTGAGGTAAACTCTGAATCCGAGCTTGATGAAGATGTTGATATGCCTTATGATGAGCTTGCATTATTTTGTCAACAACTTCTTAAAATATATGAATTGGTAAAGAAAGAAAAAGATTCTTTTAGAAATAAATTTGAAATTATTTCAAAAAAATGAAATTTTGAAAAAGAAGAATTTTTCCTTTTTCCAAAATTAAATGATATTTGTGAAGGAAACAATTCATTGAAAAAGAAATTATTTTGGTGGAAAAAGAAAAAGAGATTGTTTTGAAAGAAAACGGCTCCTTGAAAAAGAAAATAGTTTTGAAAGAAAAGAAAATATTTCTAAAAAAAAATAAATTTTGTTTTTCATGTTTCTTCTTCCAAAGTTGATAATGATATTTGCATTGTGAAGAAGAAAATTAATTGCTTGGGCTCCACTTTGAGCCAATGTGCATTTAACCACTTTAAATTGGAATCTATGTTTCACAAGAAAGAAGTTCCACACATTTATGCACCTACCCCATAGCATACACATGCACAATATGATTACACTCACACCACACACATGTATGCGAAAGTCTACACATATACACATTGTGACCGCAAAGGCCATCTTGCAAAATTTTGCTTTGATAGATTAAATCATTTAAGTTTTGTAAATAAGAATGTTTGGGTTCCAATTGTTTCTAACCCCCATAGACCCAATAAGAAAATATGAGTACCAAAATCCTCACCTCTTGTATTTAATGTAGATGTGGGCTCTCACAAAACGTGAGAGGATTGGTGCCTTGGTGGTGCATGCATTTGGAGCTTGAAGGATACACCTATTTGATGCATCGCTATTAAGAAAGCATAGTGGGAGGACCACCTCATGTTTTGGAAAAATGAATTGGCTACATTAGTTTTGGTAACCATTTCTTCCTCCTTATTAAAATGTTTTAAATGTTTATATGCTAGTGTAGTATCCTAGACTCTATCATATGATGTTTTGTGTTTATAGTTGAGGTTATTGGTTGTACTATGTATGTATTTTTGAAAAACTTTTCAATGGATTTAAATGCCTATTCTTTTAGATTGATTTATGTTTTTATATACTTTAGTTAAAGCATATATTGATTTAAATATCTATATCATGTTCATATGCATATTCTATTAAAACTTGTGTTATTATACATGCACAAATTTTGAGATACTTGCTTTATATGTCTTATTCTTTTTGTGTACTCAATTATTTGTTTGATTGTACATTGTATGTCCTAGTTTTGATGATTCTTGCATGATTATATGATATATCATATTTTTGAGAAAAAAATTTTCACTTGAGTTTTATTTTGAGCTTTATTGTTTATTTTCATGATTATGTCATTTACATGATTCTTGTGTACTCACATATTTTTGTTTATTCATGACTTTGTTTCATGAGCATGTATGAGCTTCATAGATTTTGTGTGTCAACTCTTGTGTAATATACATATTTCATGAGATATATATTTGATTTTATGTTTTGAAGGATTTTTAACTAGTTTTCAAAAATTACTTTAAACTAGTTCATTATTCTTCAAGTTGGTAGTGTTTTCAAGCTATGTTCAAATTATTTTTAACTCTTTTTTTGAAAATCCCTACCTTCTAAGGGCGGTTGGTTGGGCGACTATGACTTGTATGCTCCTTATTGAACATCTTTTTAACATGTGCATGATACAGGTGGAGGTTATGAGTTATACATGATTTCAATGAAAATTTTATTTTTTTATACTCATATTTATTTTCTTATATATGTATGCATTAAGCCTACAATTGGTATTTAAATTGATCATACATACATATAGGTGTTTTCTTGTGCTTTAAAACATGTATGACTATACAAATTTTTTATTAAAGCACAAATTATTTTATGCTAAATTTGATTTAATTCTAAATGTTAATTGATATCTTTACAAGTTATGCATTGATTTCAATTGGTATTTTTTTGCTATCAAAATGTACTTTATGTTTCACCTTCAATGGGTATCAAAATCTACTATTGGCATCTTAATAATTTTGTTTATCTACAAGTAGTACCAATATTTGTTTTGTCAACTACTATTTGATTTCAATTGGTATCAAAATTTATTTTGTTAACTTTAAAGAAATTTTAAAATTCTGTTTTAAGTGCTATCAAAAATTTTCAAAATTTATTTGATATGTATTGCCTATATGCAAGGGAAGCTTAACATCTCCTCTATATATAGATTCATGTTGAGTGTATTTTACATATTGAGGAGCTTGACCTCTCTTCTTTATGTGATACACGTGTGTAGGGGGGCTTAACATCTCCGTCTATACATTGTATATTTTGCTTATGTGGGTTATGGTCTAGTCATCTCTTCTCCATGTAATGCATGTATGCAGGGGAAGTTAACTTAACGTCTCTCCTCTTCATGAATGTATATTACATATACAACTTTTGCTTATTTATCTTCACCCCTTTGGTAATGAATTGACAAAAAGGGGGAGAAGAATTTAGAGAGTTTATATATGCATGTTTATTGTCGTTTATGCATATAAATTTGTGTTTAATTTATGTGCTTTCATTGAATATCTTTATGTTTATTGCTATGCATGAGTTAAGGGGGAGCTTCTATGAAGCTTATCTTTAATCCATGCATATATAACTCCATGAGTTTTGTCATCATCAAAAGAGAGAGATTGTTGGCCCAAAAGCCCATCATCTAATTTTGATGATGATTAACTCATGTACTTATAGTACTAATAATCTTGTGTTTCATAAGTTTCAGATTTTCTATCAAGATCTTAGTCGGTGTTTAGTTTCAACGAAAGATTCGAAATCAAGTTTTGAAGCTAGCACGTGTTGATTTAAGAGCTCGCGCTTCAAAGATCGCATCAAGTACTCAAGAAAAGTCTAGCTCTTTGGATCAAAGTTAGGACCTGGTCAAGATGGAGAAAAAGATTTTCAAGAGAAGATTTTCAAGACTTGAGTCATGTTTATAAGTTTTAAGTTTTTTATTTTTAGACGAAATGAAAAGAATAGATAAGTTGTGGATTGGTCAAGCGCATATACACACACAAAAAAATTATATATGTTTTCATAAGAAATAGTTTAAGTTTTTGAAAATACCGTTTTAGTTTTGAGCTTCAAAGAAAATATTTATTGGTTTCATGATTAGATTTCATCAAAACAAGTTTACGTGATTTATATGTGTATTAGATTTCATCCATACACATTGATGATTCACATTGTTTAGAAAAACTTATTTTGATATTTCTAGTTCATGGTTTTAAGCTTTGTATTTATCAAAACTTTATTTAGAGCTTATTGTAAAAAACATAGATATTTCATCTTATATGTGCACTGGATCATATCCATACACACTATGCTTCAAAAAGTGTTTAAAATATCTTGTTTTTGTATTTGAAAAAGTTTTTGAAAAAATCATTTTTCATTTAAAAGGTTTGATTTTGAAAAATATCAATTTTTGTTCAAGGCTAAATTTCTATATCGCAAAAATAGTTCAACTTGCTTGTAATATGTGTTGATTTTTAATCACACATATTTGTACTTCAAAGTATTTTAATGAACTTATTTTTGTGAATTTTTATGTAATTTAAATATAATTTTAGGGTTTAAAAGACCAAGTTTTAAATCGCTTAATCCCATACCTGGGATTCTGGCGGTCGACCGACCGGTCGACCGAACTAGAGGTCGGTCGAATGAGCGGTCGCCGATGTGCACAAAACGTGCACATTGCCCTGGCTTGAGGGCTGGTCGACCGGGCGGTCGACCTGGCCCAGGTCGACCGACCAAAAGAGCAGTGCTCTCTGGGTCTTGTCTCGGTCGATCGAGCAGTCGATCGACAGGTCAAGACCTGGGTGCGGTCGACCGGGCGGTCAACCGGCCACCTTGATGGTCTGAAAAATAACCGTTGGCCGGTCGACCAACCGGTCGACCGACAGGCCAATGTGGCCTATAAAGCTAGTTTTCTGATGCCTCCATAAAAGAGACTTTTGGCCAGATTTTTGTGTAAGATTTTTAGGTTGTTTTATAGAGCTCTTTTCAGAGTTTTTAAGCAAGTTTTTAAAGTTTCATTTCCATATCCAAAGAGAGTTTTCAAGAGTAAATCTCTTGTGTTTTCAAAAGAATATTTTGAGTTTTCTTCCACTCATTCTATCTAGTTTTTCACACAAGCTTGAGCTTTCTATTGCTATATTCATCCTATAGGAATCCTTGTTGTGAGAGTGTTTGTTGGTGATCAAAGTATAGAGATCACCAAGTGTTCATCTTTGTATTTGGAGGAGTTGGTGGTTGAGGCCTCAACGAGCTAGTGAGTTCGCGTTGTGTTGAGTTCTTGAGGGAGCTCATTGTAGAGGTGCAGCCTCAGTAAGCTAGTGAGCTTGCGTGTATTGTTCTTACGGGAACAAGTGAGGGACTTGTGGGTTCAAGAGTTCTTGAGGGAGCTCGTTGTAGGTGTTAAGGCACCAAGTGATCTTGCGAGATGGATTATAGTGGAAATCTTTCATAGTGTTGAAGGCGGGGACGGAGAGCAAGTATGATCGAACCTCGAAATAATTTTTCAGTGTTTGCGATTGCTCATCTCTCTCTCTCTCTCACTTGTGTTTATATATCTTGCATGCTTTTATTATCCATCTCTATATGCTTGATATATTTTGTGCTTAATTGATATATGTGTGTGTGTGTGTGCGCGCGCGCGCGCGCTTGGGTTATTTGTGTGCTCACACTAGTATTTAACCAAGAGAGCCATAGTGGCATCTCAACTCTTAATCTAGAGGAATCTTGAGGAGATAGTCCAGAGCCCTTCACTGGGAATTCGGTTACACTCTTTGCTTATACGTTGTGTGTTAGCCTAATAATTTTTAGGTTGCATAATTAGTTTTAATTCCGCATTGTTGTGTATTAGATTAGCTTGTCACCTATTCACCCCCCTCTAGGTGACTTACAGAAACCCGATTCCTCTCTCGATTCTGTGAGGATAATATTGAAGTAACCATAGGCAAACTCCTTTCCACCGTTCTAAAAGAAAGAGTCCGTACGAAACTACATAAAGAGGTTTCACAACCTTTCTCTGTTATGCCTTATAGGCATGCCATTGCCTATGTTGATTCAAACTTGTAGGCATAACTTCCTCGATAAAGTAAAAGTTCGCATGGGAGCCGTCAAGGACCACACATGAAAGGAGCTTGTTGAAAAAGCTGAGATAGCTGAGAAATCAGCTAAAAAAATTGAGTCTCCCACTCCCAAAAGCAGGTAGGCAATCAACAACAAAAACCACGACATGGCTAAATCTTCTGATACATCAGTATTGAAAGTATATGGAGAAACTCGATCAAAGAAGGGTAACTCTAATAGAACTTCAGAGTATCAAAGGCAATACTCCTTCAAAGATGAGCATGTGGTGACAATCTTTCACTTGCTCAATAAAGACAACAAGCTGCAATTTTCAAAGGCTAGACGCCAGGCGAAGTTGGAGAACGAACGATCCTAACTATTGTCTTTTTCATAGGATGGTTCATCATCCTACTTGCAGGTGCAATGTCTTTAAAGATGAATTCAAGCGCTAATTGAAGGGGGTATTTTTGACTCTAGAGTTAGAACATATGAGAACCATTGCATAACCTCTATCCCGAAAGGAAAATGAAAGTAATCAACTCTACTTTCAAAAGCCATGGGTCTTTTCCTATCAATGGCTAAAGCAATGAGACTTAAGCCAGTCCAAAGCTGAAGGCAAGTCTTGTCATGTCTCTCATAACAGATGACACTACATTAGCAACTCCTCTCAGTAGCTCTGAAGCAGAGAAAATCATCTCAGCCGCTATTTTACAGCCATCAGATACTTGGTCTGGCAAACAGTACTTAAGACAGTACGACCAAATAACCAATGAGACATAACAACCAATGACATCAAAAAACTCGCAGGGGGTTGGAGTATGTCATTCCACCAACCAAATGGGAAGAATCATTTGTAGTAGAGACGGTCTACTCAAATAAAGTATACTGCCTCGCTGATCAAAATGGGGGTATACTCATGATGCCAATCAAACGACATGCTATCCATGATTAAGTCAACACTATACCTCTGATCATCAAGTCAAATTCTTTGACAACTTCATTCCTTCATGTAATCTTCTCTCTTCCCAAATGAATCTGGGTGCAATCCTATAATTTCAAGTGGAGACAATGACATTCAACTATCACGTTAATGATTACCTATGATAGTTCATCAGCATTCCCCGCAGAGTTTATACTCACTTCTTTAGTCCCCAGTGAGATTTTAGAAGTCACCTGTGAAATTGAAAACATAGGAAATAATGTTCACTTCAAGTGACATAACAATCGACGCCTCTGACGACTAAGGATAGATGAATATATTATCTTTTAAGTCCAATATAAAATCCTCGACAACTCATCATGCTGAGGGGAATAGCGTGGCTAGACCAACTCTAATCGTAGTTGGTAAAGGCAAACCAAACCTGTTAATAACTGAGGATTTGCTAAAAATCCTAAGGGCATTGGCCCCACTTCGTCCCACCAAAATCCTCTACCAATTTCCTTCCATGGAATAGTAGATCTACAAAAGATAGTACTCATTTCCTCAACAGAATAAATTACAGATTGAACTTGTCATGTTAAAGCTTACACCTCTAACAGTAAGATTTTCACTTGTTAATCTCCTTTTACGGAAAGACTAGGTCTACCCCAATCTCTGTCATGTTAATGATTACCTCTGAACAGTGGATTCTTTTTACGATTCAAGCTGTTGAATCTGTCAGATCACTAAACAAACAAGTCCATTACATAATTTTCTACTCCATCCCGGAGTAAGAAATTTTGCTATCAAGTTAGTGATTACCTCTGAATAGCAAGGCTCTGAGTCTGGCGACTCCTCATCGATTACATCCAGTTTGTCATCTCTGAACCAATATGTGTCCGGATTTCATCTACTAGTCCAGTAAGGACTCTTTTTCTTTCTGTTATGTCCAGTTTGCCACCTCTGAACAGCAAAATCTCTGAATTTGGAGATTTTTGATCGGTTATATCCAATTCATCACCTATGAACCGACAAAGGCTCGGATTTCATCCTCTAGTCCAGTAAGGATTCTTATTTTTTGCTGTTATGTTCAGTTAGCTACCTCTGAACAACAAAGGCTCTGAGTTTGGAGATTTTTGATCGGTTATGTCCAGTTCATCACCTTTGAACCAACAAAGGCCCAGATCTCATCCTCTAGTTCAGTAAGGACTCATTTTTGCCGTTATGTCTAATTCATCACGTCTGAATGGAAGGATTGTGAGCCTGGTATCGCTTAGTTGGTCATGTCTAAATTACCTCTGAACTGACGGGTGCCCAGATTCAATTCACCTTTGCAGTCCTTAGTTGACTAGCTATCAAGTTAACATGACTACCTCTGAATAGCAGATTGTGAGCCTGGTGTCACTTAGTTGGTCATATCTATACTTCCTCTGAACTAACGGGTGTCTGGATTTAATTCACCTTGCAATCCTTTACGAACTAGCTGTCAAGTTAATACGACTACCTTTGAACAACGGATTGTGAGCCTGGTGTCTCTTAGTTGGTCATTTCTATGCTTACTCTGAACCGACGGCAGATCCAATTCACCCTTGCAGTCCTTTCGGACTACCTGTCAAGTTAATACGATGACATTTGAACAGCGGATTGTAAGCCTGGTGTCGCTTAGTTGGTCATGTTCAAATTACCTCTGAACTGATGGGTGCTCAGATCTAATTCACCCTTGCAGTCCCTAGTGGACTAGTTGTCATGTTAACACTATGACCTTTGAACAGCGGATTCAAAATTAGTGTCTTAGTCTATCATGTTAATGTACCTCTAAATAGACGGGTACCTAGACCGAGTTCACCTATTCTAGCTCTTACTCTGTTATGTCTGTATGACCTCTGAACAGACCAAGATCCTAAACCAAATAAGTGATTCTTTATCTGTCAAGTTAACATTACACCTTTGAATAGACGAATCCCTAATGAAGTGCTATCTCCACCCCCAGCTTTTTCAGGAGCTAATTTTCATGGAGTGCTATCTCCACCTTCAGCTCTTTTGAGAGCTAATTTTCATAGAGTGTTTTCTCCTTTTTTAGCTCTTTCAAGAGCTAACTCAACCTTCCTTCGTACGAGATTTAGACTGCTACATCATCACCCTTGGGTAATAACAAGCGATAGCCTCAATAAACTTGCTATCTGGCTGATAAATATAATTGCATCCAGTCTAATTTACTTTTTCATCTAGTAATGAATAATTCAAAATATCAAAACAACTTATCGATAGTTAAATGACCTAAGCAATATCAAAATTTAGGCAATGAGTTATAAATTCAAAGTATTTTGAAATCTGTCCCAGTCAACCGTGGATCTTCGAAAACTTTGAAGGGGTTTTGTTGAAACTTATAAAAGACAAATTCTTAGATATTTTTACAACTGGTCTGAACAATGTCTCACTTGTCGACACTTCTAAAAGACAAATCGCAGACAAGCTAACGAACAGTTTTTCCTTTGCCCAGCTCACGCTCATCCTTGATAGATAAAGTAGTCATTTAAACTTTACTGATTCAACTAAGTGACGATAGGTCAAGCATTACCTTTGAATAGACCTAGGCATGCCTAAGAGTGTAACCCCAGCCCTAAATGTACATGTCACAATATCAGTGCTCAATATGGTGTACAAATTTGATTTGACCTTCTTAATAGTCAGATTGAACCGGTTTCAGCTTCAGATATTATTTTCAAATATTTTAAAATTTTCAAGATTTTCTAGAATTTTTCTGGATTATTTTGGAAAATCTCTGAATTTGGTGTCAACCGGTACCGATAATTGACTCTATAATTTTTAATTCACAAATGGAGTTGAATTTTAAGAATCTATTTTCAAATTTGTTCTTTAAAATTATATTTTCTACTGTAGCGTATTTTTGGAGATTTTTCTGAAATAATCAAAAATCTGGCCAATCCGGTGTCGACCGGTATCATCGATTGATTCCGTGATTTTTTTAATTGACAAAGCTGACTGAATTTCTTGAATTAGATTACATTATTTATTCAAGTAATATTTTCTATTTTATAGAAATTTTGAACCTTTTTGAACTAATCAACTTTCGATCCAATTAAAATATTAATTAAATAATATTAATTTATTCTATCCTCTTTTCCTCTCCCCAATCATTTTCTTTCACCCCTTGAAGCCACTGCCATACTCCACCGCCTCTCTCTCCATTAAATTCCTTCTCACTCTTTCTATCTCATAAATTCTCTATTTCTAACTCTCTCACCATCTCACTCTACTTCTCTCTACATACTCTCTCACCCTCCCTCTCTCTACTTACGCTGACGGCCAGGCCCAGCGTCAGTCAGGCCAAGGTCACAGCCGGTAGGCCATCCCACCCCCTTTTCTCTCTTGCTTTCCCTCTCTCCCCCACTTCACTCTCTTTATCTCTCTAACTTTTTCTCTCTCTTCTTTCTCTATTTCTCCCTCCTCCTCTATTCTCCCTGCTCACCATCGTAGCCAGCAACCAGACCACCGCCGCCTGTAGGACACCTGCATCACCTAGGCCGACAGCCTTGCCTTCCTCTTTCCCTCTATCTTTTCTTTTTCTCTCTCTTTCTATATCCTCCTTTTCTTTCTTTCTTCTTTCTCCATCTCTCTTTCTCTTTATCCTTCTTTCTTTCTCTCTACATGTCGTCGCCGACCAAGCACGGTGCCGCCGTCAGCCAGGTGAAGCTGTCACCACCGGCAAGGCTAAGCTCAGCCTGGCTGCTGGCCCTCTCCTCTGTTTCTCTCTCATTCTCTCTCCCTCTCTTTCCTCTATTGGATCTCAAACCCAATAAACCCGACCCGTTAGCCATAAACCCATATCCATTTACTTAGTTATCGGGTTTGGATAATTGGATTTGAACCCAATAAGAAGCCTGACCTGGATTCATCCCGTTTCTCTAAATAAAGATAATTTTACATAAACCCCCTGATAAATTAGAATATTTACAATTTTACATATTGAACCCAAATATATTGATTTTAGTGTTTAGGCGATATCCTGAGCATCCGGAGTTCGATTTGGACGATTCTTGAGTCGTTGCGATTGTAGAAAAGTGAGATACATCCTTATGATCACTATGTGAGTTTTTCTTTTATAAATTATATTTTATTTTATCTTGTTGAATGTAACTAATTTATTGCTTTAATTAATAAACATGATTATTGGTAAGTAAATCACTGTAAATGTTATGTAATAAAAAGTAAATATTGAAAAGTCACTATAATTAAAATATACATGATTTCTCTATAAACATAATTGATAAAATAATAATTTAATTTATTTCTTGATGTAATATAAAATATAGATGATTATCAAAATATCAAGTAAACATTAGACGGTGAATTAAAGAAATCCCGAAATAATGAGTTAATAATTCTAATAAGTAATTAAATAAATAAATTGATAATTTTCACCATGATTGTGAAGAGTTTGAAAATAGATAATTATATATAATTAATTTGTGATATTGACCATATTAAAAATATTGTAATCATTATAACAAATATGGATATACTGACACTATATTATATTAGTGATGTTACCCTGATATGGCCACTGTTATCTGACTTACACTGGACACTATTAGTTATGTATTCTTATATCACTTTACATAGATTACAATTATTAGCATATTCATGTACACCCATTACACGGATATGCTTTATTACACCGAACACTGTTATTTTATGTGCTAGTATTATTGTTACACAGATACTCTAGTACTCTGGACACTGTTATGTCATGAAGATACTTGTTACACTGAACATTATTATTTCAATACTTGTATATTTGTTACACGGATCATGTATTATACTAGATATTAATATTTCATTCATATCTCACTGTTACATAGATTCACCTGTATACATACGTTGATTGTTTTTGTATTCCTATTGCATGGAACATTGTTTCTGTTACATGGATATTTTTGTATTTCTGTTACATAACAGCTTCCTGTTACTGATATCAATATAATACTCTTGTTACTGGACAGGAGTGTTGTTGATATGTGATGTGTGAAACTAAGTGCCATATAGATCTAAGCCACGGGGTCCACCTCTAGAATCTCACATCTCTTTTTTCTCATTTTCTGTTATCATGTTTCATGATATCAATAAAAGCTCATGTCCTATTATCGTATTACATGTACCATACACTGTTCTTGTTCTTGATACACTGTGTAGTTTAAATATAATAAATATAACATGAGGGTGGGGGAGGCTTGACGGTTGACTAGGTCATATCGGGTGGATGTCATGAATCCATATTTATCTTATTGCAGGGGACGGTAGTGCTGGCTACCAATTAAATATAGCTCATTGAGCTTCTTGTTTCTTTCTCCTGCCCTAGCGGGTAGCCCTGGTCTAGCAACCAGGGGTTTGTTTAAGGCTGTGGTCCTAGGTATGTCGGGATACACCCACCAGACTAGAGCTCCTTAACCATTGAGTTTTCAATTAACATAATAAAATAGTATAAACAATAGTGACATCAGGAATGCTTGTTATTTGGTCACTCTCCCGTTCGAATAACGGTACCTGCATGCCATGTTTGAATGAGTTCGGCTGGAGTACAGGCTTCAGTATGAACTGCCAATGGTATGGGACACTAGAAGAGATTGATTAAAATACCAACGGTACTGATTGTTATTATTGTATAAATCACATGACATGCTCGATACATGTATATTATTGTTCATTTATATTTGTTACACTTTCTACTATCTTATTTACCATCATGTCACATGTATACTTTGTATTTTCTGTATTCTCCATAGACAGACTATTCATGTACACGAATACACTGCATCTCATGTACTCTCTATTTCATGTATTCTCTGTAGACGCACTATTGTTGTGTAATCATAACTCTATAGTATGGTTGTTCTGCGTACTTCATGTATAACTGTTCATATTAATCAAGATACCATCATGTTACTGTTACTATTAGTTTAAATAATAAATATACAATAATAAAACTTGATATATATTACTTAAACAAATTGATTTTATCGTTATAATATAATAATATAAGGTTTGGTGATATATAAGACTCTTCCCTAATATATTAATTGATGTTACTATTATATAATTAAATAATATTGTAGAACTCACATCGTTGTAACATGCTAGGCATTTATAATGTTATAGTTCTAATATAACACTTATTTATATCTATGTATATATCTCGATTGTTAGTATAATTATATTGTATCACTGGTATTTAAACATGTATTATATAGTATCGTGATTGTACTACTATTATATCATATATTACTGCTTTCTTCATTTTATTACTCACTCGGTCGCTTCCTGACGACCCGGGTTTGCATGCTCAGGTTGGAGATCCAAGACTTCGCAGTACCTGATACTCCATCATGATATTAGTTTGAGACTCGATGCCTTTATTATTCATATTTATTTTTATTATCCTATATTTATTTCCTTACTTATCCCTGTTTTCTATATCTATCATGATTACTGACCCTGTTTGCAGGTATTCTTGTATTTATTTAATATTAGAATAATTTTGTATATGATATTTATTCGTTGTACTGAGGCTTAGCATACGTATGTAAGGGTATGTTCACCCTGCATATGTGCGTCACCGTAGCATCTCTGTGTCCGCGAGATCGGAGCGTTACAAAGAGGCTAACATAGCTCAATAGTTAGCTTTGTCTAAGCCCAATGGGCTAATTTCGCCTGAGAGGCCATCATTACATATCTCCGCCAAAAAGTTGATATAGCTCCGCTGAGAGCTAACTTCTGACTTCACTTGAAGCTTTTCATACTTTCGTTGAGAGCTAACTTTTAATTTCACCTAAAGCTTAGCATAGTTCCGCTGAGAGTTTGCTTTTAGTTTCGCCTAAAGCTTTATGCTGCTCCGTTGTGAGCTAACTTCTAACTTCTTCTGAAGATTTTTGTAGCTCCGCTGAGAGTTAACTTCTACCTTCGCCTGAAGCTTTTCACTCCGTTGAGAGGTAACTTCTAACTTCGCCTCGAGCTTGGCATAACTCTGTTGAGAGCTAACTTCTAGCTTCACTTGAAGCTTTTCATAGCTCCGTTGAGAGCTAATTCCTAGCTTCACCTCAAGCTTAGCATTGCTCCGCTGGGTGTTTGCTTTTAGCTTCGCCTGAAGCTTTACACAGCTCCGCTGAGAGCTAACTTATAGCTTCGCCTGAAACTTCTCATAGCTCTGCTGAGAGTTAACTTCTATCTTCACATGAAACTTTTCATGCCTCCGCATGAATCTTTTCATACCTCCGCTGAGAGCTAACTTCTAGTTTTGCCTAAAACTTGGCATAGCCCCGCTGAGAGTTAACTTCTAGTTTCACCTGAAGCTTTTCATGCCTCTGCTGAGAGCTAACTCCGAGCTTCACCTCAAGCTTAGCATAGCTTTGCTGGAAGTATGCTTTTAGCTTTGCTTGAAGCTTTACACAGCTCCGCTGAGAGCAATCTTTTAGCTTCACCGCAAGCTATATATAGCTCCGCTGAGAGTTTGCTTTTAACTTTGCCTGAAGCTTTACACAGCACTGTTGAGCTAACTTTAGATTTGCCCGAAGCATTATCTAGCTTCGCTTAGAGCTAAAATGCTTAGCTTCGTCATGGGCTAGCTTCGCCACAAGCAAGGTTCCCAGTCATTAATTGACCATTTCAAATTCTTGTTGGATTTAAGGTAACCACCCACTAAGTTAGTGGAGGTTAATGGGTAGTTACACCCATAATCCCTCATTAAGAGGAGACAATTAAGGGCTTCATAATGCCCCTAAGCAAACTGGCAAGCTAGCCTCGCCAGCGGCCGAGCTAGCCTCGAAAGGATAATTTAGTCTCACCAGAGGCTATTCTAGCCTTCCAAAGGCTAATTTAGCCTCTCCAGAGACTGTTTAGCTTCGCCAATGGTTGATCTAGCCTTGCCAAAGGCTATTTAGCCTCGCCAAAGGCTATTTAGCCTCGCCAAATAGGCATAACAACTGCATTAACAGCTGGTTGCTAACTTTTAGGGGACCACTACCCCTCATTGAGCCAATAACTAGCAGGCTAGGCTCAATGGAGGATCAGAGGACCGAATCAGAGGAGGGAACACAAAGGCTGTCATTGTTGAAAGAAAGAGCGACATCTTCTTCTCTGACAAGAACTCACGTACTTCTTCTAGCGAAAGCTTCTTACAGCGAATCGATAATCTTAGTTTTTTGAGATAAACACAGGTTTACGACACCCTGGTTCTTGAAAACTAATCCAAATTTCTCTTCAAGCATCAAGAGAATTCTCGAACTAGGCGAGAAGAAATTCCCAGGCGATATCATCCAAGACCGAGTGCTCGCGTAGTCAAAGGGACAAAGTGTTCGCGCTGACCACACTCCTGTCGTCACAGTTTCCCAGAATCTCTAGAAGAGAGTTCTTATAATTTTTTTTCTAATTACTTGTAATTTTCTTCAAAATTTTGTAAGCTTTCCTTTTCGATAATCAATGAAAAACATAGGTCTCCATAGGTTGTGTTTTCAAAATGAAGGTGATGAATTTGGTCGAGGGAAAACCGCGCACAAAAAGTGTTGTTTTGAAATGAAAATTTAAAGTATGTGTGCTTTGACTTCCTCGTTACTTCCGTTATAGCATAGAGGCTAAAACAAGTCGAATCCACAAGGATAGGAAGCGATAGAAGCTTTACCGGTTGTTCACGTGTTATGTTAAAAGTTCTTCAAAGTTTTAAAGAATGAAAAGAAAGGAAAACAAAGAATGAAAAGAGAGGTATGGTGAAATACGTAGAAGTGGGAAACATAGAAAAGAATGGTTTTTGTAGTTTTTGATATAGTTATAAAATAAGTGAAAGAGAAAGAAAACTCACGGCTACTAACTACTAATGACTCCACCAACACGCTAACCTCTTAGTGATAGTTGCCTCACACGTATCATTAGCCATCACTAGTCCTTGATTCAAGAGCGATTCAAAGCATGACCCATATGTAACTCTTCACAACCCAACTCAACAAACAAGTACAAGGTACACTTAAACCATCAAAACTAGAAGTAAGCATGGAGTAAAGTAATGTTAGCTTGCTAGTGGTTAGGAAGTTAGAGTTAGATCCATCATCATGAGCCATCAATGGCTCTTGCAAGAGCAAGGCCAAATCGAGGCTATTAGATTTATGTGGATTATCAACATAAGAAGTTAGACTAGTTGGTAGTTAGTAGTTAGTTGCCATGAGATAAAATACTAGCTAAACATGTAAAAGAAGTTAGATAGAAAACGAAGAGAGGTAAGAGAGCACCTTTCATAGCTTGTCACCTTTCTATTACAAGCACTCTTGCATTCCACTCATGTATCACTCTTCCTCCTAATACAAGATCTAAAATAAAATGGAAAATACAATGGGGAAGAAAAGAACTAACCTAACCTAAACTAAACTACAACAAGGAATGAAAAACTATCCTAAACTCTGTATATCTCAACTCTGGAACCCCAGGGGAGTATTTATAGCATCAGGGGAACAGGGGGCCAGGGCACAAGTTCTGGCCCAAAATGGCGCGCGCGCCGCGGCCGTATGGCCGCTGAAACGCGGCCCAGGCCGCATTTTCACAGCCATTCTGGGGCCGCGCGCGCGGCGCATCGAGCCGCGCGCGGTCCCGTCTGTCCCCTGTCAGACTCTGGTGCCGGTTTCTGGTTTTGCGCCCCTGTTTTGACGAATCAGCTATTCTAGGTCAATGGCTATGATAATAGGCTTTTAATCACCCATTAAATGGTGATTAGGGTCTTCTTCTTCATTTGCACACTATGAACCTAGGATCAAGCAAGTAAAGCTTTATTAGCAGAATTTTTTATTAAATAAATGTGAAGATGCGTTATGAAATATGCAGTTTTAGCGACTAATCACACCCCACACTTATCTTTTGCTCGTCCCGAGCAAAACAAAAAAGAACTAAGAAGATTATTACACCACTTTCGCAGGTGACGCGATTGCACTGAGCATGTGCAACAAGCCGTTAAACCTCTAGGTTTCTCCTAGAGGAGGAGTTTTGCCTCCTGAGGGTTTTCAGCGGATTACACCCACAAAATCCATAAAGAAAAAAATCAAATGTTAGTATTTTGAAAACACATTTTTGAAATAGAGAAAAATGTTGAAGTATTTTGTGAAAATATAAGTGATCCAAGGTCAGAGGTTAACCAGAAATTGTTCTTTCTTAAACTAAGTCAAAATGCAAAAAAATCTTGTTATAAATTAAATGTAAGAATTTAAAATTGAATTGACTCTTTGATCTTTCATAAAACTCTTAAAAAATATGCACTTTGTGAACTGTGAAGATTTTTGGGATATCGACTCAAATTTTCATGCCATTTATTTAATATATATTATTTTTTTTCTTTTTTTTCTTCTTCCCTTAGTTTAGGCTTTCTTATTTACCCGGGTAGTGAGCCTTTAGCCGGTGACTCCCAAACCAGATGGTCTTAAGGCACCAGATGAGAAAACATCCTTCGGACTTAAGGACTCGAATAAATAAGGCCACAAAACTAAAGGGAATTATTTTGTTTTTGTCCACCATTTTAGGTATGAATAATCATGCTTCCTGAGGCATAATTACCCAACTTCAATAAGTGATTTTTATTATCATCATTTTTTTTAATATATTTTTATGGCATTTTCAGTCTTTGTTTCAATCTCAAAAATTGTGTAAGTGTGGAGTGCATAAATCTAAGGCAAAAAATTTAAGATCAAATTATCTTTTCAATCTTACTTTCTTATCCTAAAATTTAAACAAGATCTATTATTTTGACTCGGTTTAAAATTTCATAATTTTAGGTCTTCCTAATTCGTAAGATAATCTTAATTTTCTTAAAATGGATCAAAACTATTTCTCTTAATTTCAAAAAGTTTTGTAAAAAGAAAAGAAAAGAGTTTTTATATAAATTTTTTTTAATTTAAAAAGAAGTGTAAAAGAAAGAAAATATAAAACTAACTATGTTAGTAAACCCTACCCCACACTTATCTCATGCATGGTCCTCAATGCATCGTGAATGTGTAAAGACATGAAACAAATGGAGAGGGAAGGAATATTACCTCAAGGTGGTGGTTCCGGTGGAGGTCTGATTGGGCCAAGCGTTGCTACCCAATCAGGATAATGTGGATCTTGAAGGAACCCACAAATGACCTCTCTAATATGACCCAGAAAAAGAATGATTGACTGAACGATCTTATTGAAAAGTTTATCCCCATCTAATTTCTAATTTTTAAAAATAATTATTGAGTCATTTTCTTCAACATTCTTATCCAACTGAAGTATGATTTTGAGAAATGATGGATTTGGACTCAAATGGATCAGGAAGAAAAACCGATACCGACTCGGGAAGTTGACTCAGATCAAGTCGAGAGTCAACAATGAGAGTCGAAATTGGTTCAAAAATAGGGTCCAAACCAAAGAATTGATGTTCACACACTTTCCCCATCAATGAAGTGTGATCATAAAAGATTGGTGATTCCATTTCACGGTGTATTGGTACAGGATTCAATGTTGACTCTGGAATAGAGAAAAAATCTGGTAAAGATACCGGGGTCATTATTGAATCAAAGAGTGAAAAGGAATCATCAACTTGAGGTTCAGGATCACTTTCAGGTTCGATTTCAATTTCAGGAAAGGGATAACTTGCCAGAATGTCCAGGCGACTTTCATAACTTGGAGTTTGGTCAAGTTCAAATGTGTGTTAGGAAATTGAATCTAGATTCCCAAAATGACATGATTCATAGGTCCAATCAGTAGAGTTAGTGTTATAAGGCTTGGTCAACGGTTGACAAGAAAGACTTTCCTTGCTCTCATTGATCAAATCGCTCATTATTGAGTCTAACCTACTGACAGGCAGGGTAACAGAATATTGAATCTGAATCATATCTTCCATACTTTTTGCAATTGGTTCTTCTTGAAAAGATGGGTATGGAAGTTGGTTTTGGAAATGATGGTAAAATTGTGAGTCCATCGGATTTTGCGATTGCTGTACGGACTCACGCAAGGGTTCCATACTCAAGTCCAGTATTGATGGTTGGTTCATGTTGTACATATCCGGGTTGGAGTTATCCGAGTCAAATGAGGTCGGTGTGAAATATGGATTTATGTTAGGATTGAAAGAATCGTTGTTGTTAAAATCTATTTCACAATATACAAAAGAAAAAACAAACAAACAAACAAAGAAACAAAGAAAAAGAAAAAGAAAACAAGCCTATGTTAGGGTTGACTTAGACCTAGACGACTCCTAACTGGTTAGACTGTCCACGGGGGGTACATTGTTGGAAGCGGACCATAAGTTAATCGGCTAGGTAGGGGCAAGATCTGTGGGAGGTATCCGTGCCGGAGCAACGGGCCTAATTATGCCAAACCACTGTTCTTTGAGGTTTCACCTGTCAATCCCCAACCTTAGACACTGATTTGGCAAAGAGTCAACTTCTAACAACTTCCCCCTTAGGTCAATCTCTTAAATGAGTCCGAGATGTCCCTAGGAGCCAATGTTTAGCAAATTTTATTTAGGCTTGGGTTGTGTGAGTAGGGAGGTGATTTTTGGGCTAAGGAAGAGTAATGACTTCCCCACCTTATGTTGTCTTGGGTTTTGCCCTTAAGTTCAATTCATGCAAGTGTGCAATATAGATAAGATGAACACAAAAAAGCGAGTAAATCACTGAAGTGTTTGTCCTATACTATATGCTATGCAATATGTACACCTCCTATCAATATCACAACAACACAAGAACAAAATACAGTATATCAGAATTGAAATTGACACGTGCCTAGATGTAAATGTCTAAATCGTTTTAAAAGCATCCAATTTTCGTATTTTAGTTCTTAAAATTATTTACAGTGTACAGGTATATAAACAAAAATTAGCAGCAGAATATAAAATATACAAGAATTTACCGACCACACTTGAGCAAGTGTGGATTTCTGCAATGCTAAAACTTTAACCTGCACACCAAAAAAAAATAAAGAAGAAAAGTTAACAAAAACGTGAAATCAAACCGTTCCCATCCCCGGCAATGGCACCAAAATTTGGTCGAGGGAAAACCGCACACAAAAAGTGTTATTTTGAAATGAAGATTTAAAGTATGTGTGCTTTGGCTTCCTCGATACTTCCGTTATAGCATAGAGGTTAAAACGAGTCAAATCCACAAGGACGGGAAGCGATAGAAGCTTTACCGGTTGTTCACATGTTATGTAAAAGTTCTTCACAGTTTTAAAGAATGAAAAGAAAGGAAAACAAAGAATGAAAAGAGAGGTACGGTGAAGTACGAAGAAGTGGGAAACATAGAAAAGAATGGTTTTTGTAGTTTTTGATATAGTTATAAAATAAGTGAAAGAGAAAGAAAACTCACGGCTACTAACTAAGAAAACTCGCGGCTACTAACTACTAATGACTCCACCAATACGCTAACCTCTTAGTGATAGTTGCCTCACACGTATCATTGGCCATCACTAGTCCTTGGTTCAAGAGCGATTCAAAGCATGACCCATATGTAACTCTTCACAACCCAACTCAACAAACAAGTACAAGGTACACTTAAACCATCAAAAGTAGAAGTAAGCATGGAGTAAAGTAATGTTAGCTTGTTAGTAGTTAGGAAGTTAGAGTTAGATCCATCATCAAGAGCCATCAATGGCTCTTGCAAGAGCAAGGCCAACTCGAGGCTATTAGATTCATGTGGATTATCAAAATAAGAAGTTAGACTAGTTGGTGGTTAGTAGTTAGTTGTCATGAGATAAAATACTAGCTAAATATGTAAAAGAAGTTAGATAGAAAACGAAGAGAGGTAAAGAGAGCACCTTTCATAGCTTGTCACCTTTCTATTACAAGCACTCTTGCATTCCACTCATGTATCACTCTTCCTCCTAATACAAGATCTAAAATAAAATGGAAAATACAATGGGGAAGAAGAAGAACTAACCTAACCTAAACTAAAATACAACAAAGAATGAAAAACTATCCTAAACTCTGTATATCTCAACTCTGGAACCCCAGGGGGTATTTATAGCATCAGGGGAATAGGGGGCAGGGGACAAGTTCTGGCCCAAAATGGCGCGCGCGCCGCGGCCATTCTGGGGCCGCGCGCGCGGCGCTTCAAGCCGCGCGCAGTCCCGTCCGTCCCCTGTCAGACTCTGGTGCCGGTTTCTGATTTTGCGCCCCTGGTTTTGACGAATCATCTCTTCTAGGTCAATGGCTATGATAATAGGCTTTTAATCACCCATTAAATGGTGATTAGGGTCTTCTTCTTCATTTGCACATCATGAACCTAGGATCAAGCAAGTAAAGCTTTATTAGCAGAATTTATTATTAAATAAATGTGAAGATGCGGTATGAAATATGCAGTTTTAGCGATTAATCAATGGGCGAGGTAGAGCAGAGGAGAGATTTCAAATTGCGGATTGCCAGGTCACTCCTACACGCTGTCTGTTCCGTGCAAGGAGTCTCATTTATTCTGGTGGGTCTGCATTGCAAATCTTGCTTTTCTATTGTCCGAAGAATGATCGACTGAGCTCACATCTGAAGACGAGGCTTTCATTTTTTTTCTAGTGGTTGGCACCGATCCCGTTGTCATATCAAGTTCCTCGGTAACCAATTTTCTTTAAGTGTTGAATATGAGGGAAAAGACTCATTAGGCCTTTAATTTTATCTCTGATAGGCCTAATATCCATCTCTTCTTCTTTGATGGGGGAATCTTTTTTGCTGGCTACTTTTTAAAGCTCTTCTCCATTTGGTCTCATTACATGCAGGGGTTTTTAAGATGTGCTTTACCTCCTTCTCTCCTTCTCTAGTTGTCTCTGTTGTCGCCAGATCAGAGTAGCTCGAGGATGTTGGGGATCAGCTCGGCGAGGGCATCCTTGATCGCCACTTTGAAGATGTCATCTCGGCCAGAGCTTGGGGGCTTGGGTTGGTGATGATCCACAGTGGGGTAGAGGGGGTGTGTGAGGGAAGTCAGATATAGGGTTTGATTTTAGGGGGAGATTTGAGTGGCAATGGAGCGGTGGATTTAGGGGATCAGATATGGGTCGCGATTGTGATTCAGGGGCCTTCAATTGGGCAAGTGGGGGTGGCAGTTTGGGTGCTGCAAGTGGGTTCAGGGAGGGGCTGATTCGTGTATGGGTGGAGAGTCCGAGATGGGTTCCAGAAGTCAGGTACGGGTTTGTGGTGTAATCACCTAGAGGGAGGGTGAATAGGTGACTAGCTAATCTAATGATCAATTAATGCGGAATTAAAACTAATTATGCAAACTAAACACTATTATGCACAACACATAATGTCTAACACAAGAGTGTAGCCGAATTCCCCGTGAAGGGCTCTGGACTAACTCCTCAAGATTCCTCTTAAATAAGAGTTGAGGTGCCGCGTTGGCTCTCTTGGTTGAATACAAGTGTGGTCAAACAATCCCCAAGATATGACAATGTAATCACAAGTATATATATCATGCAAGAATGAATATGAAAAATTAAGCATGCAAGATATAAAACAAGTAAGAGATAGAGAGAGCAATCACAAACACGGGATATTTATTTCGAGGTTCGAGCACATTTGCTCTACGTCCCCGCCTTCAACACTTGAAGGATTTCCACTAAAATCGATCCCACCGGATCACTCGGTGCCGCAACACCTACAAGGGAAGTTCACACTAGAACTCCGTTGGACTCTCAAGTCCCTCTCTTGTTCCTGCAAGAACACACCGCAAACCCACTAGCTCGCCGAGGCCGCACCTCAAACAAAGAGTTCACACACGAACCCGAAACACCGCGAACAACACAAGTCCGCCTCCTCAAAGCAAAGATGAAGTCTTTGGTGATCACAACACTTTGATCACCTAAAACAATCTCACAATAACACTCCTATAGGATAGATAATCAATGGATAGCTCAAGTGTTTGTGTGAGAAAACAAGGATTGGAGTGGTGGAGGAAAACTCAAGAAATCACTTTGAAAATCACTCTTGATAAACTCCCCTTTTAATTGGAAATATTGGCTCTTAAGCAAGTGGAGAAAACCTCTTAAAAGAGTAGGAAAAACTGGTGCAAAACCCACTTAAAAATCTTGTGTAAAACAGTCCACAAACCCCCCATATTTATAGGCTAGAAAAACTAGCCGTTGGGGCAATTTGTCAGCCCTGACGGCTGTCGGTCGACCGGCCCGGTCGACCGCCAACGGTCAAAAAACTGACCGTTGGAGCCTCGGTCGACCGGCCTGGTCGACCGTGGCCTGGAACAGAGAGCAGACTCTCTGTCGGTCGACCGGGGCCATTTACAGAGAGCAGAAGCTCTCTGCGGTCGACCGGGTCGGTCGACCGGCCCTCCAGCCAAAACTGGCGTGCACGTATGTGCACGTCGGTCGACCGTCCTGGTCGACCGACTTCAAGCTCGGTCGACCAGCCGGTCGATCGGCTGAAGCCAGAACAGGTCATTTCAGGATTTAAAAACTTGGTTTTATTTTTCAAATAAAATCCCATAAATCTTCTAAAAATCCACAAAAATAGTTTTAGTATTATACTTTGATAAATAAACATGTTTGAGTAAAATCAAGACATGTTACAAACATATTGAACTATTTTTCTAACTTGAAAATTTTTGGTTTAAAACAAAAACCGTATTTTTCCAAAATAGATTTTTCCAAACTTTGTTTTTCCAAAACTTCTCCAAATAGAAAAACAAGATATTTTAAATACTTTTAAAGAATAGAGTGTATGATATGATCCACTACACATACAAGATGAAATATCTATGTTTTTGACAATAATCACTAAATCGGTTTTGGTTAAAACATATATACTCGAATATCAAAAACCAAACCGGTATTTTGTCAAAATGAAAAATCTTTTCCAAAATGAAAATTCTTTTATGAAAACTCACTAAATAAAGAGTGTGTGTGTATATGGTATACTTGAGCAATCCACCAACTATTCTATCCTTTACATTTTATCTAAAACAAAATCTTATAAAAACAAACCTAGACTCAAGTCTTGATCTTGAAGTCTTCACTTGAAGTCTTCTTCTCCTTCTTGACTTGGTCCAAACATGATCCATAGAGCGAGTCTTCTCTTTGAGAACTTGATGTGGTCTTGATGCATAGGCTCTTGAATCAAATAGTGTTAGCTCCAAAACTCGACTTTAAATCTTTTATTGAAGCTACACACCAATTAAGATCTTGATCATGAATCTGAGACTTAATAAACACAAGATCATTAGTATTATAACTACATGAGTTAATCATCATCAAAACTAGAGTGATAGGCCTTTAGGCCAACAATCTCCCCCTTTTTGATGATGACAAAACTCATGGAGTTATATATGCATGGATTAAAGTAAAGCTTCAAAGAAGCTCCCCCTTAACTCATGCATCATAATAAACAAATAAATATGGCAATAAAGTGCAAAACATGAATGCAAATACATCATGCCAAACAAGCATAAACACATCAAATTCTTTTCTCCTTGTATTTGCAAAACAAAAAACATATATGCATAAACATAAATCCTTCTCAAACATGCATATATACTAAAATACTTCTCCCCCTTTTTATCAATCATCAACAAAGGGGTTAAAGTAAACACAAAATAATGTTCTCCCCCTTTCGGTCATAAACCAAAAGCAACAAAGGGGTGAAATCAAATCAAGCAATAAAAGGTATATGCGATATACATTCATGAAGAGGAAGACGCTAAGTTAACTTCCCTACATATATGCATTACATGAAAATGGGATGACAAGCCCTAACTCACATAACGCATAATATGCAATGCATAGGTGGAGATGTGAAGCTCCCCCTACACACGTGTATCAAAATAAAAAAGAGATGTCAACCTCCTCAATACAAGATACACTCAACATGAACCTATATATGGAAGAGATGTTAAGCTCTCCTTGCATATAAGCAATATACATCAAAGAAAAATTTTGAATTCTCATAAAACAAATTTTGAATCAAATTTTGAGTACCATATATAATTGAAATAAATAATTGAAATATTTTATACCAATTGAAATAAACAATACTTTGATTTAACAAATTTTTGATACCAATTGTAAATAAAACATTGTATTTTAGATACTAATTGTAATAAACAACATTTTTGATACAAAATAGAAATGGTTAGCTTTTATCAAAACAAAGTATTTTTCACAAAGATCGGGAGTAAGATACCAATTGAAAATAAAAATGATTGAAGCAAGAATTTTCTCCCTCTTTATGAAATACCAATAAATGATGCATAAGCTTGTATATAAGATACCAATTGAAAAGCAATGGTCATTAAAGGACTAAATCAAGCTTAGCATAAAACCAATCATATATATGTATGAAAAGAAAATACCAATAGAAATTGATATTACTTGAAATGTGAAGCATACATATATAGAAAATAAAATATGAGTATATACAAAAGATGTCAATTGTGATATCAATTGAAACTATAATGTAAATCAAGTGTATATCTCATAACTAAAACTCTACCAATTTGAAGAATAAATAACTAGTTAAAGTAATTTTTGAAAACTAGTTAAAGATCCTTCAAAAACATGAAAATAAATCATATGTATTCATGAAACATGCTAGAAACACAAGAATTGACACTCAAAATCTATATGGCTCATAAATACTCATGAAAACATAGTCATGAGAAAACAAATAAAATGTGAGTGTGCCAAAATCATGTGAGTAGCAATATCATGAAATTGTCATATAAGCTCAAAATATCAAACATGTGAAACACATGAAAAATCATTTTTCATATAAAAAATCATGAAGATTTATTTTTCATTCAAAACAAACTTTTAGGTATATGTATGATTTATCCAAAGCTAACAATATGCATACATATCCCAAACATAAAAAGAGTCTATAATAATATTTGCATGAAGGCAAAAGACTCAAGGGGTATACATGTATATTTATTAGATTTGAAAAAAAAATTGCATATACATGAAGTAAAACATGAAGATAGGCAAATCAAGTGTAAATGAGGAAATCATCAAAACTAGGCTATACATGTGCATATAGTGAGTACAAATGAACAATGAAGTGTAAACGTATATGAATCAAATATGGCTCACTACTTGTACATGTATATACACGAGTTTTGACAAAAAAGCTACATCTAAACTAGTATTTACCACATGAAGCATAAAACACAAAACATACTTATTTTAACAAACACTAAAACATGCTAAAAATATCATATATGTAAAAAGCATGTAAATGAAATGGAGTTTTAGGGATAGTTACCAACCCAAGCGCACTATCCTCCAAGTCTCCGAAATACGGTGGTCGTCCCACCAAACTCCTTGATAGCGGTGCATCCTATGTAGTGTCCATGAAGCTTATGCAACCACCACCAAGGCACCAAATCTCTCACGTCATATGAGAGCCCGCACCTACATCAACTACAAAAGGTGGGAACTTTAGTACCCATTTTCTTTTGGGTCCTAGGGGGTTAGTCTTGTAAGGAACCCAAACATTATAGTTATTAGCAAAATTACCAAGATGCATCTTATCAAAACAAAACTTTGCTAAATGGCCTTTGCGGCCGCAATGTGTACAAGTGTACACTCTAGGATGCATATGTGTATGAGCGTGATCATAACGTGCAAAGTGTGCATATGCATGATGTGGGTGATGTGCATGAACATGTGGAACTTGTTTCTTTTGAAACAAAGATTCCAATCTCTTATGATTAAAAGCACATTTGCTCAAAGTTGAGCTTAAACAATTAATTTTGTTTTTCAAAACTTTAACTTCATTTTGATCAATAGTGGTAGTGGCATGTAAAGCATGATCAATAGTCTTTTTCTTTTTGGAAACACTTGCTTTTTCTTTTTCCACAATTTTTCTTTTTAAAGAAGTGTTTTCATGTAAAGCAACTTCCTTTTGTTTTTCCACCAAAACAATCTTATTTTTCAAATTAGTGTTTCCTTCACAAAGATCATTCAATTTAGAAAGCAAGGAAACATTTTCATTTTTCAAAGATTCATTTTCTTTTGAAATATTTTCAAACTTTTCTTGTATAGAATCTTTTTCGTTTAACATGCAATCAAACTTCTTTTTCATTTTCTTGTTATCTTTCTTAAGCATGTCATATTTTTCTAGAAGTTGTTGACAAAAAGATTCAAGTTCATCATAAGACATATCAACATCTTCTTCTACCTCGGATTCGGTAGTTACCTCAAGGGGGTTATCCCCTTGGACCATGTAGCACACGTTGGAAGCGTCACTTCCAACATCCGAATCGCTCCCCGCATAATATTGTTCTTTTTCGCCAAGGGAGACAAGCATGTTCCAAACTACAAAAGCCGAGTCAATGTTTAACCCTAGATAAATAAACATCATTTAGGGTAGATCTTAAAGCATGTAGGGCTTTTGTATTAGCCTCAATATTTTTGCCATTTAAACAATAAGAATCTCTAGTAGTGGCAAAATAAACATGAATGCCTAGGGCTTTGAGGTACAAAGACATCTTAACTTTCCATGTTTGGATGTTAAGAATGTCAAGGTGGGAGGTGACATGAAATCCATGGTGTGTGTACAAATATTGTGATTAGCTATAAAAGAGAATCTTTAACTCAAGGTTGTTAGACCCAAATCAAGAGCACGTGGCTCTGATACCAATTGTAATCACCTAGAGGGGGTGAATAAGTGACTAGCTAATCTAATAGTCAATTAATGCGGAATTAAAACTAACTATGCAAACTAAACACTATTATGCACAACACACAATGTCTAACACAAGAGTGTAGCCGAATTTCCCGTGAAGGGCTCTGGACTAACTCCTCAAGATTCCTCTTAAATAAGAGTTGAGGTGCCGCGTTGGCTCTCTTGGTTGAATACGAGTGTGGTCAAACAATCCCCAAGATATGACAATATAATCACAAGTATATATATCATGCAAGAATGAATATGACAAATTAAGCATGCAAGATATAAACAAGTAAGAGATAGAGAGAGAGCAATCGCAAACACGGGATATTTGTTTCGAGGTTCAAGCACACTTGCTCTACGTCCCCGCCTTCAACACTTGAAGAATTTCCACTAAAATCGATCCCACCGGATCACTCGGTGCCGCAACACCTACAAGGAAAGTTCACACTAGAACTCCGTTGGACTCTCTAGTCCCTCTCTTGTTCCTGCAAGAACACACCGCAAGCCCACTAGCTCGCCGAGGCCGCACCTCAAACAAAGAGTTCACACACGAACCCGAAACACCGCGAACAACACAAGTCCGCCTCCTCAAAGCAAAGATGAAGTCTTTGGTGATCACAATACTTTGATCACCCAAAAACAATCTCACAATAACACTCCTAGAGGATAGATAATCAATAGATAGCTCAAGTGTTTGTGTGAGAAAATAAGGATTGGAATGGTGGAGGAAAACTCAAGAAATCACTTTGAAAATCACTCTTGATAAACTCCCCTTTTAATTGGAAATATTGGCTCTTAAGCAAGTGGAGAAAACCTCTTAAAAGAGTAGGAAAAACTGGTGCAAAACCCACTTAAAATCTTGTGTAAAACAGTCCACAAACCCCCAATATTTATAGGCTAGAAAAACTAGCCGCTGGGGCAATTTGTCAGCCCTGACGGCTGTCGGTCGACCGGCCCGGTCGACCACCAACGGTCAAAAAACTGACCGTTGGAGCCTCGGTCGATCGGCCCGGTCGACCGTGGCCTGGAACAGAGAGCAGACTCTCTGTCGGTCGACCGGCCCTATCGACCGGGGCCATTTACAGAGAGCAGAAGCTCTCTGCGATCGACCGGGTCGGTCGACCGGCCCTCCAGCCAAAACTGGCGTGCACGTATGTGCACGTCGGTCGACCGTCCTGGTCGACCGACTTCAAGCTCGGTTGACCGGCCCGGTCGACCGGCTGAAGCCAGAACAGGTCATTTCTGGATTTAAAAACTTGGTTTTATTTTTCAAATAAAATCCCATAAATCTTCTAAAAATTCACAAAAATAGTTTTAGTATTATACTTTGATAAACAAACATGTTTGAGTAAAATCAAGACATGTTGCAAACATATTGAACTATTTTTGTAACTTGAAAATTTTTAGTTCAAAACAAAAACCGTATTTTTCCAAAATAGATTTTTCCAAACTTTGTTTTTCTAAAACTTCTCCAAATATAAAAACAAGATATTTTAAATACTTTTAAAGCATAGAGTGTATGGATATGATCCACTACACATACAAGATGAAATATCTATGTTTTTGACAATAATCACTAAATCGGTTTTGGTTAAAACATATATACTTGAATATCAAAAAACCAAACCGGTATTTTGTCAAAATGAAAAGGTTTTTCCAAAATGAAAATTCTTTTATGAAAACTCACTAAATCATGAGTGTGTGTGTGTATATGGTATACTTGAGCAATCCACCAACTATTCTATCCTTTACATTTTATCTAAAACAAAATCTTATAAAAACAAACCTAGACTCAAGTCTTGATCTTGAAGTCTTCACTTGAAGTCTTCTTCTCCTTCTTGACTTGGTCCAAATATGATCCATAGAGCGAGTCTCCTCTTTGAGAACTTGATGTGGTCTTGATGCATAGGCTCTTGAATCAAACAGTGTTAGCTCCAAAACTTGACTTTAAATCCTTTGTTGAAGCTACACACCAACTAAGATCTTGATCATGAATCTGAGACTTATTAAACACAAGATCATTAGTACTATAACTACATGAGTTAATCATCATCAAAACTAGAGTGATGGGCCTTTGGGCCAACATGTGGTAGGATCCTAAGGAAACAATAGAGTTAGGATTAGGGTTTTACTGAGAAACGTCTGGTGACGAAGGTGGATGGGGTGTGCTGGGGCGGAGGGTTGCCAGTGAGGTTGCAGGAGTTGGAGGTGGTCGTTGGGGGATGGTTTTGTTCTATACGTCGGTGGGGGAGTTCTGTAGTTGCCATCTTCAAGTCTATGATATCAAGGAAATACTTAAGTTCAATCGCTCATTGTCCAACAACTTAGGATTCTTTAAGACAAGTTCAACTTTGACATTTGCTTCATGATTCTTCGTGTCCTATAACTCCTCGGTACAAGCAGGATCGTGGTAACTTCTCATAAAGCATCCGGACTTGGTGATTTGCATTATTGAGGAGGGGGAGAGCTAGTCGATTTTTCAAGGGCTTGATGATATTGATGCTAATATTGACACAAGCGAAATTTGTCCGCTTCTCTGCATCTCGTCGATTGATCAGTGTTACCAGACCTAGATTCTTCTCTGCATCTTGTCAGGGAATGATTTCTTCCTTGAGCATGTCTCATAGGATGTTATGGATTTGGATCCTAAAATCACAAGATTCCAATTTGTAGCTTTCCGATAGGGTTCGTGGACAACATTTCTCCATTGCAACTAGTTTGTTTTTGAACAGCCAAGGTCCACTTCTCAGGACGCTCTCCTCTTCGTCTCTCATTGAGAATTGAGCTCTGAATAACTTCTCACCATAAGAATTAATTTTATCACCATTGATATTTCAGGCTGCAACCACACTTTCTTTGATTTGTGCTCTTCAGAAGGATCAATCTGATGCAATTTTGAAGATGATGGTCCGATGGATATCAGAGTCGGCGGTTGTTTGATCAGGGATAATGGGTGTTGCATTGCTTGGTATGAGCTTCAGGATGCTATTCAAGTGGATTATGAGAGATGAGACGGAGTTGTGTGGATCTATGGGATGGTCAGGCGGTGTGTCGAGATCGGAGAGGTACAGTCGGGCGTATGACATACTAGTAACCAGTTAAGAACCTTGCCGACGAGAGAGAGAGAGAGAGAGAGAGAGAGAGTCGTAGCAAGCTACTTGGAATGGAGTTGGTATAGCTGTGATTCAATTGTAAGTAATTAGTGATTGATTTGTCTAATAACGAGCTCTCATGCGATATTCCATTTTAATTAAAATTGATAACATAAGGTTTTATTTATGGTTTATTTTTTGAATATTTGACTGGTTTATCTCATAAATTAATAGTTTGTTTAAATTTATAACTTTCATGTCACAAATCACATGTCTTATTTAATTTTTTTTCCAGATAACTCTTTTTAAGTGATAATGTAAAGTTGTTGGAGCTATTAAATAACTTACCCTTTCACAATTATATCGCTTGATTTTTCTTTTCCAATTCGTGTGCGGGGCTCACGAAAAATGTACACAGATGCTAAGGAAAATCAATTATGGGAAGCCCTTATTCAAAAAATAAAATAAAATAAAAAAGAATAATTTTAAAAAAAGGGGTCAGGCTGAACTAACATAAAATAAGGCTTGAAATTTTTTTGCCTTGAGCTTTAAGCGTAGCACACTTTTATATTGGGCCTTAATTTCTTGTCCAAAGCCCATATCTCAAATTACCACGTCGGGTTCAGGCCGTAATCAAAAAAATGATTCGAAACCACATCCTAATACAATTTTTTTTTTAAAATGTTTAACAAACAAGAGAGAAAAATCCATGTCTGTATATTATGTTATAAAAAAAATTTGCTAATCATGTCTACGATCCTTTTATATTTCATTTTTGGATAGCAAACAGTGAGACAATAGTTCTTCACCAATTACTTCAAATCTTATAAGATGTATTTCAATATGATGTATGTAGTAAATAATTTGTACGAATACGACTAAATTTAAAAGTAAAGATAGTAAAAATATCAAACTAAATCATTCAGATTCACATTAAATACCTGCTTTATGTCCAAAAAATCTGACCCTAATCGAGCACATAAGCAAGGCTTGAATGTAGCCAGATATTATAAAAGCTTGGTCAACTCATGAATTGAGGCTTTAGGCTGATTTGATCCAATATCTTGTCTCGTTTGAACTTGTGACCTCTTTTGTGATATATAACATGCGTTATCTACTATCATCGATTGCTTGATCACGATGACAATTACTTTTAACTCTTTTTTTAATTTTCTAATTGGCATGCTTAAATATTTATGCGTGAGAATCCGAATCCATGCATGATTAGGGGTGTAAATGAGCTGAACTCGAGCTAGATAACCTTGTTTCCTTCCGCTCATTGAGCGAGCTAATTAAATGCTAAGTTGAACACAAACTATTCACTCATGAATAGTCTGTTTATTGATAATGCTTGAAATTAAGTTTTTGAAAGTGGTGTCGAGAGTTTCTAACACTTTTTTAAATAAGAAAAATGTGTTTATAATTCAAATTTTAGCATGCACGACTCTTATATTTCATTATATGTACGTAACTCATATAATAATGACGTATATAACGAGTATACCAGCAATTTATGCAAAAATATTTACTAAACATATTTAAAGTATCAAATATCAAACTTGTTTGAAACGAATAAAAACAAGCTGATTTAATTTGAGTTCAGCTCGTTTATAAATTTTTAGCAAGCTGGATTAAGAGAGATGAGACGGAGTTGTGTGGATCTATAGGGATGGTCAGGCGGCATCAGTGTTGAGATGGGGAGGCACAGTCGGGCGTATAACAGACTAGTAACCAGTTAGGGAACCTTGTTGACGATGGTTTTGGGGGGTTGGGGCAGTGGCGGACACAGGTGAGGGCGAGTGGGGCCGGCCGCCCCCACTGAAATCCACGCACACAGTGCAATATAGGGCATTTGGGATGGGTCGGATTATAAAAAGACAGAACTGCCCGCTTCATTCACAAAATTGGTTCTTTGGACCGGGTTGTAAATGAAATAACCGCCCGCTTCGTTCACAAAAAAAAAACCTCTTCACAAAAACTCAGCCCACAGTGCTCTCGCCTCTCAGCCTCGATCGCCTTCAAAAAACCCTAGCGTATACAAACAACCTCGATCTCTCTCTCTCTCTCTCTCTCTCTCTCTCTGTGTGTGTGTGTGTGTGTGTGTGTGTGTGTGTGTCCGAGACTCTGAGCTCCAGAAGAGCCTTGCCCCTCCTGCCTCCGCCTCCACCAGAGACGGCGGATGGATTCTCTATGGCGAGACTTGGGCTTGGGTACGCAATCCCCTTTAATTTTTCGACCGAAGTACGATTTGATCCGACCACCTGGCTCCAGCTTGACCAGCAGATCTCGCAGATATTGGTTCAGCTGATTGGTCTGAGTTTTTGAATGAATTCTTGTTGAACCCATTACAAAATTTTAAGTATTATGTTGTTTAGAATACATATTTATTAGTTAATATTCATGTTCTTGGTTAATTAATGAATATAACATTTTAACTGAATAAAATTTTTTTGTGAAAATCCTGTGTACGCCACTGAGTGTGTCAATTAGGAATTCTTACTTTATGAATGACATTTCCGCCTCCACTGAGTGAAAATCCTGCGTACGCCACTGGGTTGGGGGGGTTGGGGGGGGGGGGGGGGGGGGGGGGCGTGTGGTGTGTTACATGGAATGGAGTTGGAATAGCTGTGATTTCAATTGTAAGTAATTAATGATTGATTTGTCTAATAATGAGCTCTCATGCATGATACCATCTTAACTAAAACTGATGACATGAGGTTTTATTTATTGTTTATTTTTGAATATTTGACTGGTTTCTCTCATATATTGATAGTATGTTTAAATTTATAACTTTCATGTCACACGTCACATGTCTTTTTTAATTTTTTCATATATCTTTTTTTAAGTGATAATGTAATGTTGTTGGAGCTATTAAAGGGCCGTTTGTTTCACGTAAAACTCCGTAATTCGTAAATGACTTACTACCCAGTTACAACTACGGCGTTTGTTTGGACCGTAGTTCGTAAAAGACTTACGTAACTCAACTAACACTCACTTGCAACCCAGTTACCACTCACTTACAGCCCAGTTACAGTTAATTTTGTGGTCATACAAATTTGTATTATTTTTTTATATTAATATTAAAATTTTAATATTTAACTTTTTTAATATTTATTTGCATTATTAAAACTTTTAAAATCACCAAATAGTTAATTTTGTGGTCAACTTTTTCACTTACAACTTATACATTACGACAACCAAACACCGTAAAGTACAATACACTTTCTCACTTTACAATTTTATATTACCAACCAAACACCGTAAAATTTACATACACATAACTCATTTACAATTGTAAAAGACTTTACCAATTACAACTACGAATTACGGCCAGTTATGACAACCAAACAGACCCTAACTAACTTACCCCACAATTATGTCGCTTGATTTTTTTTTCTTTTCCAATTCGTGTGCGGGCTCACGAAAAATGTACACAGATGCTAAGGAAAATCAATTATGGGAAGCCCTTATTCAAAAAATAAAATAAAATAAAAAGAATATTTTAAAAAAAAGGGTCAGGTTGAACTAACATAAAATAAGGCTTGAAAATTTTTTTTGCCTTGAGCTTTTAGCCTTAGTACACTTTTATATTGGGCCTTAATTTCTTGTCCAAAGCCCAAAACTCAAAAGCATAGCACACAAATCATAGATAACGACCGCAAACACACATATTTTAGGTGAAAAATCTGAATGAGAAAAATCACAGAGAGAGGGAGAGAGATTTCACTATATCAATGACGATTACAGTTAAGATTTTTAGATACAATTGATTGTTCCCTTCCACCTTCCACATGGGAAGAGATCTACTATTTATATAGATAGTGTCTGTTTAAATAAGGCTGCAATGTCTATCTCTATTTAAACATTCAACTGCTTATCTCAAAAGCGGTTAGAGCTGAATAGTTAGGTTTAAACTGGTTAAGCAAGAGTCCATCTTTATTTAATGGTTTGCTTCCAGTTGTTGATATAGTTGATGTGTTCCCGAGCTGCAACTGTCGAGTTCAAATGGAGATTTGACTTAAAGATAGGAATTCTCACAACTGATTCTATCTCTTACTTCTAACAACCTGAATCGTTTAGAGTTTGAATTGAATAAAGTCTCTCGCTCGGAGGTGCTGGAAGCGGCCACGTGTCGCGTAATTGTTTGGTGCTAGATGGACATGTGATATTATTTCAAGGAGGTCGAAACGCCCTCTTTGCAGGAGATCGGGAACCTTCCCTCTGGTGGTATGGGTTCCCGAGAACTCTGAGAGATGGAGAGGGGAGCAGATAGAGAAGGGAACTTAGGACCTGGACTTGAGTCGGTTGTTGTCACTTCAGTTCTTGTCTTGTAGTGGCGTGTCTCTACAAACTGGCAGAGCCTTAAATGTTCGTCCCATCTGCTGCAATGTCAATCAAATTACCATCACTTTTGTGAGTCACGATGCTCGAGTTCAGGCCGTAATCAAAATTGATTCGAAGCCATATCCCAATACATTTTAAAAAAAAAATGTTAAACAAACAAAGAGAGAAAAATCCATGTCTGTATATTATATTATAAAAAACTTTTACTAACCACGTCTACGATCCTTTTATATTTCATTTTTGAATAGCAAACAGTGAGATAATAGTTCTTCACCAATTACTACAAATCTTATAAGATTTATTTCAACATGATGTATATAGTAAGTAAAATATGAGAATATACAAAAGTAAAGAGAATAAAAATATCAAAGATTAAGAATATATATGTATATTTATAAACATATAAATCATCCAGACTTACATGAATACCTACTTTATGTCCAAAATCTGCCCCGAATCAAGCACGTAAGCAAGGCGTGAATGTAGACAGAAATTATAAAAGCTAGGTTGACTCATGAATTGAGCCTGACTTAGGCCGAATTTGATCCATTATCTGATCTCGTTTGAACGTGTGACCTCTTTTCTGATATATAACATGCGTTATCAACTATCATCGATTGCTTGTGTAATATTCCTAGTTAGTAATCTTGTATTTTTATTTTTTTCTAAGTTATTTATTTTGACTTACTAATTATTTTATTATTATTAATTAACTTAATTTTTAGTTGTTATTATTATTAGATATACAAAATTATTTTGAGATAGTAAAAGGTAATTTGGCCTTATATTTACCATTATTTTTCATTAACATTTCTTTTACTAATTATTATTATTTTTATTTCTATTAGTTGTTAATATTAGTAGTAGTTATTTTTATTATTATTATTCTTTCATTATGATTTATTGTTATTACTATTAGTGTTATTATTATTATTAATTATTGTTATTAGTGTTTATTAATATTACTATTCATTATTATGATTATTTTGTAAAGTTATTAATATTGTTGTTATTATATTATTGTAGGTTGTTATTATTATTATTTATCATTATTATTACTATTAGTGTGATTGCTATTGTATTTATTGATCCATCCTTTTACCCTTTAGCCTATCCATTATCCTTACCCATAATCTCCAAACCTGTTACCCACAACCCATTATCTAACTCTAATATAATCTCCATCTCATCATCACTAATCCTACCCTAACCCTAATCTAACACACTCTCTATCTCCCATGTTGCTGCCACTGCACTCCAGTCCCCAAGGTTGGCGCCCCCAACCCAGCCACGGCCGAGCAAATTCCCTCTTCTCTAGACCTTCGTCGGAGCCGTGAGCACCCCTCCGCAGGCCATGGCAACACCCCGGAGCTCCTTTCCTTTGCCGCTTTCCCTTCCCCCTTCTTCGCAGCCCAAGCACCCAGTTCTCCATCACCCATGGGACCACATTGAAAGTGTTGGCCTAAAGGCCCATCACTCTAGTTTTGATGATGATTAACTCATGTAGTTATAGTACTAATGATCTTGTGTTTATTTAGTCTCAGATTTATGATCAAGATCTTAGTAGGTATTTAGCTTCAACAAAGGATTTCAAGTCAAGTTTTGGAGCTAACACGGTTTGATTCAAGAGCTTATGCATCAAGACCACATCAAGTACTCAAGAGGAATCTAGCTCATTAGATCATGCTTGGACCAAGTCAAGAAGGAGAAGAAGACTTCAAGTGAAGACCTTCAAGATCAAGACTTGTGTCTAGGTTTGTTTTTATTAAGATTTTGTTTTAGATAAAATGTAAAGGATAGAATAGTTGGTGGATTGCTCAAGTATCACATACACACTCACACAAGATTTATATGAGTTTTCATAAAAGATTTTTAGTCCTAGAAAAATACCGGTTTGATTTTTGGAGTTCAATATATTACATGTGTTTTAACCAAAACCGTTTTAGTGCTTAATGTCAAAAACATAGATCATCATATATGTGTAGTGATCAACATAGATCATATCCATACATACTAAGCTTCAAAGTATTTAAAATATCTTGTTTTTATATTTGGAGAAGTTTTGAAAAAAATCTATTTGGAAAAATACAGATATTGTTTTATGTCAAAATTTTTAAGTTACAAAAATAGTTCAAAATATTTGTAACATGGTTTGATTTTTACTCAAACATGTGTGTATATCAAAGTATTATACTGAACTTATTTCTGTGATTTTTTAGAGATTTTATGGGATTTTATCAAAGGAAAAATACCAAACTTTTAATCCCTAAAAAAAAAAATCTGTTTCTGGCTTCTGCCAGTCGACCGGACGGTCGACCGAGCCAGAAGTTAGTGGACCGGGCGGTCAACCGACGTGCACAGAACATGCACGCCTTGTTTGGCTGGAGGGCCGGTCGACTGACCTGGTCGACCGCCAGAGAGCTCTGCTCTCTGGAAATGGCCCCGGTCGACCGGGCGGAGAGTTCTGCTCTCTTTTCCAGGCCACGGTCGACCGGGCCGGTAGAGTGGGGCTCCAACGGTCAGAAATCTGACCGTTGGCGGTTGATCGGGCCGGTCGACCGACAGCAGTCAGAACTGCTGACTGGGCTGTAACGGCTAGTTTTTGAGGAGGCTATATATTGGGCTTCCCATGGACTATTTTAGATAAGATTTTTGGAGAGTTTTAAAGCTAGTTTTTCCCATCTATTTCAGAGGTTTTCTCCACTAGTTTGAGAGCAAATATTTCCAATTCAAAAGGAAGTTTATCAAGAGTGTTTTTCAAAGTGATTCTTGTATTTTTCACCACATATTCCACCCTAGTTTTCTCACACATACTTGAGTTTTACATTGCTATACCTATCCTATAGGGATATTTGTTGTGAGAGGATTTTAGGTGATCAAGTGTTTAGATCACCAAAGTTTTCATCTTTGGCTTGAGGAGGTGGACTTGAGTGTTTGCAGTGTTTCGAGTTCTAGTGAGAGCTCATTGTAGAGGTGCGGCCTCGGCAAGCTAGTGGGCTTGCGGTATGTTGTTCTTGCGGGAACAAGAGAGGGACTAGAGAGTCCAAAGGAGTTCAAGTGTGAACTCGCTTTAGGTGTTGCGGCACCGAGTGATCCGGTGGGATCGATTTTAGTGGAAATCCTTCATAGTGTTGAACGCGGGGACGTAGAGCAAGTGTGCTCGAATCTTGAAACAAATCTCCCGTGTTTGCGATTGCTCTCTCTCTTTTTCTCACTTGTCTTTATATCTTGCATGCTTATATTGCTTTCATCTTTATATGCTTGATATATATTTGTGCTCATATTGATATATGCTTGGGGTTTGTTTGCTCACACTTGTATTCAACCAAGAGAGCCAAAGCAGCACCTCAACTCTTATCTAGAGGAATCTTGAGGAGATAGTCCAGAGCCCTTCACGGGGAATCCGGCTACACTCTTAGGTTATACCTTGTGTGTTGTGCATAATATTTTAAGTTTGCATTAATTAGTTTTAATTCCGCATTAATTGACCATTAGATTAGCTAGTCACCTATTCACCCCCCTCTAGGTGATTTCAATTGGTATCAGAGCCAAGTGCTCTTGATTTCTCGAGTTAAAGATCTTCTTTTATAGCTAATCACAATTTTTGTACACACACATGGATTTCATGTCACCCCCACCTTTGACATTCTTAACATCCAAACATGGAAGGTTAAGATGTCTTTGTACCTCAAAGGCCTAGGCATTCATGTTTATCTTGTTACCATTAAAGATTCATATTTTAATAATAGCAAGTATCTTGAGGCTAACTCAAAAGCAATCAATGCTTTAAAGAGCACCCTAAATGATGATTATTTATGTAGGGTTGCTAATCTTGATTCGGCTTTTGTAGTATGGAACACCATTGTCTCCCTTGGCGAACAAGAGCAATACTATGCGGGGAGCGACTCGGATGTTGGAAGTGAAGCTTCTAACGTGTGCTACATGATCCAAGAGGATAACCCCCTTGAGGTAAATACCGAATCCGAGTTAGAAGAGGATGTAGATATGTCATATGATGAGCTTGCATCTTTTTGTCAACAATTACTAGAAAAATATGACATGCTTAAAAAGGATAATAAGAAAATGAAAAATAAATTTGATTCCATGTTAAAAGAAAAAGATTCTTTGCAAGATAAATTTGAAAACATTCAAAAGAAAATAAAAGTTTGAAAAATAAAAATATTTCCTTACTTTCTAAACTAAATGATCTTTGTAAAGGAAATACTTCATTGAAAGATAAAATTATTTTGGTGGAAAAATAAAAGGAGATTGCTTTGAATGAAAACACATCTTTGAAAAGAAAAATTATTGAAAAAGAAAAAGTAAATATTTCTAAAAAGAAAAAGAGTATTGATTATCATTCTCATCATGCTTTTCATGCCACCACTGATAAAAATGAGATTAAGTTTTTAAAAAATAAAATAAATTATTTGAGCTCAACTTTGAGTGATTGTGCATTTAATCATAAGAGATTGGAATCTTTGTTTCAAAAGAAATAAGCTCCACATGTTCATGCACATCACCCACAACATGCATATGCACATTTTGCATGCCATGATCACACTCATTCACAAATGCATTCTAGAGTGTACAAGTGTACACATTGCGGCCGCAAAGGCTATTTAGCAAAATTTTGTTATGATAGAGTAAATTCTTTTAATTTTGCTAATAAGAATGTTTGGGTTCCTTACAATTCTAATCCCCATGGACCCAAAAGAAAATGGGTACCAAAGTCCCCACCTCCTGTATTTGATGTAGGTGTGGGCTCTCACACGACGTGAGAGGTTTGGTGCCTTGGTGGTGAATGCATGTGCTAGATGGACACTACAAATAGATGCACCGCTATCAAGGATGTTTGGTGGAACGACCACCATGTTTTGGAGACTTAGAGTATAGTTCTTGTGGTTTGGTAACTATCTCTAAACTCTCATTTATTTAACATGCTTTTACATATATGATATTTTTAGCATGTTTTCATAATTGTGTTTTGCTTTGTGCTTCATGAGGTAAATACTTGGTTAGATGTAGATTCCATTAAAACTTGTGTATATACTTGTACAAGTAGTGAGCAACATTTAATTTATATATGTTTGCACTCCATTGCTCATTTGTACTCACTACATGCACAAGTATAGCCTAGTTTTGATGATTCCCTCATTTATACTTGTGTTGCCTACCTTTGTGCATGTTTTACTTCATGTATATGTAATCTTTGTTCAAAATTAATAAATATACATGTATACTCCTTGAGTCATTTGCCTTCATGCAATTTACATTATGGACTCATTTATGTTTGGGATATGTATGCATATTGTTAGCTTTGGATAAATCATACATATGCCTCGAAGTTTGTTTTTTAATGAAAATAAAATCTTTATGATTTTCACATTTTTTTTAATAAAATGATATTCATATTTGTTTGAGCTTCATTGACTATTTTCATGGAAAATACTAATTACATGATTATTGTACACTCACACTTCATTTGTTTATTCATGACTTTGTTTCATGATCATTTTTGAGCTTTATAGTTTTTGAGTGTCAACTCTTATGTATTTGGTATGCTTCATGAGATATATATGTTTTATTTTCATGTTTGAAGGATCTTTAACTAGTTTTTCAAAAATTATTTTAACTAGTTATTTATTCTTCATTTGGTAGAGTTTTTCATAATATGCTAGAATATTTTCAAACTCTATTCTCGAAAACCCCTACCATCCCATGGGCGGACGGATGGGTGACCATGCCTTGTGAGCCTTATTAAATATCTTTTATCTTGAGCATGAAAAGGGTGGTAGTTTATGAGTTATACACTTGATTCACATCATAGTTTCAATTGGTATCACAATTAACATTTTTTTTGTATACTCATAATTTGTTTCTATATATGTATGCTTCATATTTCATATAATATCAATTTTTATTGGTATTTTTCATTTTCATACACATATGATTTGTTTATGCTAAGCTTAATTTAAATCTTAATTTCAATTGATATCTAAATTGGTACTTCTTTAATAAACTTATGCATTATTTTCAATTGGTATGTTTATTTGATATCAAAATTTATAATATACTTTAATTGGTATCAATATGTTTCAATTGGATTTCAATTTCCATTGGTATCAAAATATTTTACCATGTATTTCTATTGATATCAAATTGGTATCAAAATATAAAATATTTTCTTTCATTGGTATAGAAATTTACAAATGTTTCAATTTTAATTGGTATCACAAATTTTCTATTTCATATGGTATCAAAAATCTCGTGATATCTCAAAATTTGTATTATTTATTTCAATTTGAGAAAAATTCAAAATTTATATTGTTTCTTTACAATTGGTATAAATTTGTTTTAAAAATGTTTTGATATGTGTTTCCTATATGCAAGGGGAGCTTAACATCTCCTCTATATATAGATTCATGTTGAGTCTGTCTTATATTGAGGAGCTTGACAACTATTCTTTATGTGATACATGTGTGTAGGGGGAGCTTCACATCTTCACTTATGCATTGCGTATTATGCTTTATGTGAGTTAGGGCTTTGTCATCCCTTCTTCATGTAATGCATGTAAGCAGGGGAGTTAACTTCACATCTCTCTCTTCATGAATGTATATCACATATATATCTTTCTTATTGATTTGTTTTTCTTTACCACTTTGTTGATGATTGACAAAAATGGGGAGAAAGATTTTGAGTTTATATATGCATATTTGTATTTTTGCATATATTGTGTTTATGCATCTTATGTTTTACAAAATTTGGAGAAAAGTATGTTTTTTAAAAAGTTTAAACAAAAAGGGGGAGAAAAGTTTTTAGGAAAAAGGATTTTGGATTTATGTTTTTGTCTCTCACCTTGTTGATGCATATCTATTTGTTTAGTTTCATGTACTTCATTGCAATATATATTTGTTTATTTGTTATGCATGAGTTAAGGGGGAGCTTCTATGAAGCTTTACTTTAATCCATGCATATATAACTCCATGAATTTTGTCATCATCAAAAATGGGGAGATTGTTAGCCCAAAGGCCCATCACTCTAGTTTTGATGATGATTAACTCATGTAGTTATAGTACTAATGATCTTGTGTTTATTTAGTCTCAGATTTTTGATCAAAATCTTAGTAGGTGTTTAGCTTCAACAAAGGATTTCAAGTCAAGTTTTGGAGCTAACACGGTTTGATTCAAGAGCTTATGCATCAAGACCACATCAAATACTCAAGAGGAGTCTAGCTCATTGGATCATGCTTGGACCAAGTCAAGAAGGAGAAGAAGACTTCAAGTGAAGACCTTCAAGATCAAGACTTGTGTCTAGGTTTGTTTTTATTAAGATTTTATTTTAGATAAAATGTAAATGATAGAATAGTTGGTGGATTGCTCAAGTATCACATACACACTCACACAAGATTTATATGAGTTTTCATAAAAGATTTTTAGTCCTAGAAAAATACCGGTTTGGTTTTTGGAGTTCAATATATTACATGTGTTTTAACCAAAACCGTTTTAGTGCTTAATATCAAAAACATAGATCATCATATATGTGTAGTGAGCAACATAGATCATATCCATGAATACTAAGCTTCAAAGTATTTAAAATATCTTGTTTTTGTATTTGGAGAAGTTTTGAAAAAATCTATTTGGAAAAATACAGATTTTGTTTTATGCAAAAATTTCTAAGTTACAAAAATAGTTCAAAATGTTTGTAACATGGTTTGATTGTTACTCAAACATGTTTGTATATTAAAGTATTATACTGAACTTATTTTTGTGGATTTTTAGAGATTTTATGGGATTTTATCAAAGGAAAAATACCAAACTTTTAATCCCTAAAAAAAATCTGTTTCTGGCTTCTGCCGGTTGACCGGACGGTCGACCGAGCCGGAGTTAGTGGACCGGGCGGTTAACCGACGTGCACAGAACGTGCACGCCTTGTTTGGCTGGAGGGCCGGTCGACCGACCCGGTCGACCGCCAGAGAGCTTTGCTCTCTGGAAATGGCCCCGGTCGACCGCCAGAGAGCTCTGCTCTCTGGAAATGGCCCCGGTCGACCGGGCGGTCGACCGGCAGAGAGCTCTGCTCTCTGTTCCAGGCCACGGTCGACCGGGCCGGTCGACCGGGGCTCCAATGGTCAGAAATCTGACCGTTGGCGGTTGATCGGGCCGGTCGACCGACAGCAGTCAGAAATGCTGACTGGGCTGTAACGGCTAGTTTTTGAGGAGGCTATATATTGGGCTTCCCATGGACTGTTTTAGATAAGATTTTTGAGGAGTTTTAAAGCTAGTTTTTCCATCTATTTCAGAGGTTTTCTCCGTTAGTTTGAGAGCAAATATTTTCAATTTAAAAGGAAGTTTATCAAGAGTGTTTTTCAAAGTGTTTTTTGTGCTTTTCACCACATATTCCATCCTAGTTTTCTCACACATACTTGAGCTTTACATTGCTATACCTATCCTATAGGGATATCTGTTATGAGAGGATTTTAGGTGATCAAGTGTTTAGATCACCAAAGTTTTCATCTTTGCTTTGAGGAGGCGGACTTGTGTGTTCGCGGTGTTTCGAGTTCTAGTGAGAGCTCATTGTAAAGGTGCGGCCTCAGTAAGCTAGTGGGCTTGCGGTGTGTTGTTCTTGCGGGAACAAGAGAGGGACTAGAGAGTCCAAAGGAGTTCAAGTGTGAACTCGCTTGTCGGTGTTGCGGCACCGAGTGATCCGGTGGGATCGATTTTAGTGGAAATCCTTCATAGTGTTGAAGGCGGGGACGTAGAGCAAGTGTGCTCAAACCTCGAAACAAATCTCCCGTGTTTGCGATTGCTCTCTCTCTTTCTCTCACTTGTCTTTATATCTTGCATGCTTATATTACTTTCATCTTTATATGCTTGATGTATATTTGTGCTCATATTGATATATGCTTGGGGTTTGTTTGCTTACACTTGTATTCAACCAAAAGAGTCAAAGCGGCACCTTAACTCTTATCTAGAGGAATCTTGAGGAGATAGTCCAGAGCCCTTCACGGGGAATCCGGCAACACTCTTAGGTTTTACCTTGTGTGTTGTGCATAATATTTTAAGTTTGCATTAATTAGTTTTAATTCCGCATTAATTGATCATTAGATTAGCTAGTCACCTATTCACCCCACCTCTAGGTGATTTCCGAAAGTACACCTAGAGGGGGTTGAATAGGTGTATGACTAATCTAATGACAAATAATGCGGAATTAAAAATAAATTGCAACACACTTAGTGTAACCAAAGAGTGTAGCCGAATTTCCTATGAAGGGCTCTGGACTAACTCCTCTAGATTCCTCTGAATAAGAGTTGAGGTGCTATATGAAGCTCTCTCGGTTTAACACAAGTGTGGCACACAAACAAACCGAAGCATATATGATATGAACTATGATGCAATGCACAATATAAGAGAGAGAGTTAGAGATAGTGGATCAACGCAAACAACAAGATATGTTTCGAGGTTCGAGCCACTGCTCTACATCCCCGCCTTCACACAGAAGGATTTCCACTATAGCGCTCACACAGGACTTCCCACACAGGGAACCTCCACTGAGGATTTGGGTAATACAAACCGGGAGTATACAACTCCTCTCTCAACCAATACAACCTCTGCACAAGAGGCTGCAAACACAAATCACCTCTACACTTAGAGGGATGGGCACTAGCCAAACAACTATCAACCTCACACTTAAAGGATAAGGCTCAAAGTCACAACTCCAACAATCACCTCTTCACTAAGAGGGATATCAATACAACATCCACAATCACCTCTCACTAGAGGGATATCAATACAATCACCTTTTACTAGAGGGATATCAAAAAGTATGGAAGGTTTACAACTCTAGGTGATCACAAAGACCACAAACAACTTTTTCTCACTAAAACATGATCCTAATAGATAGGATATATATTATAGCTCAAGTGTGAGAAAATAAAGAGTTTGAAAATCAAAAATACAAAGAAAAACTCTTGGGAAAAACTCTAGATTGTAATATAAATGAAGATCAAAACAACTCCTAAAGACTTCTCCTTTTCTTGATTTTTCCAACCCCTTTAAAAACAAATAAAGATAAAATCTTTAAGCTCAAAACTCTTTTAAAACTTGTTGTTAAAACACTTAAGAAGATGAGGATTTTTGCTCTTAAAATTGTTGTGTAAAACCAGCTCAAATGAGGGTTATATATAGCCCAAACAAATTATGCCCTTTGGCAGCCAGGAAAGGTCAGAAATGACCTTCCGGTGGACCGCCCGGTCGACCGGACAATGGTCATTTTTATGATTGTTGTGCCACCGGTCGATCGCCCAGTTGACCGGACCTGGAAACAGAGAGCAGCGGCTCTCTGGCTGGTCGACTGCCCGGTCGATCGGAACTGGATACAGAGAGCAGATCTCTCTGCCGGTCGACCGGGGTCATTTCCAGAGAGCAGAACTCTCTGGACGGTCGACCGCCCAGTTCGACCGGCCCACCACTCCGAACAGCTGTGCACGTCTGTGCACATCGGTCGACCGGACCGGTCGACCGATTTCTGCCTCGGTCGACCGGCAGAAGGCAGGTCAGCTTGTTTTTAGGGATTAAAAACTTGGTTATTTATTATCAAATAAATCCCATAAAATCACATAAATTTCACAAAAATATGTTCTTGTTATATCTTTGAAATACAAATGTGTGGCAAAATTCAATACATATTATGAACAATTTGAACTATTTTGGTGATATTAAAATTTGGCTTAAATACAAAATCGGTATTTTTCAAACTTAGATTTTTGAAATGGAAAACCATTTTCTCCAAAACACATGTAAATACAAAATATGATATTGAAACAACTTTGAAGCATATTGTATATGGGTAGAAACTAATATGCATATAAACATATATATATATATATATATATATATATATATATATATATATATATATATATATATATATATATATCTGTGTTTTTGACATGAAATCCAATATCAGTTAAACCGAAAAACCAAAACCAAATAAACTTTAAACTTAAAACTTGTGTGTGTATGTGAACTTGAGCATATCAACACTATCTAATCTTTACAATGATCTAAACATTTTAAACTAAACACAATACCGAGATCTTCTTGTAGAACTCCTTCTCCAAGTCGACTCGATCCAAACACGATCCAATGAGCTTGACTCCAACCGAGTGCTAGATACGATCTTCATGCTCGAGCTCTTGAATCAACATGTGAAAGCTCCAAAATACCTTTGTTGAAGCTAATCACCTACTAATAACTTGATCAAATATCTGAAACTAAATATCACAAGATTATTAGTAAACTATAACTACATGAGTTAATCATCATCAAAACTAGAGTGAAGGACCTCTGGGCCAACAATCTCCCCCTTTTTGATGATGATAAAACTCATGGAGTTATATATGTATGGATTAAAGTTAAGCTTCATAGAAGCTCCCCCTTAACTCATGTATAGCAATAAACATAAAGATATGCAATGAATGCTCAACATAAACATGTATAAATAAACATGTATATAAATAAACTTGCATGATATCAATTGCTCTTATACCAATTGTAAAAACAAACCAATTGTAAAAGTAAACAAAAACAAACATGCATAAACTAAACATGCATAACATGCATAAATAAATCTCTAAATTTCTCTCCTCCTTTTTGTCAATTCATCAACAAAGGGGTATAAAAATAAACTCAAAAGAAATTTTCTTCTTTTAGACAAAGCAAACAATAAAGTTATATATATGTGATATACATTCATGAAGAAGAGAGATATAAAGTTTACTCCCCCTGCATACATGCATTTATATGAAAAGAGATGACTAAACCCTAACCACATAAAGCATAATATATAATGTATAAAATGAGATGTGAAGCTCCTACTACACACGTGTAAGACATAAAGAAGAGCGGTCAAACTTCTCAATATGAGATACACTCAACATGAATCTATATATGGAGAAGATGTTAAGCTTCCCTTGCATATAAGCAATAAATATCAAAATATTATGATACCAAATTATGATACTAATAGAAATTATACAAATTTTAATGTACTAAAAGATACCAATTGAAAACATCTTGTAAAGTTTTGATGTCAATAGAAAATCAAATATTGTGTGTTTTTGATACCAATTGAAACAAATATATATTGTAAATCTTTGATACCAATTGTAAATATTAGTAACAATTAAAAATATTTTATAATTTTGATACCAATTGTAAGAATATATATATTGTATGTATTGATACTAAATGAAAATAAAAACCAATTTTTTTTGGTAAACTCATTTCAATAAAGATACCAAATATAAAATGAAGCATGATGCCAGTTGAAATATAAACCAATCCTTTTGGTTAAATACTAAAATTATTTTGCAGTAAAGATACCAAATAGAGAATAATATCAATTTAATATTCTTGATACCAATATTGAAAATGAAACATATACCAATTGAAAATATTTTTCATTAGGAGCGTAGGAAACCAATTTAAAACTAAGATATCAATCAACAAATATTATTTTTCAACATAAAGAGTGGGAGTAAGATACCAATTGTAAACAAAATCGCTTGAAAGGTAAAACATGAATTTTCTCCCCTTTTATGAAATACTAATGAAAACGATGCATAAGCTTGAATAAAATACCAATTGAAAAATAATTATCATTAAGGACTAAATCAAGCTTAGCATAACAAAATTTGTGCTCTAAGATATAAAGATATAGTAAGCACAATCAAAACACACACACACATATATATATGTATGAAAAATTTAAATACCAATCGAAATTGATACTATTTGAAGTTGAAGCATACATATATAGAAACAAATATGAGTATACAAAACAAATATCAATTGTGATGCCAATTGAAAACACAATGAGAATCAAGTGCATAACTCATAAAGACCATCCTATCATGCACAAGTTAAAATGATTTTTAATTTGAGTATGCAAGGCATGATCGTCCATCAACCGCCCTTCGATGGAAGAGGTTTTCAAAAATAGGATTTGAAAATAAGTTTGACAAGTTTGAAAACTCTTCCAAAATGAAAAAATACGCAACTAGTTTTATGATAAACTTGAAAACTAGTACGAAATCCTTCAAGTAAGAAATAAAATAAGAATATATCCATTAAAATATGAAAATCACACAATCATCAACATTCAAAGTCTATATAGCACATATAATACTCATGAAAACAAAGTCATGAGAAAACATCAAGTAATGTGAGTATACAAGAATGATGTTGTAACGCCCCGATACTAAAGCTACGGAGTCGTTATGGCGACGTATATACGCGAGGATAATACCCCACGTATATACGCTAAGCCTCAATTGTAACCTGAAGAAGCTATAATCAGAACTATAATAATCAAGGACCACTGCAATAATACATATAAGACTACACATGATAGCAATGAATAACAGGAAAGAAAAAGGCAGCTGAACAGAAGTCAAAGGTGATATATAGGAACAAAGAATCATAACAAGAATAAAATGCAAGTATACCAGAATCAAAGGGAGAGGACCCAAGCTTCTCGCCAGGCGAACCGTTTCATCGAACACCTGCACATTAGAAACAATCGTCCAATATCTGGACGTGCAAATCCAGGGTCGTCAGAACGCGACCATAATGAGTGTGTGTGTAAAGGGGAAAGAACTCGTGCAGAAGAAACAATGTGCATAAATAGTAGTAAGAGCAACAGTAAATAGAAAAGGCTAAATAACAAGATAAATAGCTGAACAGTAATACACATGATAATAACATGAATAAAGGTAGAATATAACTGGCACAACTGTAAATATGCAATCAATGTCAAAGCGTGTAATCTATCACATGTCACTAGGTTGTATCTAAATCTGGTCATGGTTATAGTTATAAGTCTATCACAGTAATATAAATATACTGTCAGGTGATATAGTCAGTCACAATACGTTAACAGTTTATTTTCATTTATTATGTCAGCGAACACCAATTGCCATCTGTAATAGACGCATCCCATACTACGCCTACTACACGTGTCAACCAGAGTCCTAAGTTATTGAAACTGATTGGTTGGAGACATTGTCCATGCTTTAGGTGGGTTCCGTACATACCCGGAACCACGGCCCAATCACCTGGCGCTGAACCAGGTCCTACCGCTAAGTAGTCAATAACAATAACAATAACAATGTGTCAATACAATGACAATATGAACAATACGGGATGTCAGTCATCCCCCGGAACCCTGCAGTGGAACCGTATCTCGGCTGCGCAACCTGTATCCTAGGTCCACCCAAAATACAGACGATGTCTCCTCCATCAATTTCCCCAATCCCAGTGTAAGTTGTCCACTTATATTATTATTTATTCAATTCAGTTAAATCAGTCAATGTCAATATTATCGAGAATACTGGGACGATACGGTGACAGTAACAATATCCATGTAACAATAACAATGTGAACAATATTACCGTATAAACGGTAGAACAATAGAACAATGTATATGTTACGGTCTGACAATATTTTCCCAGTAATTCTCAATAACATGAACAGTATGTTTATCAGGTAGATGTCATGTACAATCAGTGAAGTCACTTAAGTAGGATCATTATATTACAATATTTATTTAGAATCAGTAATATAATCTTTTTACGTTTATTCATTGTGTATTTAATGTGTGAACATGAACAATAATTAACGTGCATGAACAGTAATTAAACACGAAGACTGTTTAAACATAATAACGTTTATAGGAAACAGTTAAAAGCACTCATATAAAAATAATATCAAAATACTCAATAAGAAAACAAAGAACACTCACATGAAATGACTCAGTTTCGGAACTGAATCGACGTCTGGTCTTCACTGCACGAATCGGTACTGATCTACGGATCATCCCATGGATCGGTCTTCGAGTCGCCTATGTATCGGGTCCACAACGGCACGAATCTGGATTGGGTCCGGGTTTCCTGTAACGGTCCGGATCTCACCAAACGGGTCAGAAACACTGTAGCATATGACCAACACCTACAAATAAATATAAATATATACTAAACACACTCCCGAGCACACCGACACATGCGTGTACACCCACGTACACATACATATACGGGTACAAACTAACAACCATGCATACATACACATAGATATGACTCCATAGCTTCAACAACTCTAGTAACACTCACAATCTTCCAAGACAAGCTAGTAATCAAACCACATTAACCTGAAGTGCCTACCAACCCAACACTTGGGCGCATTTTAAATTATGAAAAAGAATCCAAATCAATTATACCACAAATGCTCAAGTAAAGAATAAGCCACGACTCATCTATCTCTAAAAGTCAAGGTAACATAAAATAGTAAAGGACATTTACTACTAGGCAATCCTGCATATAGCCAACAACTTTCAACAACATGACCTGTTACTACGAGCTCAAAATCTATGATCTAATTTGTCCTTGCATTATTTCCCTAAATCACGCTCTTAATACCTAATTATATGGTCTAACCTCTGGAAACCAGTAGCGAGCTGGATGTATACAAAAAGCTGGGAGAAACAACAAACCCCCTCCCCTCAAGCAAACAGGATAATTAGGCAGGATTTGTCACAGATGTTCTTATCTGGCAGTGTTTTAAAAAGTGAAAAATTAAGCTGAGCAGCTACCTAGGTTGGCTGCATTAGCAACTTCTAAATATAATTCTGCAATTCTGTATAGCCAAATCAATACAATGAGTTTCTTTTTTTTCTCAAAATGCTACAGATTTAACCATTCAAATTAATAAATCAATAAATCCAACAATAAAAAGTGAAGTTGTGAATCAACTTAGGTGTAACTTAAGTCAACAGGGACACTAGGGAACAGCTAATGCAGCAGTTGCTATATTACCTCAGTGATGTCATCAAACAGGACAAACCCCCTAGCAACACTTATCTCTGAGTTACACCTCGTTTCAGGAAGAGAACTTCAACCTGACAGCATAATTCTTTTATATGTGATAAGCTTCATCCTTAAATCATTTCTAAATTATGCTCTACTATACATACATCTATACATACCTATATAATGCATTATATATACATACCCATGTCTATATACGAACACACACTCATGCACATACTAACAAACAATTAAATGAACTTCTCAATTATTACACGAATGCCACCATACAAATAAATGTAAAACTAACCTCGAGCCAATTTGCGGCACGCCGACGGAGGCTCCGACGGAGGCGTCCGGGGTCGCGGAGGGTGTCGTTGGATAGAGCATCTCACCGTGAAGGGCGTGGGCGCGTTCGCGCTCGCCAACGGTGATCCACGACGATCCACAGAGAGCCGAAAAATGGCTCGAAGTTAGTTATCTCCCACACAATAAAACACAAAATTATAAATATATATATAACTAACATTAAAATATATATACATTAAATAAAAAGAATGAGAGGAGGGAAACTCACCTTGCAGAGGCGTGCTTGTACCTAGGACATAATGCATGGTGACACATGTATTAACTCCAAGGCCCAAATCCTTGCTGAACATGCTACAGGCCCTGAACATGCCAAGAGCCAAAGCATGTATGTAGCAACCATTAGGCGTGGCACGGTGATCGAATGGCCAGAGGCATGGCATGGTGCTACGGCTCCATCAAAGCACAAAAAAAATTACAGAGAAGAGAGGAACGAGAGGACCTGCCGCGGCCTGTCTGTCAGGGGAAGAAGAGGGTGCAGCCGGCCAAGAGAGAGCGGCGGGGTTCGTCGGAGCTACCGGAGGAGGTCGCGGAGGCCGTCGGTGGAACGCCGGAGAGGATGGAGGCGTCCAACAGGGAGGGTGGAGGTGCTTGCTGGAGAGGAGCGCTCCGGGTGCGCGCGGGGGTGGAGAAAGGCGCGTGGAGAGGGCTGCAGCGGCGGCCAGGGCTGCTGCTACGCTGGTGAGGGGCGCAGCCAAGGAGGCTCGGCCTGGAGTTCGCTGGATCCGGGCAGGAGGAGGCGCTGTTGGATCTCGCCATGGGGTTTGCGGCGGTTGAGAGATGGAGAGATTGAGAAGATAGGATTTGTTAGAGATTTAGGTTTAGGTTAGGGTATTATATAAAATGGGTATGGGTTTGAGGATATGGGCTTGACTAATGGGCTTGGAAATGAGATTGAAATAATGGAAGTGGGTCTGTTGGGAAAAAGAAAGAAAAGAAAAGAAGAAATAGTAAGAGTGGGCTTGGATTTGAAATGGAATTGAGGGTATTGGGCTTGGTGTTGATGGAGTAATAAAAGAGAATTTAAATAAGGATGCATGGGGTAGACTTGGAATTGGAAAAATGAAAATAAATATAATATAATAATAATAACATTTAATAACTACAATACTAATAGCAATTTAAAATAATTAATAATGATAATAGTAGTTAATGGCAATTAGTAGTAAAAGAAATCACATAAGACAATAAATAATAATTGACACGACAATTATATATTAAAATAATACTATACATTATTAAAACATGTATTCCAAAATAGAGATATTACATTCTACCCACCTTATAAAAATTTCGTCCTCGAAATTCAAATAAGGTAGGGAATGGTAAAAGAATCAAAGATTAAGAGAGAACACAACCATCTTCCACGTCGCCTCGTTGGGACACCACGATTCCGCTGCGCGCTCTGATCTCTGGTACCAGCTTCAACATGGAGTAACCAATCTCAAGAGATAGAATCAGGAGGAATGAATAGGAAATAAGGATGAAATCAAGATGGACATCTAGATTACTCTAATTGAAGTGTTGGAATCATGAATATCAACAGATCAAGAACGGAATTCCAAAGGGAGGACGATCAATTTCCCAAATGGGGTCAATATTATCACGTGAATAGTATATGTATATTGCAGTGTCAACATAACTGTCTCAGGTTACAGGTAGGAACTAGGTTCTCCTTTATGTCGAACCTAGGCTCTGATACCACTCTGTAACGCCCCGATACTAAAGCTACGGAGTCGTTATGGCGACGTATATACGCGAGGATAATACCCCACGTATATACGCTAAGCCTCAATTGTAACCTGAAGAAGCTATAATCAGAACTATAATAATCAAGGACCACTGCAATAATACATATAAGACCACATGATAGCAATGAATAACAGGAAAGAAAAAGGCAGCTGAACAGAAGTCAAAGGTGATATATAGGAACAAAGAATCATAACAAGAATAAAATGCAAGTATACCAGAATCAAAGGGAGAGGACCCAAGCTTCTCGCCAGGCGAACCGTTTCATCGAACACCTGCACATTAGAAACAATCGTCCAATATCTGGACGTGCAAATCCAGGGTCGTCAGAACGCGACCATAATGAGTGTGTGTGTAAAGGGGAAAGAACTCGTGCAGAAGAAACAATGTGCATAAATAGTAGTAAGAGCAACAGTAAATAGAAAAGGCTAAATAACAAGATAAATAGCTGAACAGTAATACACATGATAATAACATGAATAAAGGTAGAATATAACTGGCACAACTGTAAATATGCAATCAATGTCAAAGCGTGTAATCTATCACATGTCACTAGGTTGTATCTAAATCTGGTCATGGTTATAGTTATAAGTCTATCACAGTAATATAAATATACTGTCAGGTGATATAGTCAGTCACAATACGTTAACAGTTTATTTTCATTTATTATGTCAGCGAACACCAATTGCCACCTGTAATAGACGCATCCCATACTACGCCTACTACACGTGTCAACCAGAGTCCTAAGTTATTGAAACTGATTGATTGGAGACATTGTCCATGCTTTAGGTGGGTTCCGTACATACCCGGAACCACGGCCCAATCACCTGGCGCTGAACCAGGTCCTACCGCTAGGTAGTCAATAACAATAACAATAACAATGTGTCAATACAATGACAATATGAACAATACGGGATGTCAGTCATCCCCCGGAACCCTGCAGTGGAACCGTATCTCGGCTGCGCAACCTGTATCCTAGGTCCACCCAAAATACAGACGCTGTCTCCTCCATCAATTTTCCCAATCCCAGTGTAAGTTGTCCACTTATATTATTATTTATTCAATTCAGTTAAATCAGTCAATGTCAATATTATCGAGAATACTGGGACGATACGGTGACAGTAACAATATCCATGTAACAATAACAATGTGAACAATATTACCGTATAAACGGTAGAACAATAGAACAATGTATATGTTACGGTCTGACAATATTTTCCCAGTAATTCTCAATAACATGAACAGTATGTTTATCAGGTAGATGTCATGTACAATCAGTGAAGTCACTTAAGTAGGATCATTATATTACAATATTTATTTAGAATCAGTAATATAATCTTTTTACGTTTATTCATTGTGTATTTAATGTGTGAACATGAACAATAATTAACGTGCATGAACAGTAATTAAACACGAAGACTGTTTAAACATAATAACGTTTATAGGAAACAGTTAAAAGCACTCATATAAAAATAATATCAAAATACTCAATAAGAAAACAAAGAACACTCACATGAAATGACTCAGTTTCGGAACTGAATCGACGTCTGGTCTTCACTGCACGAATCGGTACTGATCTACGGATCATCCCATGGATCGGTCTTCGAGTCGCCTATGTATCGGGTCCACAACGGCACGAATCTGGATTGGGTCCGGGTTTCCTGTAACGGTCCGGATCTCACCAAACGGGTCAGAAACACTGTAGCATATGACCAACACCTACAAATAAATATAAATATATACTAAACACACTCCCGAGCACACCGACACATGCGTGTACACCCACGTACACATACATATACGGGTACAAACTAACAACCATGCATACATACACATAGATATGACTCCATAGCTTCAACAACTCTAGTAACACTCACAATCTTCCAAGACAAGCTAGTAATCAAACCACATTAACCTGAAGTGCCTACCAACCCAACACTTGGGCGCATTTTAAATTATGAAAAAGAATCCAAATCAATTATACCACAAATGCTCAAGTAAAGAATAAGCCACGACTCATCTATCTCTAAAAGTCAAGGTAACATAAAATAGTAAAGGACATTTACTACTAGGCAATCCTGCATATAGCCAACAACTTTCAACAACATGACCTGTTACTACGAGCTCAAAATCTATGATCTAATTTGTCCTTGCATTATTTCCCTAAATCACGCTCTTAATACCTAATTATATGGTCTAACCTCTGGAAACCAGTAGCGAGCTGGATGTATACAAAAAGCTGGGAGAAACAACAAACCCCCTCCCCTCAAGCAAACAGGATAATTAGGCAGGATTTGTCACAGATGTTCTTATCTGGCAGTGTTTTAAAAAGTGAAAAATTAAGCTGAGCAGCTACCTAGGTTGGCTGCATTAGCAACTTCTAAATATAATTCTGCAATTCTGTATAGCCAAATCAATACAATGAGTTTCTTTTTTTTCTCAAAATGCTACAGATTTAACCATTCAAATTAATAAATCAATAAATCCAACAATAAAAAGTGAAGTTGTGAATCAACTTAGGTGTAACTTAAGTCAACAGGGACACTAGGGAACAGCTAATGCAGCAGTTGCTATATTACCTCAGTGATGTCATCAAACAGGACAAACCCCCTAGCAACACTTATCTCTGAGTTACACCTCGTTTCAGGAAGAGAACTTCAACCTGACAGCATAATTCTTTTATATGTGATAAGCTTCATCCTTAAATCATTTCTAAATTATGCTCTACTATACATACATCTATACATACCTATATAATGCATTATATATACATACCCATGTCTATATACGAACACACACTCATGCACATACTAACAAACAATTAAATGAACTTCTCAATTATTACACGAATGCCACCATACAAATAAATGTAAAACTAACCTCGAGCCAATTTGCGGCACGCCGACGGAGGCTCCGACGGAGGCGTCCGGGGTCGCGGAGGGTGTCGTTGGATAGAGCATCTCACCGTGAAGGGCGTGGGCGCGTTCGCGCTCGCCAACGGTGATCCACGACGATCCACAGAGAGCCGAAAAATGGCTCGAAGTTAGTTATCTCCCACACAATAAAACACAAAATTATAAATATATATATAACTAACATTAAAATATATATACATTAAATAAAAAGAATGAGAGGAGGGAAACTCACCTTGCAGAGGCGTGCTTGTACCTAGGACATAATGCATGGTGACACATGTATTAACTCCAAGGCCCAAATCCTTGCTGAACATGCTACAGGCCCTGAACATGCCAAGAGCCAAAGCATGTATGTAGCAACCATTAGGCGTGGCACGGTGATCGAATGGCCAGAGGCATGGCATGGTGCTACGGCTCCATCAAAGCACAAAAAAAATTACAGAGAAGAGAGGAACGAGAGGACCTGCCGCGGCCTGTCTGTCAGGGGAAGAAGAGGGTGCAGCCGGCCAAGAGAGAGCGGCGGGGTTCGTCGGAGCTACCGGAGGAGGTCGCGGAGGCCGTCGGTGGAACGCCGGAGAGGATGGAGGCGTCCAACAGGGAGGGTGGAGGTGCTTGCTGGAGAGGAGCGCTCCGGGTGCGCGCGGGGGTGGAGAAAGGCGCGTGGAGAGGGCTGCAGCGGCGGCCAGGGCTGCTGCTACGCTGGTGAGGGGCGCAGCCAAGGAGGCTCGGCCTGGAGTTCGCTGGATCCGGGCAGGAGGAGGCGCTGTTGGATCTCGCCATGGGGTTTGCGGCGGTTGAGAGATGGAGAGATTGAGAAGATAGGATTTGTTAGAGATTTAGGTTTAGGTTAGGGTATTATATAAAATGGGTATGGGTTTGAGGATATGGGCTTGACTAATGGGCTTGGAAATGAGATTGAAATAATGGAAGTGGGTCTGTTGGGAAAAAGAAAGAAAAGAAAAGAAGAAATAGTAAGAGTGGGCTTGGATTTGAAATGGAATTGAGGGTATTGGGCTTGGTGTTGATGGAGTAATAAAAGAGAATTTAAATAAGGATGCATGGGGTAGACTTGGAATTGGAAAAATGAAAATAAATATAATATAATAATAATAACATTTAATAACTACAATACTAATAGCAATTTAAAATAATTAATAATGATAATAGTAGTTAATGGCAATTAGTAGTAAAAGAAATCACATAAGACAATAAATAATAATTGACACGACAATTATATATTAAAATAATACTATACATTATTAAAACATGTATTCCAAAATAGAGATATTACAGATGTGAAAAGCATAATCATGAGAGTAGGCAATAAGGCTCAATATGAAATTCCTTTACAAACATAAAAAAAATGAAAATTTAATTATCATTAAAATAATACCAACTTTAAGGCATATGTATGTTTTGTCTAAACTAAAAGTATAAACACATATCCAAACACAATTGAGTCCATAAAGAAATTTTGCATGAAGCGTAAATGAGTCAAGGGTATATATGTATATCTTAAACTTTTGGCAAAATTAGCATATATATGAAGTTAAAATATATTATCATAAAAATATGTCCAAAAATAGGGAATACAAGTTAAAATACATTAATCATCAAAACTAGGATATATTTGTACATCTAATGAGTACAAATGAGCAATCGAACACAAACATATAATAATCTATTTGTGGCTCACTAGTTGTACAAGTATATACACAAGTTTTAATGAAAGCTACACCTAAACATGTAGTCAAAACATGAAGTGCAAAAATTATAAACAAAAACCAATGTGATCATTAAGTAAATGCACATGTGTTAGAGTTATGATATACACAATAGTTGAACTAAAGTGAGAACACAACAGTAATAATCTATATAAATATGGGTGTATCTCAAATACCATATATGTATGTCATAAGTCTAATTATCATGGCATATGGCATAATGAGCATTAAAATATGACATGCTAAAAATGAATAATTTAAAAGTATGTAAAAATAAATGAAAGTAAGAGATGGTTACCAAAACCAAGAGGGTACATCTCTATATCTCCAAACCATGGTGATCATCCCACCAAACTCCCCTTGAAAGTGATGCATCTAAAATTGTCACCGTTTAGCTCGGAACGCATACACCTCAAGGCACCAATACCCTCACGTCGAGTGAGAGCCCACACCTACATCAAATAAAATAGGAGTGACTTTTGGTACCCATACTCTATTGGGTCCATGGGGGTTAGTACCTTTCCTAACTCAAACAAACTTATTTGCAAAATTTGAATCATGTATCCTATCATAACAAAATTTTGTAAGATGGCTCTTACGTCCACAATGTGTACAAGTGTACACATGAGCATACATGGTGTTATGTGTATGAACGTGAGGAGCATGTCTATGCCATGGTTTATGTGCATACATAGGTGAAACTTGTTTCTTGCGAAACACGGATTCCAAACGTGTGTGGTTCATGACACATTGGCTCAAAGTGAAGCCCAAACAATCAACACTCTTCTTTAATATAGATATATCATTTTCAATAATGGAAGAAGAGGTAGAGCATGCTATGGTTACACTTGATGGTGAAGCTATACTAGCATGACAAACATGAGAAGATAAATCATTTTTCAAAGAAATATTTTCCTTTGAAACTAAATCAATTCTTTTGAAATAGAGACAATTTTATTTTTCAAAGATTCATATTCTTTTACAACAAAATCAAGTTTTGAAGATAGAACTTCATTTTTCTTCAAAACAATTTCATAATCATTTTTATTTTTCAAAATTTCATTTTCTTTTAAGGCAAGTTCAAGTTGGGATTTCAAAGAGTCACGTTCATTTGAAATCTCAACCTTCTCTTGCAAAGTCAAATCAAGTTTGAAACTAAATCCTTATTTTATTTATTAAGTCCAAAACCCTCCTTTTTCAAAGCTTTATATTTTTCTAATAATTTTTCACAAACAATGGAAAGTTCTTCATTTAGTGCATCGGCATCAATATGATCATCACCTGAAGAACTAGCACTATCATCTAGTTGAGATTCTGAATATACCTCAAGGGAGTCATTCCCTTGAACCATGTAGTAAGGTTGGTCGGACTCATCACCACTAGATTCCATCTCCACATGATTCGTCGGTTGTAGCACAGGAGAGGTCAAAGTGTTCCACACTGCAAAAGCGGAATGACAATGAGAAACTAAAGACAAATATTCTTTGCTACGTATGTGCCTAAGTGCCTTTAGGGCTTGTGCATTGGCCTTTATATGCTTGCTATTATCAAGATAGGATTTCTTGACAACGGCAAGAAAAATATGCAAACCTAGGGTTTTGAGGTAAATGGACATCCTAACTTTTCAAACAACAATGTTGGAAGTATCATACATGGGAGGGGTAAGGTAATCCATGAGTGTGTGTAAACAAATAAGTGTGCAAATATAAATCTAGATTAGCAACCAAGATCTCACTCCTAGGTGGTTAAACCTAATATCAGGAGCGTAGCTCTGATACCAATTGAAAGTACACCTAGAGGGGGTGAATAGGTGTATGACTAATCTAATGACAAATAATGCGGAATTAAAAACAAATTACAACACACTTAGTGTAACCAAAGAGTGTAGCCGAATTTCAGGTGAAGGGCTCTGGACTAACTCCTCTAGATTTGTCACGCCACGCTTCCCAAAATACGCTGGAGCGGAGACGTGACACGAGTCGGCGACGTATATACGTAAGAAAAATACCTCACGTATACGTGCTAAGCCTTAAGTAACCCGAAACAAGATATAAATCTCAACTATAATGAATTATGATTACTGCAATATCACATATAGGTATCCACGCATGATATCAAATAAATAAAGAACTGGAATAACAACTGAATCTGATATATCGAGAAAAGGGAATAACAATAAAACAAGAGAGATGAGAATACCAGAATCAGGGAGAGAGAGACTCAAGCTCCTTGCAATATGTATGATCTCATCCAACACCTGAACAATGAAACAAATCGTCCAATATCTGGACGTACAAATCCAGGGTCGTTAGAAAGCGACCTGGTGAGTATGTGTGTAAAAAGGAGAGCTCGTGCATATAAACAGTGTGCACAAAATAATAACAAGAATAACTGCAGATATCAGATAACTAAGTAATAGGATAAACAACAACTGAATAAAAATAACATGAAAATGTGTGTAGATAAAAGACAACTAATACAACTGTAAACAAACAACTGATGTCAAGATGTATATTCTAGCATATGTCACTAGTCTGATTGGTTATTATTAACCTAACTAATGTAGTAATTAGTTGTGTCCCATACCACAGCCATTTTCCCACATATCAAACAAAGTTATCATTGAGTAACTGCCTGCCAATGTAGTACATGTGTTTTGGAAGAGTATCGTGCATGCCCGGTACCACGGTCTAACACCCCTGGCGCTGAACCAGGACAAGCCGCAAGGCTCTAATAACTGAAGACCACAGCCCCACACAAAAAAAAACTAGTGTGGCACCGTAATCCAGGCATAGTCCTGACAACTGACAACTGAATAGGTAGCCAGAACTACCTTGGCTCCCCATGGTTGGAACCCACAACTCGGTACTATAATAAGTCCTTCCAAAATACACGACATGCATCATCAGGGAATTACCCCTATTCCCGGGTTATGATGTCTTTTATTAATAAGCAATCAATGTGATTTAATATGCAATAGTAACTGATATCTCCAACAATTACTGATGTCAATAATAGATGATAATCTGACAACTGACAACTGAGTAGCTGACAAATAATATCCGACATCTGAAAAAGGATACTGGAGATATACCCACTAACACAATGGTGTCACTAAAAACTGGTAACTGATACGGATACCTACCAACTCCTATAAACTCTGAACACTTTATATGATCACCAACAAATAATCTCACCAATAACTAATAAAGTAATGACTGCTATCTGATAACTCTGAAATACAAGATTACTGATATCGAATAGATCACTATCACAATAGCTCAATCTCCATTAATTATAGCAATCAATAACTAAACATGAAGCACATGGTATATCCTCGAGATCAACAAGTCGACACATACTGAAATCATATCTAAAGAGAAAATATCCTCAAACAACTGCAATCTAGAATAATTCACTTCTAAGTCAATACCAACAACTTATTCATACTCAAATGATATAATCAGTTGATACATCTAGGAACTCTAACTCCTAATAATCCAAAACCATTATGATATCACATATCGATGTCAAAGGTAAGATATCCACACATCTGGTCACAATCCAACAAAATCAGTCACATCTAAATACTGATCAATATCCAAAGTAAATAACATAAATCTCAGTTCAACCCAACTCCAACTATGTGCATATACTGATCCAAGCATATCAAGTAATCCAATCTCTTAGTAAAGTAACATCATAACAAGTCCATCGTCAATACCCGAATGAATCATCACCTAAGTTATTACCAAATGAAAGAATAACAAGTCTAAGAAGTACTCTACATGAAATATGTCATCTATCCTCAAATATGATCTGGTCCAACTAACCAGTGGATCGAAATGAGTCACTGTCTAAGGTACACCAAAACTAGGCCTAAACCAACAACGACAAACTACTAACGCATAAAATGACACTGATACAAGCTCCTATCAACTATATAATTAAAGTGAACAATCACAAATGTTTTATAAAGTGGTACAAGTACTCAAACTGGTATAATATAACAGAAAGTCACATGAAATGATAAGTGTAACATGTAAAAGCATACCGACAACGAAAAATATGGAAATGCGCAAGAACGAACACTCACATGAAATGACGAGGTTTTGGAACCGAACCACCATCTGGTCTTCACTGCACGAACCGATACTGATTTATGGATCATCTCATGGATCGGTCTTCGAATCGTTTATGCATCGGAGTCCACAACGAGCACGAATCCGGATCGGGTCTCCTGCAATGGTCCGGATCTCACCAAATGAATCCGAAACGCTGCAACACGCAACTAAATACATGAACTCACACAAACATACCCTCATACATGTATACACTAACATGTACACATATAATACATATATACATGCATGCATATATACACTTAAACATACTTATATATATAATTTACCCATACACTAAAACACACTCACGCACACACACTTGCATGCATGCATATAAATCCATGCAACCACTAACCTATTTCATTACAAATGCATTGGTACACATATTTACACATTTAACCTACCAACATAATTCATGTATGCATATATATTTACCAACATTCCCCTACACATTTAATTAAACTTCAACATTATTACGCTTTTGCCACCACACAAATAAATGTAGCACTAACCTCGAGCCGATTTGCGGCACACCGACGGAGGCTTTGGCGGAGACGTCGGGGCCGCGGAGGATGTCGTTGGATAGAGGAGTTCGCCGTGAAGGGCGTGGGTGCATTCGCGCTCGCCTACGGCGATCAACGGCGTCCCACGGAGAGACAGAAGATGGCATCCCACACACAATTAAACACACATGAATTAATACTAACACCCATATATACAGCTAGTTATATATACATAAATGCTCATGTAAATGGTTAAGCACCTTACCTTTACTCTCACACTCATCACATGCAGGCATTCACTCCCGCATATGGATGCACATAGTAAAACCCAAACTCACACATATATTAATATGCAAACTTTCATAACACAAATGTATATATCACACACATTCTCATAATTATTAAAAGACATCATACATGTAAATTTAAAATCAATAGAAAGATATAAAGAGGGAAGGGGAAGGGAACTCACGGCCAATGGAAGTGGGGAGCTCGGCCAATGGGCCGTGGGGATGGTACGGCCATGGTGGAGCTGTTGTTGGTGGGCAGCGGCCTGCTGTGCTCGACAGAACATGGAGGGGTGCGGATCTCGCCGGAGACGAGAGGGAGGTGCTCCGGTCTGGGCGCCGGCCGAGAGCAGCAAGGGGGAGGCTCCGGTGGTGTTGCGGCCATGCGTGGTTGGAGGAGACGCGCATGGGTTGTGCTAGATTCGGCCAAGCCAATGGGGCGGCGGCTGTGTTTGGTGGAGAAGGGAAAGAAAATATGGAGATTAAGTTTGTATTAGGGTTAATTTAATGGTTAGGAAGAGATGATATTTATATATAGGGTTTGGATTTAATAGGTATAGAGTATTTGAGTTATAGGGTAGTGGGTTATAGGGTTGGAATTTGTTATTGGATATGGGTTTGGACTTGGGTAGGATCATATGTATTGGGTGTAAAAGAGGATAACGTGTAATGAATTAGATAATGGGTATAAGATAAAAAGGTAATGGGTAATGAGAATAAATATTGGGAAAAGGATCATGGACTAAGAAAGAATTGAAAAGATAATAATAATATTAAAAGAATAACTACCTTAATAATGCTAAATAATTGTAACAACTCTTAATTAAAATAATAATTAATAGCTTGCATATCAATTAACAATAGCAATGACAATAATAATTAATCAAAATAATTAATAATACAAATATTAATTAACAGCAACAATAAAAACAATAGAAATAATAATTAACAATTACTACTACCTCTAATACTTGTACTAATATTAAAATAAATAAATAAATAAAATAATGGTAACACTAATAATAATTAAGAAACACTAACAATATAAATAATAATAACACTATTAGTAATAACAATAAATAATAATCATAATGGAATAATAATAATAATGAAAATAACTACTACTAATATTAACAAATAATAGAAATAATAATAATAATAATTTGTAAAAGAAATGTTAATGAAAAATAATGCTAAATATAAAGCCAAATTAACATTTACTATCTTAAAATAATTTTGTATATTTAATAATACTAATAATAACTATAAATCAATTTAGTTAATAATAATAATAATCAGTAAATTAAATCAAATACTTTAGAAAAATAAAAATATAGTATTTCTAATTAGGGATCTTACATTTTACCCACCTTATGAAAATTTCGTCCCCGAAATTCAATAGGGTAGTGAATGGCAAAAAGAATTCAAGAATCAAAGGAGAAAATAAACAAGTTTCATGTCGCTTCTTTGCACATCATAAATCCACCACGCTTCCGTCGCGCTACTCTGATTCTGCTACCGGCTTCAGTAAGGAGTAACTAATCTTAAGAGACAAAGTCAAGGAATAGAATCGAGAAGGAGGAAGAGAAGAAAGATGAAAATCCAGATCACTCTAAAAAAAAGAGTAGAAATCAAGGATATCAAAAGATCAAAGATAAAAATTTTCAAAGGGAGGACGATCAATTCCAAATGGACTGAATATCATAATGGATAGTATATGTATATTGCAGTGTAACTATACCTCGTTTCAAGTTACTGGTAAGAACTAGATCTATCTTGCGAATATCAAAAGTAGAAAATTAGCATCGCAAGTCGAAAACCTAGGCTCTGATACCAAGAAAACTCTGTCACGCCCCGCTTCCCAAAATACGCTGGAGCGGAGACACGACACGAGTCGGTGACGCATATATGCAAGGAAAATACCTCACGTATACGCGCTAAGCCTTAAGTAACCCGAAACAAGATATAAATCTCAACTATAATGAATTATGGTTACTACAATATCACATATAGGCATCCACGTATGATATCAAATAAATAAAGAATTGGAATAACAACTGAATCTGATATATCGAGAAAAAGGGAATAACAATAAAACAAGAGAGATGAGAATATCAGAATCAGAGAGAGAGAGAGACTCAAGCTCCTTGCAATATGTATGGTCTAATCCAACACCTGAACAATGAAACAAATCATCCAATATCTGAACGTACAAATTCAGAGTCGTCAGAAAGCGACCTGGTGAGTGTGTGTGTAAAAAGGAGAGCTCGTGCATATAAACAGTGTGCACAAAATAATAATAAGAATAACTGCAGATATCAGATGACTAAGTAACAGGATAAACAAACAACTGAATAAAAATAACATGAAAATGTGTGTAGATAAAAGACAACTAATACAACTGTAAACAAACAACTGAGGTTAAGATGTATATCCTAGCATATGTCACTAGTCTGGTTGGTTATTATTAACCTAACTAATGTAGTACTTAGTTATGTCCCATACCACAGCTATTTTCTCACATATTAAACAAAGTTATCGTTGTAGTAACTGCTTGCCAATGTAGTGCATGTATTTTGGAAGAGTACCGTGCATGCCCGATACCACGGTCTAACACTCCTGGCGCTGAACCAGGACAAGCCGCAAGGCTCTAATAGCTGAAGACCACAGCCCCACACAAAAAAATAACTAGTGTGGCGCCGTAATTCGGGCATAGCCCTGACAACTGACAACTGAATAGGTAGCTAGTACTACCTTGGCTCCCCATGGTTGGAACCCACAACTCGGTACCATAATAAGTCCTTCCAAAATACACGACATGCATCATCAGGCAATTACCCCTGTTCCCGGGTTATGATGTCTTTTATTAATATGCAATAGTAACTGATATCTCCAACAATTGCTGATGTCAATAATAGATGATAATCTGACAGCTGACAACTGACAACTGAGTAGCTGACAAATAATATCCGACATCTGAAATAGGATACTGGAGATATAGCCACTAACACAATGGTGTCACTAACAATTGGTAACTGATACAGATACCTCCTAACTCCTATAAACTCTGAACACTTTATATGATCACCAACAAATAATCTCACCAATAACTAATAAAGTGATGACTGCTATCTGATAACTCTGAAATACAAGATTACTGATATCGAATAGATCACTATCACAATAGCTCAATCTCTATTAATTATCGCAATCAATAACTAAACATGAAGCACATGGTATATCCTCGAGATCAACAAGTCGACACATACTGAAATCATATCTAAAGAGAAAATATCCTCAAACAACTGCAATCTACAATAATTCACTTCTAAGTCCATAAATGATATAATCAGTTGATACATCTAGGAACTTTAACTCCTAATAATCTAAAACCATTATGATATCACATATCGAAGTCAAAGGTAAGATATCCACACATCTGGTCACAATCCAACAAAATCAGTCACATCTAAATACTGATCAATATCCAAAGTATATAAAATAAATCTCAGTTCAACCCAACTCCAACTATGTCCATATACTGATCCAAGCATATCAAGTAATCCAATCTCTTAGTAAAGTAACATCATAACAAGTCCATCGTCAATACCCGAGTGAATCATCACCTAAGTTATTACCAAATGAAAGAATAACAAGTCGAAGAAGTACTCTACATAAAATATGTCATCTATCCTCAAATATGATCTGGGCCAACTAACTAGTGGATCGAAATAAGTCACTGTCTAAGGTATACCAAAACTAGGCCTAAACCAACAACGACAAACTACTAACACATAAAATGACACTGATACAAGCTCCTATCAATATATAATTAAAGTGAACAATCACAGATGTTTTATGAAGTGGTACAAGTACTCAAACTGGTATAATATAACAGAAAGTCACATGAAATGATAAGTGTAACATGTAAATGCATACCGACAACGGTAAATATGGAAATGCGCAAGAACGAACACTCACTTGAAATGATGAGGTTTTAGAACCGAACCACCGTCTGATCTTCACTGCACGAACCGATACTGATCTATGGATCATCTCATGGATCGATCTTCGAATCGCCTATGCATCGGGTCCACAATGAGCACGAATCCGGATCGGGTCTCCTGCAATGGTCCGGATCTCACTAAACAAATCCGAAACGCTGCAACACGCAACCAAATACATGAACTCACACAAACATACCCTCGTACACGTATACACCAACATGTACACATATAATACATATATACATGCATGCATATATACACTTAAACATACTTATACATGTATAATTTACCCATACACTAAAACACACTCACGCACACACACTTGCATGCATGCATATAAATCCATGCAACCACTAACCTATTTCATTACAAATGCATTGGTACACATATTTACACATTTAACCTACCAACATAATTCATGCATGCATATATATTTACCAACATACCCCTACACATTTAATTAAACTTCAACATTATTACGCTTTTGCAACCACACAAATAAATGTAGCACTAACCTCAAGCCGATTTGCGGCACACCGACGGAGGCTTTGGCGGAGGCGTCGGGGGTCGCGGAGGATGTCGTTGGATAGAGGAGTTCGCCGTGAAGGGCGTGGGTGCATTCGCGCTCGCCTACGGCGATCAATGGCGTCCCACGGAGAGACAGAAGATGGCATCCCACACACAATTAAACACACATGAATTAATACTAACACCCATATATACAGCTAGTTATATATACATAAATGCTCATGTAAATGGTTAAGCACCTTACCTTCACTCTCACACTCATCACATGCAAGCATTCACTCCCGTACATGGATGCACATAGTAAAACCCAAACTCACACATATATTAATATGCAAACTTTCATAACACAAATGTATATATCACACACATTCTCATAATTATTAAAAGACATCATACATGTAAATTTAAAATCAATAGAAAGATATAAAGAGGGAAAGGGAAGGGAACTCACGACCAATGGAAGTGGGGAGCTCGGCAATGGGCCGTGGGGATGGTGCGGCCATGGTGGAGCTGCTGTTGGTGGGCAGCGGCCTGCTGTGCTCGGCAGAACATGGAGGGGTGCAGATCTCACCAAAGACGAGAGGGAGGTGCTCCGGTCTGGGCGCCAGCCGAGAGCATCAAGGGGGCTCTGGTGGTGCTGCGGCCATGCGTGGTTGGAGGAGATGCACATGGGCTGTGCTAGATTCGGCCAAGCCAATGGGGCGGCGGCTGTGTTTGGTGGAGAAGGGAAAGAAGATATGGAGATTAAGTTTGTATTAGGGTTAATATAATGGTTAGGAAGAGATGATATTTATATATAGGGTTTGGATTTAATAGGTATAGAGTAATGGAGTTATAGGGTAATGGGTTATAGGGTTGGAATTTGTTATTGGATATGGGTTTGGACTTGGGTAGGATCATGTGTATTGGGTGTAAAAGAGGATAACGGGTAATGGATTAGATAATGGGTATAAGATAAAAGGGTAATAGGTAATGAGAATAAATACTGGGAAAAGGATCATGGACTAAGAAAGAATAGAAAAGATAATAATAATAATATATTAAAAGAATTACTACCTTAATAATGCTAAATAATTGTAACAACTCTTAATTAAAAATAATAATTAATAGCTTGCATATCAATTAACAATAGCAATGACAATAATAATTAATCAAAATAATTAATAATACTAATATTAATTAACAGCAACAATAAAAACAATAAAAATAATAATTAACAATTATTACAACCTCTAATACTTGTACTAATATTAAATAAATAAATAAATAAAATAATAGTAACATTAATAATAATTAAGAAACACTAACAATATAAATAATAATAAAACTATTAGTGATAACAATAAATAATAATCATAATGGAATAATAATAATAATGAAAATAACTACTACTAATATTAACAAATAATAGAAATAATAATAATAATTAGTAAAAGAAATGTTAATGAAAAATAATGCTAAATATAAAGCCAAATTAACATTTACTATCTTAAATAATTTTGTATATTTAATAATACTAATAATAACTATAAATCAATTTAGTTAATAATAATAATAAAAATAATCAGTAAATTAAATTAAATACTTTAGAAAAATAAAAATACAGTATTTCTAACTAGGGATCTTACAAGATTCCTCTGAATAAGAGTTGAGGTGCTATATGAAGCTCTCTTGGTTTAACACAAGTATGGCACACAAACAAACCCAAGCATATATGATATGAATAATATGATGCAATGCACAATATAAGAGAGAGAGTTAGAGATAGTGGATCAAACACAAACAACAAGATATGTTTCGAGGTTCGAGCCACTGCTCTACGTCCCCGCCTTCACACAGAAGGATTTCCGCTATAGCGTCCACACAGGACTTCCCACACAGGAACCTCTACTGAGGATTTGGGTAATACAAACTGGGAGTACACAACTCCTCTCTCAACCAATATAATCTCTACACAAGAGGTAAAGCACAACACAAATTATCTCTACACTTAGAGGGATGGGCACTTAGCCAAACAACTATCAACCTCACACTTGAGGGATAAGGCTCAAAGCCATAACTTCAACAATCACCTCTTCACTAAGAGGGATACCAACACAACCTTCACAATCACCTCTCACTAGAGGGATATCAACACAATCACCTCTCACTATAGGGATATCACAAAGTATGGAAGGTTTACAACTCTAGGTGATCACAAAGACCACAAACAACTTTTTCTCACTAAAACAAGCTCCTAATAGATAGGATAGATATGATAGCTCAAGTGTGAGAAAATAAAGAGTTTGGAAATCAAAAACACAAAGAAAGACTCTTGGGAAAAACTCTATATTGAAATATAAATGAAGATCAAAACAACTCCCAAAGAGTTCTCCTTTTCTTGATTTTTCCAATCCCTTTAAAAACAAATAAAGATAAACCTTTAAGCCCAAAACTCTTTTAAAACTTCCTGTTAAAACACTTAAGAAGATGAGGATTTTTGCTCTTAAAATTATTCTGTAAAACCAGCTCAAATGAGAGGTATAATAGCCCCAAACAAACTCTGCCTGTTGGCAGCCAGGAAAGGTCAGAAATAACCTTCCGGTCGATCGCCCGGTCGACCGGACAACGGTCATTTTTATGACCGTTGTGCCACCGGTCGACCGCCCGGTCCACCGGACCTGGAAACAGATAGCAACGGCTCTTTGGCCGGTCGACCAGCCCACCAGTCCAAACAGCCATACCGTCGGTCGACCGGCAGAAGGCAGGTCAGCTTGTTTTTAGGGATTAAAAACTTGGTTATTTATTATCAAATAAATCCCATAAAATCACATAAATTTCACAAAAATATGTACTTGTTGTATGTTTGAAACACAAATGTGTGGCAGAAATTCAACACATATTATAAACAATATGAACTATTTTTGTGATATTGAATTTAGCTTAAATACAAAATCGGTATTTTTCAAACTTAGATTTTTGAAATGGAAAACCGTTTTCTCCAAAACACATTTAAATACAAAAACATGATATTGAAACAACTTTAAAGCATATTGTATATGGATAGAATTCAATATACATATAAAGATATCTATCTATGTTTATGACATGAATCCAATATCAGTTAAACCGAAAAACCAAAACCAAATAAACTTTAAACTTAAAAGTTGTGTGTGTATGTGAACTTGAGCATATCAACACTATCTAATCTTTACAATGATCTAAACATTCTAAACTAAACACAATATCAAGACTTCTTGTAGAACTCCTTCTCCAAGTCGACTCGATCCAAACACGATCCAATGAGCTTGACTCCAACCGAGTGCTAGATGTGATCTTGATGCTCGAGCTCTTGAATCAACATGTGAAAGCTCCAAAACACCTTTGTTGAAGCTAATCACCTATTAATAACTTGATCAAATATATAAAACAAAATATCACAAGATTATTAGTAAACTATAACTACATGAGTTAATCATCATCAAAATTAGAGTGAAGGCCCTCTGGGCCAACACACAACCTCCCCTCCAAGAACAGCCCATGCTCCTCTCCTTGTGTGGCCGAGCATATCACCCAAGCTCCCTCCCTTGCTTGTCGTGATGATCTCCTCTCCATGTTCATGCCGGCCCACCATGGCCGCAGAACTTCCCTGTGTGCGCCTCCTATCGCCGGAACTCCGCCGGAGCACCCCAACCTTCACCCCTGAGCCCCGTCGCACGTCAGTGTAGGCTATCAAAAATTACTACGGACAAAGGCTCAGACGCGAATCTCCTAGACGCGGACCCCGTGTTCCAGCCTCTAATGCGGAGGTCGCGTTCCAATGCCAGCGCAGACCTCGCGTCCTCTGTCAGACGCGGAGGTCACATTCCAACCTCTAACGCGGAGGTCGTCAGACGCAGAGGTCGCGTTTCAACTCAAACGCAAGCCTGAGTAGCTTCACGTTCCAACACAGACGCGAGCCTTTGAGCTCCGCGTCTCAACATCAGAGCGAGGTCCGCGTCCAGCGCGAGACCCGCAATTCTGGTATAACTGACAGCCACAAACTTGGTCAGTTACACCCCACTTTCTCTCCACATAATGGGGAATAACCTCCCATTATGGAGAGATTTAAGGAGTTTTACACTCTTCCCATTATGGAGAGATTTAAGGAGTTGGTTACACCCCAATTCCTCTATAAATAGCTATGAATAGCTAGAGAAAAGGGGGCCTCTTCAAAAGAGAGGAACCCAGGGGGAGGGGACCTCTTCTAAAAGGGCTGAGGAGGAGAGTCCCGATGGAGGAATCCAAGAAGCCATGGGCAGAGGAGGAGAGCTACCTCAGCAGAGTTCGGCCTCGAAGCTCTTGTAGCCTGAGAAGAGTTCAACTCTTTTTGTTAAGTTGTTGAGTTCAAGTTTTTTAAATCTCTTTGAGATTCCATTACTGATAGGAGCTGTGTTACTCCACAGTAGATCCAAAGAGAGGATCCACAAGAGACACTTGACGTTCGGCCAGTCAACGGAGAACAAGACTCACTCTCCACCGCTACATGAAGAACCCAGCTTTAAACAAAGAGGAGAATCAACCATGAGATTCCCTCTCTTTTGTAATCGGATTGTATCCGTTGTAATCTTCTACTCAAGTAAAAGAATTTTGCAATTGTGATCTTTCTGACGCGTACAAGAGATGGCGACTCCGCTGGGGAAACATCTTTCTCAACCAACGAGAAAGTGGTGGCGCAAGCTGACGTCAAGATGCTTGGATTCACAGTTGAATCACTTGTGATCGAATTCGACTAAGAGAAGTTGAACTCCCCCAAAGCTTCGGGAGTCTCCCGTGGAGATAACATGATCAGCCCCAACGTCTTTTCAGAGATCCGCGCCATGACCCACGGTTAAGATGGCAATAGAGACCAATCTCCCCTCCGTTCTTTTATCAAGGCACTTCCAGTTCCAGATGCCGGGGGTTCTCAACAACCTCAACGACTCAATCGAAATGCTGAGAGATGGCGAAGACGTTGCACTCATCGTCAGCAGACAGGAGTGGTTGCAACAGCATATGTGGCCCGCATCAATGTCTCCTACGAGACCCGTGTACGCGCCGGAAAAAAGAGAGAGAAGTCTTTACTGTAAAATTTTCCTTGAATCAGATGAAAAAATTACAACAAAACTACTTTTTCCTTCCAGTTACAAGGGAGGGAGGATGATGAGTCTTGAATCCTCCCTTTGTTTAAGGCTGGGTTCTTCGTGTGGCGGTGGAGAGTGAATCTTGTTCTCCGTTGACCGGATGACCGTCGGGATCGTCAGGGAATCTTCTCTTTGGCTGGTAGAGGGAGTAGCACAGCTCTGTCTACCAAAACTCTCAAAGAGAAGGTAGGCAAAGAGCAGCTTGTACGCAGCAAGCTTGACGAAGAGTTGAGCTCTCTCCTGTCTCGGTCTGTCTCTCTCTGTGATCTTCTCCCTTGTCGTCTATCCCCCTTCTCTTCTGCTTGCCTTCTGATTGCCTCGACCTCATAGCAAACGAGGCTATTTATAGAGGTCCTAGGGGGTGAACGTGCCCCCTAAAAATGCTCCACGATGAGGGGCCAACTTCCCCGCTACATGGGCGGTGACTGGCCCCACGATCAGGGCGGTTATAACTGGGGCGTGGGTGCGGACCCTCGCGTCTTGGTGCTGAGACGCGGGTGTCGAGCCCACGCGCCTTGATGTTGAGACGCGGGTGTCGAGCCTACGCGCCTTGATGCTGAGACGCGGGTGTCGAGCCCACGCGCCTCGATGTTGAGACGCGGGTGTCGAGCCCACGCGCCTTGATGCTGAGACGCGGGTGTCGAGCCCACGCGCCTTGATGCTGAGACGCGGGTGTCGAGCCCACGCGCCTTGATGCTGAGACGCGGGTGTCGAGCCCACGCGCCTTGATGCTGAGACGCGGGTGTCGAGCTCACGCGCCTTGATGCTGAGACGCGGTTTTCAAGCCTACGCGCTTTGGTGTTGAGCCTTCGCGTCTAGAACTTGAAACTCTGCTTTTAATGGCTTGTCTTTTAGTGATTTTTAGACAGCCTACAGAACCCCCTCCAAAGTTTTCGATATTCCGCAGTTAAATGGGACGGATTTTGAAATATTTTAGATTTTAGCTGAATTCACCTCTATGACTGGACTGTTAATGCTCCGGGTTTGATCTTATCTGGAGTTGGTCTTCGTGAGTGTACTGTTGAACTCTTTGAGGCCACCAGAGTTGATCGTGTCGAGTGTCTAGATACACAGTCTAAACCTCCCCGATTGCTTTTAGTCTGTCACGGGTGCGCTTTAAGCCAGGAGTGGTCGGTCGTCTGCTTGTGCCAGTGTACTGTTGAACTGATTTACAGAAGCAGGAGCCCGAACGCTGGTTCTTTTTGAAAAGCAGAGATGGTACTGCTTTAAAGACGCGACTTTCATAGGGTGCGTCTTTTGGCAAATAAAAAACGCGACTGATCTTCCATAAAGCAGACGCGATGTTCAGCCGGGCTGGAAAGGCGCGAACTTCTTAGAGAGACGCGACTTTTTGAATGCGTTTTATGGCGGTGATGACGGGGCATGTCCATCGAAGAGGCGCGGCCGTCGGGTGCGAATCCGTGCCATGTCATGATTGCACTGCCAGTTGGCCTGGGGAACCGACGGGATTTCACCTTTTGGCGCGCGGATTTCCCGGTTCATTAAATGATCTGTTCCACGTGTCAAGCGATGACTCGCTGCAGAGTCATGGCGCATGATCTTCGCGAATCATCAAAATGATTTCTTCCACGCGTCAAGCGATGACTCGTTGCAGAACTTATCGAGCCACACGCCGCGTATCTTCGCGAATCCTTGTGCCTATAAATGGCAACAGTCAGAGAGATACCTCTTCTTCTCCGAGCGCATTTGTTTAGAGTTTTTAAGAAAAAAAGAGTTCTTCTTTCTCTGTTCATCTCCATTACTGGATTCTTAATCACCAATGGCACCTAAGACCAAGCCAACCGCATCCTCTTCAAGAGCGACCGTCACCGAGGCCCAGAGGGCGGTTCCTCCGCGCAGGAAGTCTTTTTCCCAGGTATAACGCCGTTTAGGCTTGAACTTCACCATTACTGGAAGCTAATGGAACCCCAAAAAGATATCTTTTGGAGGAGAACCATTAACACAGAACCGCAATACAGAAAACAAACCGTGTTTGATTCTCAGGCGCGGTCTCAGACGCGGTCTTTGAGTTGATAACCAAGGCGCGGGTTTGATGACCCGGTGCCAGCGGGTCCTGCATTTCGGATTCTTTACTTAGAATATTTCTAATTGTGAAGGGTTCGGACGCGGACTTGAAGATTTTTCATCAGGTGCAGGTTTTTGATGAATCTTGCACCTGAGCCCAAGTACTTAGAGATTTTTCATAAGTCTTGGTTTGCAAAACGCGGATTTGATCTCGCGGGTCTTACGCCTGGATGCGGATTTGCAGGTCTGGACGCGGATTTGATAATTCCTGCGTCCAGTATTTCTTCTGCGTCTGGACGCAGATTCGCAGGTCTGGACGCGGACTTGATAATTCCTGCGTCCAGTATCTCTTCTGCGTTTGGACTATAGACACTTAGCATTTTTCTGATAAAGTGTCTGATTAAGTGTCCTTTTCTTTTGCAGTACCACACCCTTCTGCCCCACTCGCCAAGAAGCGCCACTTTGGACATGTAGGTGGTGTTGACCGTGATCTGGCCTTTGTGGTACGAAGGACAGTACCTGTGACTGCTGACAAGTCGCAGGAGCGCCAGAAAAGGCTCTCCAATGTTGATATGACAACCCTTCGGGTGCTTATGACCGATGCAGCATTCACAACGGATGATCGCGTCAAGCTGGAGAAGCCTGCCTTCTTCTTCGGAGATCGTATCGGCGATGGCGGCTATTCCATGTATGATGAAAATTATAGATGGCTCCGTCAGATAGGGGATAGAAGATTCTTTCTTCCAGACATGGAGAGGATGTTCCCGCTGTCTTATCTCCAGCACATGTCCGTCCCTCGGAAGATGAAATGGGATGTTTCCCGATACGTCCCTGAGATTACCCTCGGTGACTTGGGCTCCCAGAAGGTATACCGTCATGATGGTCGGCGGTTCTCGGCCTGTTCCCCGGGTCGCGCAAGTCTGAGCTCCCAGTTGGAGAGATACCAAAACTCGACACTACCTTCCTCAACGCATTTATGAAAGCGGAGGGTGATTTTCCGGTTGAGTTCCGTGCGCCCGGGTGGGTTCATTCCACCGAGAAGTATTGGTGGTGCAGGATGGTGAGCTTCGTCCTTACCGATCTTGGAGATCTGCTAGATCATGTGGGACTGTACCCAGCAGTCAGGGCCGTGCAGTATGGCATCCCGCCGAGTCCTTAGAACTTCTTCGGGGTCCTGGAGCGTTACAATTCTTTGACGGGGACATTCTTCATCCCGGTCGGAGAGATGGGCCTTGCACTGCACGAGTTGCATGAGGTCTCGGGGCTGGCAACAGGGGATTCTCCCTATGAGAATATATCCCAACCACTGAGGAGCTCAACCTTATGAAGAAAGGGTCTCCTCAAATGTACGAGACTTAGTGGGAAGTCCTATGTCACTTCCATATTTGCGGCCAGATAACCACTTGGAGGTCGGGAGGAATCAAGCAGCTGTCTTGAGCCAGTTACTTGTTCAACAATGTCAATAAGAAAGACCATCCAATAACCCGACTGGCTCCCAGCTCCGACGAGGAGATTGCCGACAGGATCGCCCAGGCTCCGGAAGGATTCTACACCACGGATTCGAACGAGGACGGTTTCGAACCTGACATGGTCTTCGAAAGCTTTCACCATCAAGCCCGGACCCCTATCTCCGATCGAGCATTGTTGGCGGGCTTCTTAATGCTGTGGCTGAAGCGTTATGTGGTGCTCACGCTGCCACATGAAGTCATTGTTGCCGACGTGGTGTACCTGGCGGTGCTCCTGGCCCATGGCAGTCCCATAGCCCTTCTTCCGGCCGTGGCGGCTGGCATTCAGAGCGGGTTGCGGGCGTTAACCCACAACTTCTGCGAGCCAGGGAAGGCTGTCGACTCCCATGGCCAACCGATCCTTGACTCAGAGGGGAAGCCGACGGTGAAGCGCCCCAACCCTCGGATCGAGCTGCCTTACACGTACCTCATAGCTTGGTATGTGATGCACTGCCCTTCCCTGTTGACGCCGGTGCCTTGGAGTGAGGGTTTCGCCCCTTTTGTACAGCGGTTGGAGGGTTCGGACTGGCGTAATACTTATATGTATTTCGTCCGGAAGTGCATTTCAGATGCTTCGAACTACCAGCTCAATCGCTGCTTCCCCGAGATCCCTGGTGCATCTTTCGGGGATCTATTTACTGATTTCGCGCCCAGATGACTTCACGAGGTTGTCCACGGGGGTCTTCTGGTGGTTGATCAACATTCGGCCCGGATATGTGCTTTTCCGGCAAGGGACTTCATGCACAATCGAGCCGTACATGCCGAATCGTTTCGCCCGACAGTTCGGCTACGATGAACTCTACGTCGGCAATCCCAATGCTCGACTCGCCTTTGAAGGGAACTTGTTCGAAGGTGCTCAGGCTTGGTACTACAGTGTGGCCGGAGGGACGGAAGCAACTTTCCGTCTACCTATCGAGGGGTCAAAGTGTCGTATGAGCTTCAGCTTCTGCTCCTGGTACTTCCAAGTCAACCAGACACCATACTTCGTTCCGGAGTATTCATGCATTGAGAGTATCAATGCAAATCTCGAAGCAAGGTCGGAGTCCGGTAAACGCTCGCGAGGCGTCGAGCAGTACCTGAAGGCTCTGAAGGAGGTCGGGAGAAGGTCAAGGGAGGAGCCGCGAGCAACAAGGGCGGAGCCGCGACCAACCAGGGCTCGACAGGCGGTGAGCAAGCGTCGTCAAGGTTCTACTTCCACTGCTGAGCCTGCCCCAAAGAAGGTCCGGAGAGACTTGACGGCTGCAGTTTCTCGATCCGCGGACATCCCTTCTGGTGTTGGGGAGCCGAGGGAGGAAGAGGTGGACAAGGATGACACTCCCTTAATCCATGCCCGCAGGTTACACCGCAGGAGCCTCGGGATTGCAGAGGAAGGGGAGCCTGCTGACAGACCCACTGCCACTGACGAGACCGAGCAGCTCGAGGTTGATATAATGAGCGGAGGCGATGTTAAGATTCCGGGGAACTCAGCTCAGCCCGAGTCTTCCTCAGCTCAGAGGAGGGATGAGGCACAACAGCCTGGGTCTCCTTCTGTCTTCATCTCCAGTCCTCGGATGGTTGACCCCAGCCCTACCACTGGGGTGTTTAGAGGCAAGGCTCCGGCTACCGAGGCCTCTCACGTTGAACTGTCGTCTTCCTCATCCGCAGAGGAAAGCGATTTTGAGGATGAGGTCGACTATGGTGACGAACCCGCTCCTCTTGATCCGAGTAAATTCTCACACATCTCGGAGGAGGAAATACATGGGTGCGAGCCGTTGACGGTATCACCACTGGCGGCAGTTACTCCCGCTGAAGGTACTCTTTTCACCTTCTGACCTGATTTCCCTTTTCATTTTGAAGAGGAGGCTTTAACATTCTCCTTTTATGCTGCAGGATTGGCTGAGGATACCGAGGCTGCAACCTCCTCGCATATCGAGGATATGGTGCAAGAGTTGACCCAGCCGGAAGGAGTTGAGACTCCAGCTGCCGAGGCAATTACCGAAATCGGGAGACTTTTACTCTGCAGGAAGAGGAGGTCACCACTGAAGTCAGGGAGACTTCTCCTCTGCAGGGTTCGCCCAAGGATTCGACATCTCTGGACCTCCAACTTGGTAAGGAAGTTTTGATGTCTCGGATGTTTCTCTTTTTACCATTCTGGCTAATGTTGAGATAACTTGCAGAGAGAACTGAGGGGGCCCAGGTAGAGAGTCTGACGGTCAGTGTCCCTCCGGAAGGCCACACGGCCCAAACCTTGGCTGAGGTTTCTGAGGAGGTCGAGCTCAGTACCCTGTCATTGGCTGTGGAGGTTCCTGCAGAGGTGGTACCCCCAGAAGCGCCAGTGGCTGCTCCTGCTCCTGCCGTACCCATGGTCAGCTCGACTCTTGCACCAACAGAGCCGATCTACATCCCCCACCCCGTGATAGAAAGGGGATTGGGGAGCACTTCGGATGATGATATCATGGAGCTTTTGACACGCCAGGCGGTGCAGCAGTTCCTTACCTCGATGCGAACATGCATCGATTTCGTCCTGACTAGGGGTAGCTCCCTTGACGTCGAGAACATCAAGTTGGCCGGAGGCCCTTCGCTAGCCCAGGCGAGTCAGCTGCTGGTGGATCAGCTGGGACAGCACCTGAGAGAGCTTCGATCCCTGGAGGATGATGCCGGTTCATCCCACGAAGCCCAAGAAACGCTGAATAGGCTCCTTGTTGCTCAAGAGCAGGAGCGAAGAGAGGTGGAGGAGAAGATCACCGATAGCACTCGTCTTCTTGAACGTGTCCGGCTGATCACCAAAGGCTGGCGATTGAGTCCGAGGAGTCAGAGACGATCATACAGGCCGCAAAGCAGGCTATCCTTGACTCTCGGGCTGTTATAGCCAGGGCTGAGGCCATGATTGTCTTCAACGAACAGAGACTTGCTACCTCTGAAAAGAGGCTAGCGGAGTTAGAGGTTGCCAAGGCGCAAGCTGAAGCGGACCTCTCTGTTCGTTCGTCCGAGCTGGAATCCCTCCGAGTGCAAGCGCAGGGATTTTTGTCTGAAGCAGATCTGCGGGCCCGAGCTCTCATGGAGGTTGAGAAGGCGCGTCAACATAAGATACATCGCCTTAGAGAGCAAATCCGTTCTTTGGCGGACCAGGACTTGTAGCCTTCTCTCTTTTTTTTTTTAAAGAAAAGGACACTCTGTTCACTAAGAGTGTTTTGTATTAGCTTTTATCATTTTTGATATAATAAAAGTCTTTGAAGTTTTTGGTTCCACCTCCTTTGTTGCCTTGCTGTGGATGAATTCGACCTCTTGATCACAATCTTTGATTAACTGACTGTGAATGCTGAACTTAGGTGAGACTAAGTTCTTTAAATGAAACGCGGCGTTTGACCCATAGGACCTTAGGCAGAACTAAGCCCTTTTGGTGAGACGCGGCATTGGCTCATAGGGACTTAGGTAGAACTAAGTCCTTTTGATGAGACGCGGCGTCAATTCATGGAGAGACGCGGTCATCAGTTCATAAGAACTCAGATAGAACTAAGTCCTTTTGATGAGACGCAGCGTCAATCCATAGGGAGACGCGGCAGCGTCAACTTGCAGAGAGAAACGCGACTTTGAGTAACGCGAGTCTGTCCTGCCAATGAAGACGCGACTCGAGCGGACGCGAGGGACGCAGCCTTGTGTATTTTTCCCTTAATCTCAGAATGGACTAAGTCCTTTGCTGAGTCAAGTGCTTTCCCTTAAAATGGGCCCTGTTTGCTGAAGGGACGCAATTCTGAGTCACGCGGTCTTTCCTTTGGAACGCATGTGGACGTCATTCATAAAAAGGAGACGCGGGTTCCAGGACGCGGTTCTCGCGCCTGCGTATCGATGTAACTTCCAGGCGTTACATGCGGCCTGACATAAAGATTTTATGTGATCTTTGAACGTCAAGTCTTCACTGACGATTGAACGTCAAGTCTTCACTGACGATTGGGAAACCGGGTCATCCGTTGTTTCCCGAAGCAGTTGCCCACGCGTCGGTTCTTCATTGGACTTGGGCGTTAATACCCTTTAATGTAAAACCGGCGCTGGCGGTTGTAGATCAGCGTCGTCAACGTTTCCCGAAGCGACCCTCCACGCGTCAGCTTCCCATTGGACTTTGACAATCGTGCGGTCATTAAGGCCGACGGTTCCAATTGATGAACCATTAATGACGGTTATCAGGAGCGGCCTATAAATAGGGGCTCGCCTTCTTTAGCAGTCCCAATCTTAGACTATTTTCCCTTTTAAGAGAACGATTGCTCTGAGAGCTTCCGCCTTCTTCAGAGTTTCTAACAGGGGTACTGTCTTCATGGATGAAGACGACTCCGGGGAAGAAGATGACCCAGAGCTTTCATGCTTCTGTTTGGTCTCTTCAGGACAAAGTGTCTCTCTGATCACCTTCCATGTCCATATTCTGACGCAGAGAGTTAAACTCTTGACAGAGGCCTCTGCTGGTATGCCGTCCCGACTTGCCGTGATGTTTCTAGTCCACCCAAGTTTGCACTTTGGCATCATCATCATCTGGATTTCCTCATGAAGTCTGAGTTGGTGCATTCCTTCTGGAATTTGCGCCGCCGACTTAAACTTCCCTGGACGCGAGTACAGAAGTCTTTGCACTTGGCGCTGACTTTGCTCATAAAGCTCGCGTTTTAAGGCCACTGACTTGGATGAATTCCAACTCGGGCTGAAGGTTTCAGACCCGAATCTTGCAACTCCTGTTCATTCAACAGGGAGATGGCAATTTTCGGCGTCTGAGTCTTTTCGCGTCTCGCAGATGCAAATCTTAGACTGCGTTTGAATCCTGTGTGTATCACAGTTTTAACATCGCGTCTGTTTCTGTCACCGCGGGGATTTGGCTCGCTGCGCGGATTATTCCCGCGTCTGCAGTCTTTGACAATAGCCGTGTCTGTCACTTAGTTTTTCTCTGTTGAAGTGCACTAAGTTGCAGATTTTTAATTCCTCTGTTTATTCCTTGCAGGTAGGCTTGATCGTCCTTTTTCAGGTTCGCTGGGCCCCTGGAAGAATATTTCGGCCGGCGGACTTGTTCGATGTTCGTCCACAAGGGAATATATTATGGTCCTCGTCGTCCACAAGGGAATATATTATGTCCCTGACGAGGACTCAACCCTCGCCAAGGTCTCTTCAGATCCACTGCACCAGTCATGCCTGCTGGCAAGGGATGGTCAGGGTAAGTATGGCGGCGAGGAGGTTACGGTGGATACAGTGGCAGATAGGATCCTCTTCCTCTCCCACTCCAGAAGTGACATCAAGGACACTCCATGTTTGTTGGATGGCCTTCTGGCGGAAGAGATGCTCATGAATGAAGGGTTGCAGGGCTTTCTGCTGCCACCGGGCCTCAAGAACACTATTGCTCTTAGCTTAGTCAGCTAGGGCTCTTCCGATGTTTACGTCATGCACCATAGTGCAACCGGCTCCAATTGTCGCCACAGTTTGGCACTTCTTCAGACATCGTGCACTTGGAATTAGATGCGGCTTCAAGGAGTGAGTACGGCCTCTGAGAGAGAGAGGGACTTCTTTGTACTCCTTAATTGTAACACTCAATCTTATTGTATAAGAGAGCGTTTTAACTGTAACACTCAATCTTATTGTATAAGAGAGCGTTTTTACTGTAACACTCAATATTATTGTATAAGAGAGCATTTTGTATCACTTTCATATGCCTGGAAATAAATAAAAGTGACACTTTTCTTTTTGCCTCTTTCATTGTTTTGAACTTTTTGTCTTACTCATAGAAGCAAAGAATCTTTGACTTTGTCAAAATTATGATGATAATCTTAATAAGTCAAACTTTGTAGGGAAAGATCCTATTTCAGGAACTCTCACAATACTGTCAGAGGTGTAATATTAACTTGACAGAGATGAAATAATTTTTGGTGGACCTGCCACTTTATAAGAGAAAGTGACAAGTAGAATTGGTACCCCTAGGGAGGGTGAACTTTTATCAAGTGTTTGGGATTAACTTGATTGAGCTCAGCTGGGGATTTGATGGAAACACTGTTGATGGTGTAGTATTAACCTAACAATTCTTTTAGGTAGACTTGTTATTCTGTTAAAGAGAATAACAAGTGAGACTAGACTCGTGGGGAATCTAGGAAAGTTTGTTACCGTTAGAGGTGTGATATTAACTTAACGGGTTGAAAGAGGTCTTGTCAGAAGTGTAATGTTAACTTGACAAGGATGTGAGTCAGAGGTGTGATATTAACTTAACTCAGAAGTGTCACTGTCATAGGTGTAATGTTTAACTTGACAGTGAGGGTAATGCTAGAGGTGTAATGTTGAACTTGGCATTGGTCATCTCGGCTTGTATAAGGAAGTCCGAGGGAAAGTCATGGCCATAGGTGTATTGTTTAACTTAGCAATAACTTGATGCTAGAGGTGTAATGTTAACTTAGCATCATCCATTTCAGCTTCGATATGGAAGTCTGAAGAAAAGTGACTGTCAGAGGTGTAATATAAACCTGACAGAAACCTGATTACTGTTTAGAGGTGTGGTGTTAAACTTTAACAGTAATTTGTCAGAGGTGTAGTATTAACTTGACCAAGATTGACTCATGATAAGAGCAATTTGAGGACCTGTCATTCTATTGGTGAGAATTGACAAGTGAAAATTTGAAGTGCCAGAGGTATAGTGTTAACTTGGCAAATTTGAAAGTTTGATACTCCGTGTAGAGTTGACAAACAAAATTTGTACTCGACAAGGAATATTGAAAAGTTTCCATTACTAGAGGTATAGTGTTAACTTAGTAATGGTTGTATTTTGTAGACCTACCATTCTGTGGATGAGAATTGGTAAGGGATTTTGGAGGAAAGAGTGGAGCCAAGTCCACTTAGGATTTTAGCAAACCCTCAGCTATCAACGGATTTGAGGTGCCTTTACCAACTACCGTTTGAGTTGGGCTAGCCATGCTATTCCCCTCAGCATGATGAGTTGTCGAAGACTTATGTTGGCTTAGAAGCTAACATTTTCCTCTATCCTTAGCCGTCGGGGCGTCGGATGTTATAATGAAGAAATTCTTCTTACTTTGATCAGAGGTATACTTTTAACTTGATCAGCGGAAGAATACCATCTAAGGATAGTATTTCTTCAGGAACCTGCCATTGATCGGCATCATGAGTGTATCGCCATTTGAGGTTATGAGGCGATATGACCCATTTGAGTAGACTGACTCTACTACAAATGGTCCTTCCCATTTGGGTTGGAATTTTCCTTTTGTCTTGTGCGTCATTATCATGGGTCTTCTGACGGCTAAGACAAGATCGCCTTTCTTGAAAGTTCACATTTTAACTTTCTTGTTGAAGGCTCTGGTAATACGAGCTTGGTAGAGCTCGATTTGTTGTTGGGCCTGCAGACGTTTATCATCTAAGGCCTCCAGTTCCTGGAGTGGCTGTCGATGCTTCTCCTCTGTTGTCATCTCCGCTGTCAAGGCGACACGTAGAGATGGAATTTGGATTTCCAGTGGGAGCACGGCTTCACACCCGTATACCAAAGAAAATGGCGTAGCTTTAGTTGGGGTTCGCACAGTTGTGCGATAGGCCCATAAGCATTCACCTAGTTTGTCATCCCAGTCCCGTTGACTTTTCGAGACGAACTTTTTGAGAAGCTTACCAATGGTCTTGTTGAAAGCTTCTGCGAGGCCGTTAGCGGCAGGATAGTATGCCGTTGAGGACACACTCTGGATTCTGAACTTAGCGCAGAATCTCTGGAAAGCCTGGCTGATGAACTGAGGTCCATTGTCATGGACAATTCGCCGAGGTACACCGAAACGGTAAATAACGTGATGTTTCATGAACTTGATCACGTTCGACGATTTGACCTCCTTCAAAGGAATGGCTCAGCCCACTTAGAGAAATAATCGGTTATTGTCAAAATGAACCGATGTCCTTTTGATGATGGTGGGCTGATAGGGCCAACCACATCCATCCCCCACATTTCAAATGGCCAAGTAGAGGTTGTAGAGTGGAGATACCCTGGTGCTTGATGGATGAAATCCCCATGCACTTGACAAGCGTGGCATCTTTTAGCATAGGTGACGGCGTCGGCAACCATCCTGGGCCAATAATAACTCAATCTTTGGAGTCGATGTGCCAGTTTTGGGCCAGGTTGATGGGCTCCACACATACCGTCGTGGGCTTCTCTCAATACCTCTTGGGCTTCTTTTGGTGAGAGGCACCGGAGCAAGATCCCGTCATGCGATCGACGATACAATGTTCGCGTAATCGCATTATAATAGAATTTGGGGGCTTTCTTTCGAATGGCAGCCGCCTCTTTGGTGTCTTCAGGCAGAATGTCGTATAAGACGAAAGCAATGTAGGAGAATCGCCAGTCTTTAAGCTCTGGACCGGTTGACAATTCCAGTGCTTCTCTACCTTGACAATCTCCCTTTGACTCCTGATAGCCCTCGAGAGCATTTCTCAGGCAATACAGGTCGTGGCTGTAGACGAATATCTTCTCCATTGCTCCAGCTGGAAGAGCTAAGGAGGCCGCGAGGGATGCGAGTGCATCCGCGTGCGCATTTTGCCTGCGCGGTACATGGTCGATGTAGAAGCTTGTAAACCCCTCGGCCATATGGATAATTGCGTTGTAGTAGGGTACTAGGTCCTCATGTCTGACTTCGTACTCCCCGCGAACTTGGCTGACAATGAGTTTAGAATCACCGTATGCCTCGAGATTTTTAACGCCAATCTCATCGGCGAATTGCATCCCAATCAAAAGAGCGTTGTACTCCGCCACATTGTTGGAACAAGGCTCAGTTAATGAGACAGCTCGGGGAATCACATAATTTTGTGGGGATACGAGTACTACTCCTACCCCCGCTACTACGTGTCCCTTTGGGCTTGTTCTTGATGCACCGTCGAAGAAAAGTTGCCATACTTGACTTTCGAACGATGTCTGAGTCAGGCAGACTTCAGCAACTTCATCTGGGAGATCCTCGTAGACATTGGCTGCCCTCGGATCTGGGTGCTCAGCTAGGAAATCCGCCACTGCTTGTCCCTTAATGGCCTTTTGTGGTAAAAAGTGCATCTCATATTGGGAGAGCAATATGGCCCATTTTGCCAGCCGGCCGTTTAATGATGAAGGCTTAGTCATAAGTAACCTCAGGGGGTTGACTTTTGATATGACGTTTATAGTTTGGCCTACCAGATAGTGCCGCATTTTCTGAATAGCGAACACTAATGCCAAACATTCCTTCTCGATCGGGTTATACCGATGTTCGGCTCCGATCATTGTTCTACTCAAATAGTAGATTGCTTGCTCACGTCCGTGATCATCATTCTGAGTTAATAGAGCTCCCAAAGAATGATCCATTGCCCGGACGTACACCAGGAAAGGCTTTCCGGATACCGGAGCTGCAAGGACTGGTGGTTGGGTGAGGTATTGCTTGATTTCCTCGAACGCTTGTTGGCAAGCGTCATCCCAAATGAATGAGACACCCTTCTTCATTAACTTAGCGAAGGGTTGGCATCTTCCGGAGAGGTTTGAGATAAACCTGTGGATGTACGCCAATCGTCCCTGCAATCCCCTGAGTTCTTTGAGATTTCTCGGGGTTGCATCTCCTGGATAGCGCGAACCTTTTCCGGGTCCAAATGAATTCCGGTGGATGTTACAACAAATCCTAAGAATTTGCCACTGGCCACCCCCAGGAAGGACTTTGTGGGATTCATCTTCAATTGATGAGTCCGCATGATGTCGAAGACCACCTTCAGGTCTGCTATGTGATCACCTTTAGTGCGGCTTTTTACCGCGATGTCATCAACATAACATTCCACCGTTTTGCATATTTGCTGATGGAAAATGGCGTTCATGGCCCTTTGGTATGTTGCCCCTGCATTTTTCAGTCCGAAGGGCATGACGGTGTAGCAATATACCCCTAGAGGTGTCCTGAAGGAGGTATACTTTTCGTCATCAGGATACATTTTGATTTGATTGTATCCTGAGAATCTGTCCATGAAGGACATTCGTTCGAATCCACAAGTATTGTCAATCATGACATCTGTGATCGGCAATGGAATTCGTCCTTGGGGCAGGCCTCGTTTAGATCGCGGAAGTCGATGCAGATTCGGATCTTCCCGTTCTTCTTGGCGACGGGGACGATGTTGGCTACCCAGTCGGGATGTTGTTCTTCCCTGATGAAGCCAAAATCAATAAGTTTTCTGACTTCTGATTGAATTGCCTCCATTATTTCTGGACGAAACCGTCGCTGCTGTTGTTTGACAGGCTTTACGTCCGGATTAATGTTGAGGCGGTGCATAGCCACTTGAGGATCGAGTCCTGGCATGTCCTCATAATTCCAGGCGAAGACGTTTATATACTCTTGTACAAGAGATATTAGATCCTTCTTCTCCGAAGGTGACAGGCCGTCACTTATGAAGATGGGCTTAGGGTTAGCCTCATCTCCTAGGTTGATCTGAACAACCTTGTCTTCTGTGGGTGGCTCGCGCTGTTCAAAGCGAGTGTCCCAAAGAGCATTTAAATGTTTGATCCAAGGATCTATATCAGATTGGATCATTTCTTCATTTCCATCTTCCAGGTGGCTTGTCGAAACCATGTTCACTGAAAGTTCCTTGAAGATGTTGCCGACACTGACATCTGACTCCCAAGATGATGTGTCTGAAGAGTAATCGTTGCTCGATGATTCTTGAGAATCGGAGGCTGATGGGACCGGAGTTGATACATAGCCCAACCCCCGGCGCGTCCGATGATAATAATCGGGGGCCTTCCCTTTCGGCACAAAGGATCGAAGCAGCGTCCTCCTTCCTTTGCCGAAGTTCAACCCGGGTCTGTTGGTCAGGTCGTACCCCATGCATCTCATAATTTTGAGTGCTTTTGGTTCATAATGACCGAACTGAGGGGATTCCTCCTCGCCTTCCAATTCTTCGCGGGGCGTTGGTTCAGACGAGATTCGCCCAAAAAGAATTGGTTTTTGGCCTTTCCGTCTTGCTGGAACCATAAATATAGATTCTTGCGCATTACCATTATCTTGGTATGTCTCGAAGGACGACTTCACTGGTACATGCAACGATGTCAAAGCATCTATTGTCGACCAGGGGTTATCGTCTACTTCGGTGCTAGTGTCTGATGGTACTGAATCAGAAGCAAACACAGAAAAATACGCAAAATCTAAATCTTCATTAATATACCAAACGCCTACATCGTCGGTGGTATTATCAACGTCGAGCTTATTAGTGCTCTTTACAAGTGGTTCTAACTCCCACATGCACTCTTCTTTCTCGGGCTCGGTGTCAGCTTCGTTACCAGAGTCTGGCTCCTCTGGTCGCAGGACTTCATCCGTCTCCACCAGATCTTGGTACAGCAAAGAGTCGGTGAAATAATTCTCGACCCCTTTGAACGGATACCTTTCGACGATTAACGTCTGCACCTTTCCACTCCCGTCAATGTATTTCATGACTTGGTGGAGAGTGGAGGGAACGTTGGAGTTGCGGTGAATCCACGGTCGTCCCAGCAATAGATTGTAGGAAGTGTCGGCGTCGATGATGTAGCATGTCACTTCCGACTTGAGGCTTCCAATCTGGCATTTGAGCTTGATTTTCCCCATCGGACGGGTCTGGTTGGCATTGAACCCATAGATAGTTGTCTGGGTAGGGCTCAAACGATGAGTAGGAATGCCCAGATGTTGCATGACCCGGCGAGGCATGATGCTCAATGCGGACCCTGGATCTACCTGAATGCGGTTCACCTCAGATGATCCAATATACCCTGTGAAGTACAGGGGCCGATCATGCTTCCCTTTAACCTGCATATCATCTGCTGTGAAGGTGATGCAAGGAGCATTCTGGGAGGCGTGGAGGCAATCCTCTACATCTTCCTCCTTTGGCACCTGGGTCATGAAAACCTCAGCATTTGCCAGAGCTTCTTGTAGAGCTTCTCTGGTCGACTTTGATAGTCTAAGAAGTTCATACAAGGTAATGCGTGCCGGGATGTTGGCTAGTTGAGCCAGGACATCAAAGCGGTAAGGTGTCGTGGACCCTTCTGCCATACCTTTCGAAAGAACTCGAGAAAACTGAGTTTCTTTCTGTTTCTCCACAGGTTGTCTTGTGGAGGGCTTGGTTAGTTCTGCAGCTGGTTGTGGAGGAGTTGCCGTCGTTTCACCATACTGCTTCAAGTACGGCTGTCCCGAACGGGTTCCCGCCATTGGTTGGTTGGGCTCTGCGGCCAAGACTATTGTTTCCTCTTCTGAGTCGGTTAACGAGGGAACATCAGTCTCGGCTTCTCGAGAGGAGGCACACACCACATTGCAGGATGAAGCCTTTGCCTTGCCTTTGGATTTCCTGTTGGTCACAGTAGTCCATTGCTGTTCATTGACAAGGTCAGGGTGGACCCACATGATTTCCCCTTGAGGTGTAGGAACGGTACCAAGCCTTTCGCTTGCTGCTGGTGAGGGTCTGTGTTGACCACTCTCAGCTCTCCTCTTGGGATAGGGACTACTCCAGAGGGTGTCGGGGGTTGTCTTCTGAACTGGAGAACTAACGTCACATTAGCCGTCACCTTCTTCTGCTCTGGTCGGAGTTTCAACACCTCCGCGTCAATCAGAGCTTAAAGGATGTCCTTGAAGACATAGCAGCTTTTGGTAGGGTGCCCCAGCATCCTGTGGTACAAACAATAGGTGGGATTGTCGGTCTTGCCGATTTCCTCGGGGCGCCGAGCTTCAGGGAGCTTCAGTCGGTTGCTCTTGTTGAGTAGTTTAAAGAGCGAATCGACATGTTCCTCCTTGAAGGAGTATTGCTTGTTGGCGCGTGGCTGGCTTGAAGAGCAACTCGCCTTGCCTGATTGAGGTTTGGCGGGAGATTTGGTCTCCGTTGCCAAATTATCCTTCCGCTTTGTTTGGAGGGATGTGTCTGGCGCACGCCTTGTCGACCTTTCCGGTCTAGGCTTACCTTCCTCCGCTCTGACGCGGTGACAATCTCCTCAGCCTGTTCACCTTATTGGACTAATTGCTTCCAGGTGCGGCTTTCAGCAACTCCTATTTGAGCAAGGAGTGAGGTTTGGAGATTGTGGCGGCATGTTTCCACCAGGGTGGCCTGGGTCATACCGCTTGGACACCGGAGTGCCACGTTCCGAAACCTTTCCACGAAAGACTTAACAGACTCTCCCTTTCGCTGTTTAGTAGCCAAAAGGGTGGGCATCGTGACTTCCGAGTCATCTTCGAAGAAGCGTGTTAAGAACAGCGTCTCCAAATCGCCCCAGTTCTTGATAGAACCTTCTGGGAGCTTCATGAACCATTCAAAGGCCAACCCTTTCAGGGTGCCGATGAACAGACGCGCCAGAATAGCATCATTGTCTACTACATTCCCGGTTTGGGATTTGAAGTAGTAGATTTGCTGGTTGGGTGACCCCTTCCCATCAAAGGCTTGGAGAGTTGGAGCTTTGAACTTGGGCGGGTACGGAACCAAGTCCCATTCAGCCGGGTAGGGCCGAACCACTCCTACTTCTTGGAGGTCTTTGCGATTGGCAAGGGCCTCGAGGCGTCGCTCCAGTTGACTCATTCTTTTAGCATGAGCCTTCCCCGGGTCTTGGTCGCCCTTTACTTGTGACGAGGATTTGGACGAACTAGAAGTAGATCGCTGCCTCTCCTCAGAAGGTTCAGAAGATGAGCTTCCTCCCTTTCTCCCTTTGCCCTTTGACTTTTTAGGAGGAGACCTCCTCCTGTCTTCGAGCAGCTGTGCAATCGCCTGCTTGAGGGAGTTGATAGATTCCTGCTGAGAAAGAATCATATCCATTTGTGCCTTCTGGATCTGTTCCAAACGTTTAGCCGTCTCCTCAGGAGTGCCTGTCATGTAGGCGGAGGTCTCCTTCTCGACGGAAGAGTTCGAAGCCCTCGATTCCGCTACGGCGGAGTGAGAATCATTCACTTTAATGCCATGGGCTAAGGCATTATAGTCAATTGGGGGAATGGCCCCAGTCCGGGTGCGAGTGTGTTGATACACCCCTTCCGGTTCAGAGTCAGACTCATCTGAGCTGACTGCAGGTTGTTTTCCCTTACTCCTGCTTGTCATATTCGCAGTGAGCTCCGGGTACTCAACGTCAGAGAAGGTTCTCCTTCTGTGGGAGCGTCTTCTTTTAGCTGACGGGGGAATCAGGGTCAGCTGTCTGACTAAAGACTGCTGATGTACGCCTGATCCGCAACGGCACTCAGAGAGCATATGGATGAGCCGTTGGCAGCAACACGACGAAGTGGCCTGATTGGCACTTCTTTTCTTCGTCAAATAACCCCTCAAATCCATGGGAGGGAGATTGAAAAGATTAGCCTCGCAACGTCAAAGACGGGAGGCATCCATGTGTTGTACAGCCTGGACGCAGGCTTCAGGGACGCGGTTCTCGCGCCGCAGCTGTTCAGCGCGCGTCTGGCGTCTCTGTTGAGACAAGACGCACCTGTCGCGTTGCTGCTTGGTGTGTCGGGGCAGAGACACTTGAGAGAGAGTGGGCTGCTGGGCCCCACGTCTATAGGTGCGTGCCTCTTGTGCTTGACAAGGCACAGAGGCTTCACCTTGGCGTTTGGTGAGTTGGTCCTCAGAGGACCTAACTGAAGGAATCTCGCGTTTGGGCCGCCAAACGCGGACTTCGCGGGGCGCGAGCAAGGCGCCAGTTTGTATGCTGCGTCCAGCCTCAGTCAGACAACCAGAGGTTCCAACTTGCAGCTGACGCGCACGTCTCCTCTGTCGACGCTCAGCGTTCCGGTTGCGTCGCGGAGGTGGAGAGAGACCAACAACATCCTGATGCTGAACATCAGAGATTTTAACCACGCGGGTCTCCTGAGAGACGCTGACGCGGGTGTTCTGTGCGACGCGGTTGGTCGCAAAGGCAGTTGTGCCTGGGGCCACGCGGGCCTTCTGAGAGGCGTTGGCGCGTGCACCTTGCTTGGCACAGTTGGCAGCAGGGACGCCCGAGAGAGCCACAGATCGGGCTTCGGGGCCATTCCCCGTCGAGACCCGGCGGCAGACGCGGGTCTTTGGGCTCTTGGAGCTGGAAGAGAGAAACTCTTCGTACTTCGCCTGGTCGAATTCGACAATGAGCGATTCGACCATCTTCCCCTTACGGAGGACGTCATCCTGCGCCACGATTTGCTCATCAGTGACAAATATAGTCCCCAGCGGAGTCGCCATCTCTTGTACGCACCGGAAAAAAGAGAGAGAAGTCTTTACTGTAAAATTTTCCTTGAATCAGATGAAAAAATTACAACAAAACTGCTTTTTTCTTCCAGTTACAAGGGAGGGAGGATGTTGAGTCTTGAATCCTCCCTTTGTTTAAGGCTGGGTTCTTCGTGTGGCGGTGGAGAGTGAATCTTGTTCTCCGTTGACCGGATAACCATCGGGATCGTCAGGGAATCTTCTCTTTGGCTGGTAGAGGGAGTAGCACAGCTCTGTCTACCAAAACTCTCAAAGAGAAGGTAGGCAAAGAGCAGCTTGTACGCAGCAAGCTTGACGAAGAGTTGAGCTCTCTCCTGTCTCGGTCTGTCTCTCTCTGTGATCTTCTCCCTTGTCGTCTATCCCCCTTCTCTTCTGCTTGCCTTCTGATTGCCTCGACCTCATAGCAAACGAGGCTATTTATAGAGGTCCTAGGGGGTGAACGTGCCCCCTAAAAATGCTCCACGATGAGGGGCCAACTTCCCCGCTACATGGGCGGTGACTGGCCCCACGATCAGGGCGGTTATAACTGGGGCGTGGGTGCGGACCCTCGCGTCTTGGTGCTGAGACGCGGGTGTCGAGCCCACGCGCCTTGATGTTGAGACGCGGGTGTCGAGCCTACGCGCCTTGATGCTGAGACGCGGGTGTCGAGCCCACGCGCCTTGATGCTGAGACGCGGGTGTCGAGCCCACGCGTCTTGATGCTGAGACGCGGGTGTCGAGCCCACGCGCCTTGATGCTGAGACGCGGGTGTCGAGCCCACGCGCCTTGATGTTGAGACGCGGGTGTCAAGCCTACGCGCTTTGGTGCTGAGCCTTCGCGTCTAGAACTTGAAACTCTGCTTTTTAATGGCTTATCTTTTAGTGATTTTTAGACAGCCTACAACCCGCGAGGCCAATCTTGCCGCAAAACTCCTCCCAAGGCTCAGCAAACTCAATTTGCAGGGGGTTTGCATCAACTCCTGCGAGCCAAACGGATTGCTGATCATCGACAAAGACGTCAAATTCACCATCAGCAAACAGAGCTCGCTTTCATCCCCGCGTTTCGGCACCAAACGCGAAGTTCGCTTTCAGCCCCGCATTTCTGCAACAAAAAGCGATGCTCGCGTTCACGAGCTGCGCGTTTCAGCGCCAAAACGTGAAGTTCGCGTCCAGCCTCAAGCTGTACAAAAACGCGAGAATGCGCGACCCACGTTCAGCCTAAGCCCGCGCCAGGACATGACCTTAGCGTGCGAGAGTCGCTGACAGTGTTAAAGGATGACCTTCGCGTATCTATTCAAAAAGTGCAAGACATGCGTTTAGCAGGAGGCTGCGCCAGAATGAGATCATCGCGTTTCACTTCAGAAACGCGAGGTTCACGTTTAGCCCCAAGAGGCCATATTCAAATATGAACTGAGAAGCTCCATCCCATGGGTTCGAGTGCCATTGCGAGCAGTTCATCTCGGCGGTGCTCTTTGACCGTCACTGCAACTTTCAGATGACTGAGCCGTCAGTTTTTTAGCCTGTAAGGCTTCAAACTTAAACCTCTCCAAAAGACGCAGAGCTCGCGTTCTAATGTCTGACGCGGAGGTCGCCAGACGCGGACCTCGCGTCCTTTCTCAGTCAAACGCGGAGGTCGCCAGACACAGACTCTCGCGTTCCAATGTCTGACGCGGAGGTCGCCGACGCGGACCTCGCGTCCTTTCTCAGTCAAACGCGGAGGTCGCCAGACACAGACCCTCGCGTTCCAATGTCTGACGCGGAGGTCGCCAGACGCGGACCTCGCGTCCTTTCTCAGTCAAACGCGGAGGTCGCCAGACGCAGAGCTCGCGTTCCAATGTCAGACGCGGGGGTCGCCAGACGCAGACCTCGCGTCCTTTCTCAATCAAACACGAAAGTCGCCAGACGCGGACCTCATGTTCTTTCTTCGACGTGGAAACATGAGCCTGAGTAGAAGGTTTTCTAAAAACCTTGAGGGACTTGCTCCCATCCTCTCCTCCAAAATCTCTTACCAATTCTCATCCACAGAATGGTAGGGCCACAAAAATACTTGTGTTCATCTCCCTAATGAAATGAACTGGGATTTGTCATGTTAACAATAAACCTCTGACAAACCAGATTTTTCAATCCCCAGTGGATTCTGTCAAGTTAATACTACACCTCTGACATTCCAAATTTCACTTGTCAATTCTCATCAATAGAATGACAAGTCCTCAAAATTGCTCATATCGCAAATCAATGATTGTCAAGTTAATACTACACCTTTGACATTCCAAATTTCAATTGTCAATTCTCATCAATAGAATGACAAGTCCTCAAAATTGCTCATATCGCAAACCAATTACTGTCATGTTAACATTACACCTCTGACAAACTACTATTATGTTAATACTACACCTCTAACAGTGATTAAGTTGCTACCAAGTTCAATATTAAACCTCTGACAGTCACTTTTCCTCAGGCTTTCATATCGAAGCTGAGACGAGCGATGCTAAGTTTAATATCACACCTCTAGCATCCAATTCATTGTTAAGTTCAACAATACACCTATGACAATGATTTTCCCTCAAACTTCCTTATCGGAGTCGAGATGACCAATGCTAAGTTTAACATCACACCTCTAGCATTACCTCCACTGTCAAGTTTAACACCACCTATGACAGTGATATCTTCAGTCTCCCCAACGAAACTGAAGTTCTTATGGAGCTAAGTTAACAGTACACCTCTAGCTCACATCCTTGTCAAGTTAATATCACACCTCTGACAAGATTCAATTTGATCAGTTAAGTTAATATCACACCTCTGACGTAAAGAAATATTTAGATCCCCGACGGGTCTAGTCTTACTTGTCATTCTCTTCAATAGAATGACAGGTCCACTTAAATTGCTTAAATCGCAAAATCTCTTGTTATGTTAAACATTACACCTCTAACAATAAATCTTTATTTTCTAGGGAAATCAATATTTGTCATGTTAACAATTACCTCTGACAACTCATTCCTAAAATCCCTTCCAAAATCCCTTACCAATTCCCATCCATGGAATGGTAGGACACAAAAGCCTGTGACTATTTCCCCAGTGAAATAATCACAGATCAAACATGCCAAGTTAACATTATACCTCTGGCATATTCACTGTTAAGTTAACATTAAACCTCTAACAGTGATTTTCCTCAATTTTCTCTGTGGAATAAATTACAAATCGAACCTGTCATGTTAATATCACACCTCTGACAGTAAGACTTTGATGTATCCCAGGAGGTAAAATTTCAACTTGTCAATTCTCTTCAATAGAATGACAAGTCCACTCAAATACTGTTATGTTCAAAATCACACCTCTAACAGTAGACAAATCTCGGTCAAGTTAACATCACACCTCTGACCAAACTTGCTCCAATCGCAAGACAAATCCCGGTCAAGTTAACATTACACCTCTGACCAAAATTTCAACTTGTCAGTCCTCTTCAATAGGATGGCAAGTCCACCAAACTACGCAGATCGCAATATCAATCATTGTTATGTTAATATCACACCTCTGACAACAAACTTTCATTTCCAGCAGAGTTCTAGTCATGTTAACACTAAACCTCTGACAATAGACTCTGGCATAATCTCCAGCGGATCAAATTTCACTTGTTATTCTCATCAATAGAATAGCAGGTCCACAAAACTTGTTCAAAATACAAGTCCACATCTCACTGTCAAGTTAACATCACACCTCTGACAGTAACCTTCTCAAATTTCCCCGTAGAGTTATTTAATTTGCTAAGTTAATATCACACCTCTGGCAATTAAAACTCTTTTTGAGCGTGACCTTCGTGTCTCGAGCACAGAGCCACATCTCAACGAGCTTAAGAGTTGCGTCTCAACAGCAAGTAAAGACTGCGTCTCTACAACAATTGAGAGTCTCGTCTCTACAGCAATTGAGAAGCATGTCTCTACAACAATTGAGAGTCGCGTCTCAATTGTGGTGAAGTTCGCGTCTCCACTTGATCAGTGTGCCAGAACCGCGTCTGTGAGAACTGCATCCTCCCTCTTCAAATACAAAGAGTATGTCTCTGCTTCTGCAATCAGTTTAATAGTACACTGGCAAGAGCAATTGACAACTCCATCAGCTTAAAAGTACACCAAGCAAACCAATGCTCATAACAAGTGCTAGACTGAGCTTCTACGACACTTATGATGATCTTTCCTGGAGGCTTCAAGAAGTTCAACATTACACTCATGAAGTTCACCATCCAGACAAGATCGAGCTCAGGGCACCACAGAAGACTGCCTCGCAGAAGAATGCCAGTCCGATTACAGGAAGCCTAGATTCAATTAAAGTCCAAAGTATTTCAAAATTCGTCTTAGTCAACCGCGAAGTTTCGAAAACTTTGGAGGGGGTTCTGTAGGCTATCAAAAAATTACTACGGACAAAGGTTCAGACGCGAATCTCCTAGAGCGGACCCCGTGTTCCAGCCTCTAACGCGGAGGTCGCGTTCCAATGCCAGACGCAGACCTCGCGTCCTCTGTCAGACGCGGAGGTCGCATTCCAACCTCTAACGCGGAGGTCGTCAGACGCAGAGGTCGCGTTTCAACTCAAACGCAAGCCTGAGCAGCTTCGTGTTCCAACACAGACGCGAGCCTTTGAGCTCCGCGTCTCAACATCAGAGCGAGGTCCGCGTCCAGCGCGAGACCCGCAATTCTGCTATAACTGACAGCCACAAACTTGGTCAGTTACACCCCACTTTCTCTCCACATAATGGGGAATAACCTCCCATTATGGAGAGATTTAAGGAGTTTTACACTCCTCCCATTATGGAGAGATTTAAGGAGTTGGTTACACCCCAATTCCTCTATAAATAGCTATGAATAGCTAGAGAAAAGGGGCCTCTTCAAAAGAGAGGAACCCAGGGGGAGGGGACCTCTTCTAAAGGGCTGAGGAGGAGAGTCCCCGATGGAGGAATCCAAGAAGCCATGGGCAGAGGAGGAGAGCTACCTCAGCAGAGTTCGGCCTCGAAGCTCTTGTAGCCTGAGAAGAGTTCAACTCTTTTTGTTAAGTTGTTGAGTTCAAGTTCTTTAAATCTCTTTGAGATTCCATTACTGATAGGAGCTGTGTTACTCCACAGTAGATCTAAAGAGAGGATCCACAAGAGACACTTGACGTTCGGCCGGTCAACGGAGAACAAGACTCACTCTCCACCGCCACATGAAGAACCCAGCTTTAAACAAAGAGGAGAATCAACCATGAGATTCCCTCTCTTTTGTAATCGGATTGTATCTGTTGTAATCTTCTACTCAAGTAAAAGAATTTTGCAATTGTGATCTTTCCGACGCGTACAGTCAGCGTCCTCAGCAGTCGCACCTGGCCTGCAAACTTCTTTGGCCGGTCTCCCCTCCCTCCGCAAGAGCCCCGATCATCGTCGGAGCGCGGGCACACCACCATCATCGCGAGCTCCCATGGCCGAGCGATGCCTCCATCCCTCATCACACTCGACAGCCATGCCTCTATGCCAAACCAACACCAATCTACTTCTCCCCTTGCTGTGCCCAACATCCACCAAGGCAAGCCAACACTAGCCAAGCACTCCGTGAGACATCTTTTTTCGAGCCATCTTCCGTCTCTCCGTGTGTCATCGTTGATCGTCGTCGGTGACCGCGAACGCACCCACGCCTTCCCGACAAGATCCTCTATCCGTCGACATCCTCCGCGGCCTCCGCCGGAGCCTCCGTCAACGCGCCGCAAGTCACCACATTATTATGTGAGTTTTTTCCTTTCTTCTTTTCTCTCTCTGCTATCTCTTTTGTCAAGTTATGTGTGTAATTATGCATGCATGGATGTTACTAATTGAACATGTATATAGGATTTAATTACATTAATGTATCTGTTAGTGATATGTGTGTGCGTGAGTGCTCATGTGTATTATGATATATATGTGTGTGTTTATATATGTATAATTGCATGTGTGTATGCATGTATGTTGAGTGTGTAAGAGTGTACGTGTATGTACATGGTGTGTATATGTGTGCAAGTGTGTACCCGTATATGTGTATACTAGTATTCGTGTGAGTTCATATGTTTGGATGAATGTTGTAGCGTTACGGACTCGTTCATGCAATTCAAACTCGGTAATGGGAGATTCAAATTTGTGCTCGTTCTGGACCCGATACAATGGCGATTTGAAGATCGATCCATGGGACGATCTGTAGTCAGTATCGGTTCGTGCAGTGAAGACCAGACAGCGATTCAATTTCAAAATCGAGTCATTTCATGTGAGTGTTTGTTTTTGTGTATTTCTTGATTTACTGTTGTTGATGTGTGTTTACATGTTACTCTTATCATTTCATATGAATTTCTATTATATTTTACTATTTTGATTGCTTGTATCACTTCATGAGATACCAATAATGATTCACCTTATTTGTGTAGTTGATGCGAGCTTGTTTCGGTATCATTTTATGTGTCTGTCGATCGTCGTTGCTGGCTTAGGCCTAGTATTTGTTGGCCCAAGGTTACAATCACCCGTTTTAGTATGTTTTGATGATTACAAAACATATTAGTTATTTGTACTAATATTATTTATTGTTTGAGTGTGTTTCAGGGTTCTAATCAAACTAGAAGGTTTCTTCCCTAAAGGAAGGTGTTTTGACTCAAGTCACCTCAATTCGGGCTCAAAGAATCAAGCTTGCAAGATCATATGAAGAAGCCCACTTGAAGCACTTGTAGTCCTTAGAACCAATGTAAGAAATAGATTGTTAAACTTTGAGTTTTGGAAATTGGCTCTAGGATACACACACACATTTTTGTATACAAGTTTTCATGTTTAAAACTTTGTGTTTCTAAGTTTCATGCTTTAACAAATATACATGACTCTAAGTTTTACAAAGGTATATATATCATGTTTAAAATCATGTATACTCTTTCTAGCATGATACTTAGTTTTCTTTACTTTAAAACATTTTTACAAAATTATTCCAAAGTCTGGCACTTGCTGTTTTTTCTGTTTCAGGCAAGACCGGCCGACCGGCCCGGTCGACTGGCGCTTATATCAGGACGTGCACGCTTGTGCATGTCTGTCGGCCGACCGCCGGGTCGACCGACTGTTAGCAGTTCTGCTCTCGGGTTTTCTGGGTCGACCGCCCGGTCGACCGCCTGCAGAAAACTGTGTTTCTTTTTAGAGGACGGTCGACCGAGCGGTCGACCCGAGCCCAACGGCTCCTTGCCAGCAGGGCGGACGGCCGACCGGACCGGTCGACCGCCAGGCCTGCAAAGTGCCAACGGCTCTTTCCTCTTTTGTGAAATTCTGAAAATCTGTTTTTAGTCTGTTTTGTGGCAGATTTTCTCTCATCTTTAGGGATTATTTTCTGATCAAATAAGCTTTATTTTTAAGTGTTTTAATCCCTTCCTCTCCCTATAAATAGAGGAGAATAGTCTCTTACAAAGACACCAAGAAAAATCCTTAAGTTTTCAAAGTTTTTAAAAGAGAAGAAAAGTTTTTAAGCTCTCCATTTTTCCATACTTTCTTGAGCTTGTTTTCAGTTGTGTTTGTTAGCAAATATCATTCTACAACTAAGTTTTTCTCACTACACTTCTTAGAGCCAAAATTTCCTACTCAATCTATAAGGAAGTTGTAAAAGAGTGAGAGTTTGTAAGAAGTTTAGTGATCTTGTTGTGATCACTTTGGTTCCTTGTGTTCTTCTTCATCTTGTGGAGACACCTCTTCGGTAGAGGTTATTGTAAGTGGTAGAGCTCGGTGCTCGGGTCTTTGGTAGACCGTTGTAAGCGTCCTCGGTGGATAGTGGAAACCCTTCACGGAGGTGAAGGCGGGGATTAGAGCAGTGGCTCGAACCTCGAAACAAATATCTTGTGTTTGCGATTGCTTTGCGTTCTTTCATTTCAATTGCTCATTATATCTTGCTTGTGTTATAGCTCTTCCTTCCTTGTGTTATTGCTTTCATATACTATCGCTTGTGTGTTCTACACTATTGCATCTCATTCATACTTTGCCATTATCGATCAATTCTCATACAACAAGGTTGCATTGCGCACCTCTAACCCATTCAAGGGGAATCAGGAGGAAGGAGTTCAGAACCTCTCACGGGGTATTCGGCTCTTAGTCTTGTTTTGAGAGATCGTTGCATCATTCATCCTTCATAGTTTTAAAAAGATTGTTAGATTAGCAATTACACCTATTCACCCCCCTCTAGGTGTTTTTCAATTGGTATCAGAGCTTGGACTCTAGGCTCTTGGCTTAACAACCTTAGAGAGATCCTAATTTTGCTAATCATTTCATTCATACTCACTTAGTAAAGATGGCAGATGGTATTAAAACACCCCCTAAGTTTGATGGACTTAACTTTCCCATATGGAAGGTTAAGATGATCGTTTTCTTGCAATCTCTAGGTAGTCGAGTTACAAAGGCCGTGACCAAACCCTTTAGTGCACCCCCCGGTGATGAATCTACTTGGTCCGAAATTGAGACTAAGGAGTTTGATGCCAATGCTAGGGCTCACTATGCACTACTTCAAGCCCTCAATGATGATGACATTGCTAGAGTCATCCATTGCAAATCCGCATTCGAGATTTGGACACACTTGCTAGTTACACATGAGGGGACCTCACAAGTGAAGAGGGCTAAGATAGACCTCCTTCGGTCCCAATATGAAAATTTTAGCATGCAAGAAAATGAAACCATAGATGATATGGTTACAAAATTTACAAAGATCACTAATGGACTTTCTTCTCTAGGTGATGCCATTGATAATGATCAAAGAGTAAGAAAGATCATCCGGGCTCTTCCTCCTTCATGGGAAGTTAAAGAAACAACCTTGAAGGAACTCAATGACAAGGAGGAGATGGAGCTAATTGGTCTCATTGGGAACCTCAAAACCCATGAGATGGAAAGAAAGGCTAGGGAAGATATGGCTCCTTCCAAAAAGAAGACTATAGCCTTCAAAAGTCAATCCACTCACTCCGACGAAGACGATGATGAAGAAGATGACGAAGAGCTCTCACTTCTTGTGAAGAACGTCCGGAGGATGTACAACAAGGCTAAATTTCAAGGAAGAAGGAGATGGCAAGGAGGTAAAGAAGAAAGAAAAATCATTTGCTTTAATTGCCAAAGACCGGGACACATTGTTGCGGAGTGTCCGGACAAAGTAAAACCCTCCACATCCAAGAAGCCCGTCAAGAAGAAAGCAATGAAGGCAACATGGGATTCCGAGAGCGAATCCGAGGAGGAAATCGACACGCCAACATGTGCTTCATGGCTAATGAAAGCACAAGCAAGGTAACCCCTTCCACTTCTTTTGATGATGAACTCTCCATGGATGAACTAGGAGAAGCATTTGTAGAACTTTCTCATAACTATGATTTTCTAAAGAAAAGGTATTTAAAAATGAAAAAGGAAAATGAATCTCTTAATCTTCAAGTAGTTACTCTTTCTAAAGAAAAGGATGACTTGCTCTCTACTTTAGTTACTACTAAAAATGATTTTGATAAGTACAAGATTTCTTGTAAAGGCAAGTCCCCACTAGTTGATTCTAATGAGATTACCATACTTAAAGAAAGAATAGACTCATTAGGAATTGTTTTGAAAAATTGTGAGTTTGATAAGAAGAAAATTGAGGCTATGTTTCCTAAGAACAAGCCCCTAAGAAAAATGCTTTCCATGCTCATACTCATGTTCATACCACACAACCTTTACATCGTGGCAAACCCCAAAAACATGCTCACACTTCTCACACACATCATGCATTCATGTATGGTAAAGTGTTCTCATGTTCACATTGTGGGCGTAAAGGACACTTAGCCAATTTTTGCTATGATAGACTAAATGCATCTCCTCATAATGTTTGGGTTCGAAACACTAACTTTCAAGGACCCAAGAAAATTTGGGTACCAAAATCAATGAATTTGTTAAATGATGTAGGTACCTTCCAAAACCGAAAGACGTAGAGGGTTGTGATATCTTGATAGTGGTTGCTCAAGGCACATGACTTGGGACATCAACAACTTTGCAACCCTATCAAGATATCATGAAGGTGGTACCGTCACCTTCGGAGATGACGCGAAGGGTAAAATCATCGGTATCGGTAATGTAAAACTTGGCACATCCCCTTTAATTGAGAATGTAGTTTTAGTTGACGGCCTCAAGCATAACCTCTTGAGTGTTAGTCAACTTTGTGATAAAGGTTTTGATGTAGTTTTTGATAATGTAGTTTGTAAAGTAATTAATAGAACTTCTAATATTTGTGTGTTTTCCAGTTTTCGTGAAAATAATGTTTATATGATTGATATGACCAATATGTCTTGTAATATTACATGTTTAAAAGCCCTCGATGATGACTCTTGGTTGTGGCATAGAAGATTAGGTCACATTTCATTTGACCATATATCTAGGTTAAACAGAAAGGAAATGGTGAAAGGTATTCCTTGTTTGAATTTTGAAAAAGACCGAGTTTGTGACGCATGTCAATTTGGGAAACAAACTAAGTCTTCTTTCAAGTCAAATAAGGATATCATGACATCACGTCCTTTGGAGTTAATCCATATGGATTTATTTGACCCTACTCAAACCAAAAGTCTAAGTGGGAATTTGTTTTGCATTTGTTTTGGTTGATGACTTTTCACGTTTTACTTGGGTTTTCTTTCTTGAACATAAAAATCAAGCATTTTCATATTTTCAAACTTTTAAGAAAAGAGTTGAAAAAGAAAAGGAGTCTTCAATTTTAAGAATAAGAAGTGATAGAGGAGGTGAGTTCATTAACCTACCCTTTACCACTTTTTGTGAAGAACAAGGAATTAAGCATGAACTATCTTGTCCTAGAATCCACAACAAAATGGAGTAGTTGAACGGAAAAATCGAACATTACAAGAGATGGATAGGACAATGCTTAGTGAATACGGTCTACCACATTATTTGTGGGCCGAGGCCGTTAATACATTATGCTATATATCAAATCGTGTTTTCTTGTGTAAAAATACTTCAAAAACTTCTTTTGAAATGTACTTTTCTAGAAAACCAAATGTTTCTTATTTCAAGGTTTTTGGATGTAAATGCTTTGTTTTAAATACAAAAGATAATTTAGAAAATTTGATGCTAGATCTTATGAGGCTATTTTTGTGGGTTATTCTAACACTAGCAAAGCCTATAGAATCTTCAATAGATCATCTTTGACTATTGAGGAATCTATACATGTTAAGTTTGAAGAATCTAACTTGTTTGTTAAGAATATTGTAGAAATAGATGCATTAGATGAAGGCTTGGAGAAAGTTACCTTGGAGGATACACCTACTATGGGAGACAAGCCAAAGGATGATGAAGGAAGTGAAGCTAAAGTAGAAGAGGCTCAAGGAAATGAACATCACACAAATGGAGTGGAGCCTACTCAACAACTTCCAAAGGATTGGAGATACAATCTACATCATCCCAAGGACCTCGTCATAGGTGAAGTATCAAAAGGGGTAACCACTCGCTCTAAACTTCATGATTATTGTGGTCATTATGCATTTATTTCACATGTTGAACCCAAGAACGTCCTCGAAGCCGAGGCCGATTCATATTGGTTGCTTGCTATGCAAGAGGAGCTCAATCAATTTGAGCGCAACCAAGTTTGGCACCTTGTTCCTAGGCCCCACGATAGACCAACAATTGGTACTAAGTGGATCTTTAAGAACAAGTTGGATGAATCGGGTAACGTAGTTAGAAACAAAGCTAGGTTAGTTGCCCAAGGTTACACTCAAATCGAAGGAATCGATTTTGAAGAAACATTTGCACCCGTAGCACGGCTTGAAGCCATACGAATGACATTAGTTAGCTTTTGCCTCATATAAAGATTTTAAATTATTTCAAATGGATGTTAAAAGTGCTTTTCTAAATGGTTTTATTGAAGAGGAGGTGTATGTTGAACAACCCCCCGGGTTTATTGATCCTACACATCCGGATTTTGTGTTTAAATTAGATAAAGCTCTTTATGGTTTAAAACAAGCCCCTAAGGCTTGGTATGAAAGACTTTCTTCATTTTTAATTTCAAATGGTTTTAAGAAAGGTAAAATTGACACAACTTTGTTTACAAAACATGTAGAAAATGATATTCTTATTGTGCAAATTTATGTTGATGACATTATTTTTGGTTCTACTAATGAATCTCTTTGCCAAGTTTTTGAGTCATGCATGAAGGATGAATTTGAAATGTCTATGATGGGGGAGCTCAACTATTTCCTTGGACTCCAAATCAAGCAAAGGAAGGATGAGATCTTCATCAATCAAGCCAAGTACACAAAGGAACTCATCAAAAGGTTCGGGCTTGAAGGAGATAAAGTGAGCAAAACTCCTATGGCAACAACCACGAAGCTTGATAAGGATGAATAAGGTAAAAGTGTAGACATTAAACTTTATCGTAGCATGATAGGTAGCTTGCTTTATTTAACGGCTAGTAGGCCGGATATTATGTTTTCCATTTGTCTTTGTGCATGTTTTCAATCTTGTCCTAAAGAGTCTCACATAATGTGGTTAAACGCATAATTAGATACCTTAAGGGCACTATTGAAATGGGTTTGTGGTATCCGAAAATCGGCCAATTTTCAATGACGAGTTTTTCGGATGCCGACTATGCGGGTTGTAGGGTAGATAGGAAGAGCACAAGTGGAACATGTCAATTCTTAGGTAATTGTCTTGTATCTTGGTCTTCCAAAAAGAAAAATTCGGTAGCCCTATCAACCGCCGAGGCGGAGTATGTTACAGCCGGAGCTTGTTGTGCACAAGTTCTTTGGATGAAACATACTCTCCTCGACTATGATTTACACTTTCATCATGTTAAAATATTTTGTGATAATACTAATACAATTCACATGACAAAGAATGCAAATCAACATAGTAAAACCAAACACATTGACATTAGGTATCACTTTCTTAGAGATCATTATGAGAAAGGTGATATTGATATAGACTATGTTTCTACTGATTTTTAACTTGCCGATAATTTTACTAAACCATTAGATTATGCTAGATTCTCTTTTATTTGTGGTGAGTTGAATGTTTGCATTATGGATTCTTAAAACATTTTTTTGTTTTGTTTGACCCTTTTTGATGTATGACAAAAAGGGGGAGAAAAAGAAAAAGATAAGTTTGTTTTGTTTATTGTTTATTTGAATTATTGTTTATTTGAGTTTTTGACAAAACTATGTGTTTTCAAATGCTTTATGTATTTAGCTTTTCATAGTCATTCTTTATACATAGCATTATTTGAGGGGGAGCTTCCAAGCTCTTCTTCCATTTTTGTTTAAATAACTTATATGTTTTGTCATCATCAAAAAGGGGGAGATTGTTGGCCCAAGGTTACAATCACCCATTTTTAGTGTGTTTTGATGATTACAAAACATATTAGTTATTTGTACTAATATTGTTTATTGTTTGAGTGTGTTTCAGGGTTCTAATCAAACTAGAAGGTTTCTTCCCTAAAGGAAGGTGTTTTGACTCAAGTCACTCAATTCGGGCTCAAAGAATCAAGCTTGCAAGATCATATGAAGAAGCCCACTTGAAGCACTTGTAGTCCTTAAAACCAATATAAGAAATAGATTGTTAAAGTTTGAGTTTTGAAAATTGGCTCTAGGATACACACACACATTTTTGTATACAAGTTTTCATGTTTAAAACTTTGTGTTTCTAAGTTTCATGCTTTAACAAATATACATGACTTTAAGTTTTACAAAGGTATATATATCATGTTTAAAATCATGTATACTCTTTCTAGCATGATACTTAGTTTTCTTTACTTCAAAACATTTTTACAAAATTATTCCAAAGTCTGGCACTTGCTGTTATTCTGTTTCAGGCAAGACCGGCCGACCGGCCCGGTCGACCGGCGCTTGTATCAGGACGTGCACGCTTGTGCATGTCTGTCGGCCGACCGCCGGGTCGACCGACTGTTAGCAGTTCTGCTCTCGGGTTTTCTGGGTCGACCGCCCGGTCGACCGCCCGCAGAAAACTGTGTTTCTTTTTAGAGGACGGTCGACCGAGCGGTCGACCCGAGCCCAACGGCTCCTTGCCAGCAGGCGGACGGCCGACCGGACCGGTCGACCGCCAGGCCTGCAAAGTGCCAACGGCTCTTTCCTCTTTTGTGAAATTCTGAAAATCTGTTTTTAGTCTGTTTTGTGGCAGATTTTCTCTGATCTTTAGGGATTATTTTCTGATCAAATAAGCTTTATTTTTAAGTATTTTAATCCCTTCCTCTCCCTATAAATAGAGGAGAATAGTATCTTGCAAAGACACCAAGAAAAATCCTTAAGTTTTCAAAGTTTTTAAAAGAGAAGAAAAATTTTTAAGCTCTCCATTTTTCCATACTTTCTTGAGCTTGTTTTCAGTTGTGTTTGTTAGCAAATATCATTCTACAACTGAGTTTTTCTCACTACACTTCTTAGAGCCAAAATTCCCTACTCAATCTATAAGGAAGTTGTAAAAGAGTGAGAGTTTGTAAGAAGTTTAGTGATCTTGTTGTGATCACTTTGGTTCCTTGTGTTCTTCTTCATCTTGTGGAGACACCTCTTCGGTAGAGGTTATTGTAAGTGGTAGAGCTCGGTGCTCGGGTCTTTGGTAGACCGTTGTAAGCGTCCTCGGTGGATTGTGAAAACCCTTCACGGAGGTGAAGGCGGGGATTAGAGCAGTGGCTCGAACCTCGAAACAAATATCTTGTGTTTGCGATTGCTTTGTGTTCTTTCATTTCAATTGCTCATTATATCTTGCTTGTGTTATAGCTCTTCCTTCCTTGTGTTATTGCTTTCATATACTATTGCTTGTGTGTTCTACACTATTGCATCTCATTCATACTTTGCCATTATCGATCAATTCTCATACAACAAGGTTGCATTGCGCACCTCTAACCCATTCAAGGGGAATCAGGAGGAAAGAGTTCAGAACCTCTCACGGGGTATTCGGCTCTTAGTCTTGTTTTGAGAGATCGTTGCATCATTCATCCTTCATAGTTTTAAAAAGATTGTTAGATTAGCAATTACACCTATTCACCCCCCCTCTAGGTATTTTTCAGTATTGATATACCATTGACCGGACTTGACCTTATAACTGACCTAGCTATGATAAATCTTAGAATATAAATATATTGATCTTGAGGCTGATTGATTCAAGATTGAGGTTAGGGATTCATATTTTATGTATAGTATTTATCTGACAAATTGTTTGGTGACTTTTCTGACTATAACTATTTTGGATATTGAGGACGTGTTAGACATGATGTTGCAGACTGTTTTACCGATACATGGATATGTATGAATATAATACTCTTGACGCTAGAGTATACCATGAGACTGACTTTTGGACTGTTTGGAACTATTATTCCTGGATTCTCGCATTGATGAGTTTGACTGTTGTGTTGATGACCTTATTGATATTGACTACTAGATGTAGAGGTGATCTAGATTCCGTGTTGATTGAGGATATTACATTTCTTAGTTATGATCTTGATTGGATTGGATATCGATGATTAAAAAAATAGGAGATCTTTATTAATAGAATAAAATCTTGGACTGAAACCTGTCGGTAGACTCGATTGGATTGGAATTGACTTAGGGTTGAGGAATAGGCATTGATTGGGTTGACCTGACCTGATAGATGTTAGATATATATCTGATATATTACTGAGTTTGGGATCTTATGAACTACTTTGATAGAAGTGAGAGTGTGTGATGATTTTGATCGGATTAGAGTGTGACAATATTTGATTTGATGTATCAGAACATGTAGTATTTCAGTTATTGAGAATTGGATATATTGATGACTTGAGGATCAGAATAGATTAATAGGGTAAGAGAACTGATCACTGATTATTGATATATTGAGACGGTGATTTAATGTACCAGATTACTCGCTATGGATTGATACTTGATGTTCATGATGACTATTGAAATTATGAGTTGGCGGATTCATTAGTGTTGTATTCAGTACAGGTATGAGATTTTGGATCAGTTATATATATGAGATTGTATATTGACTAGAGGTTCAAGACTGTTACTGTATTAATTCATGGTACTGAAAGTTACTGGGACAATATTGTTTGACCGTAACACCGTGTACAGTCCTATTGTTCATCGTATGTACGGTTACGGTACCGTTCACTACTACTGATATTGTTCACCGTGTATACAATTACTGTTGACTGTTATAATATACCGTTACTATCACTGTATCGTCCCAGCATTATAAGTGATATGGATGTTGATTGTCATAACTGAATTAATAAAAATGTAAAAAAGATAACTTATAATGGGATTGGGAAAATTGGTGGAGGAGACAGCGTCTGTATTTTGGGTGGACCTAGAATACAGGTTACGCAGCCGACTTACGGTTCCACTACAGGGTTCCGGGGGATGACTGACATCCCATCTGTTTATTATTCCACAGTGTTACTGTGAGTATTGTTCCACAGTAATACTGTGAGTACTATTATTATTGCTGACTACCTGGTGGTAGGGCCTGGTTCTGCGCCAAGTATCTGGGCTGTGGTCCCGGATATGTACGGGACCCACCTAAAGTATGGACAATGTCTCCAACCAATCAGTTTTAATAATTTAGGACTTCGATTGACACGTGTGATAGGCGTAGTGTGGCGCCCCGATCTGACGGGTACGGGGATGCCACTGCGACGTACATACGCAGGGTGATGGTACCATCACGTATGTACGCTAAGCATCAATACAACACAATATAGGGATCAGAGTGCGAAAATACGTGGTGTTATACATTCTAACACAAAATAGTACAAGTACTTAGTTATCACAAATTGTGATATAATATTACATAAATATTACATCACCAGGTAGTACAAAAGCAGACGGTATAGGATACAAAAGATAAAGACTCACGAGCTGGAAGAGGGAATCTCGTGAGCGGGGAAAGGCGGGGTGGAACTACGGTTGATCTGCCTGCTCCTTGAGGTAGGCCTGGTCCTCAGCTGATGAGTTCACCTCGGTTCAACCTGCCAAATCTGAACATACAAATTCAGGGTTGTTAGTGGGCAACCCAGCGAGTGCAAAAAGAAGCCAAGTGGCAAGTAAGCAATAATAAGTGTAGCAGGTCAAATATCATGTAATCAAATCAGCAAGCATGGAATAACAACAATGAATAGTAAATAAGGAATGGCAATAAAATACGTGAAATTAAATTATCAAGTTATTATTAAGACTCGTTCAATTTGTATGTTTCGGTATATGACCGGTGCCATATACTTCCTCATACAAGTCGAGCGAGGTTGGTTATTGGAAATTGACGGGGAACGACGAACCATGTTTAGAATGGGTCCCGTGCATGCCCGAGACAATGGTCCAGGAGTATCCGGTACTGAGCCGGAACGTACCGCTAGGTACCAGGACTTACTATATGCCCGAAGGTCTTAGTATACGCCCGAACAGGAATAGAGTGTCACTGTTCCCCACATGGATATACCCAGGGGATTATATCACACCCGGCAGGCAAGGGGGTAGGGGTACCAGTACACCCCTCGGAAGCGCCTGGTGGCCTCCAGGTCGAATCCAACAAGAGTAAATTGTATAACATATGTATGGCCACCATAAACATAGAAACTATATCGATACCCATCAATTTCTCCCATCCCGGTGTAAGTTGTTTAAATATAACAGAGTGTTAAATAGTAATGTCCACAGGGTATTCATGAAAGTCTAATATTCATGGTTATCCTATTACGGGGATCCACAGGTGTATAATATCAATTTTAATGTCAGGAGCCTCCCTATTTCAGGGTTTCAACTATACAGGAGTTCAGGAGTACCAAATGTCTGATAATAATATAATAATCATGTCAACTCCCCGTAAAAGCGATAGTCATGAATATGTCATATAATATAGGTATCAGGGGTGGTAGCGTACGGTCAAGGGTCACAATGTCAAGTCAATGTACTTGTAGCATATCAAGTAAGGGTTAACATGTGTCATATACCAGGGGTCAGGATAAGGTGACAAGTATGTCATATATCAAGTACCGGGGTCTAATATCAAGGGTCGAATATAGCATGTCAAGTACCAGTGTCAGGTATCATGTGTCAAATATAGCATGGCAAGTACCGGTGTTGGGTGTCATGTGTCAAATATAGCATGGCAAGTACCGGTGTCAGGTGTCATGTGTCAAATATAGCATGGCAAGTACCGGTATCGGGTATCATGTGTCAAATATAGCATGTCAAGTACCGGTGTAAATATCGTGTGCCAGTGTAAATACCGAGTGTCGGTGTCATAAATCACATATCAAGTATAACATGCCAAGTGCCGGTGTAAATACCGAGTGCCGGTGTAAATACCGAGTGTTTTTACAATAGCAAGTGTTAGGTGTCATGCATAGTAAGGAGTCATGTACTAAAATTTACAATAGCAAGTGTTAGGCATGTTAAAAATATCCATATATCAATATCATGTTATAAATACAAGAGTAATTATTTTATGTGTATTAAAAAACACTCGCCTGAAACAGGGATGAAATACCGATTAAAAATCCGGGAAATCAGCAAAATGTACGAGCATGCTTCTAGCCCATAATTATATATTAAAACATATAAATATAAATATAAATATATATAAATATTGGAGAGGGAGTGAGAGAGGAGAGAGAGATGAGAGAGAGAGAGAGTTGTAGGAAGGGGAGAGAGAGAAAATATGGTGTTTATAGAAAAGAATTAGGAATTAAAAGGGGAGGGTATGAGTTGTAAATATAGGGTAGTAATTTGAGGGAGAGGTGGAGGGTGTTTTTAGGGAGTGAGGAAATGAGTGTTTATTTAGGGAAAATAAAGAGAAAAGAAATGAAAAGAAAGAAAGAAAGAAGGAATTAAAGAAGGAAAGAAGGAAGAAAAGAAATGGAGGGAGGGGTGGCCGGCCGGCCACGGGCGCCGCGGCGGCGCCGCCGAGGGAGGGGAGGCGGCGCGCGTGGCCAAGGGGGGAGGAGGTGGTGTGGAGTTGTTGTTGTAGTTGTTGTTGGTGGAGGTGGTGATGGTAGTTGGTGGTTGTGGTGGTTGTGGTGATGATTGGAGGTGGTGGGGAATTAGAAGAGGAGGAGGAGTGATGATGGGGTGGTTGGAGTGGTGGAAATGGTGGAGGTGGTGGTGAATTTTGGAGGAGGAAGGGTGGTGGTGGTGATAGGTTATGGTGAAATTGGAGGTGGTGGGAGGTTGTTGGAGGTTGAAGGAGGTGGTGGAGTGGAGAGGGAGTGTGGGGGAGGTGGTTGGCCGGCCTAAGGGCGGCCGGTGGCGGCGGTGGTGATGGCGGCGGCCATGGGATGGGTGCGTTGATTTTGTTTTATTGAAGATGGAGTTGAAGTGGAATGAAAAGGAGGAGATGAAGAAATGAGAAGGGAGAAGAAATAAATTTATAGGAAAAAAGGGGGGGAAATTAGTAGAGATAGGGGGAGGGTCCAGGAGCTGCAGGCGGCTGAGGCAGCGGGCGTGGCAAGGGGCGGGAGCAGGGACCAGGGGAAAAAGTCAAAGGGAAGAAAAGAAAAGAAAGAAGATTAAAGAAAAGAAAAAATAAGAAATAAAAGAAATAAAATAGTTTAAATTCTTATTATTAACTAATTATTTATTATAATTTCTGAAAGTATAAAGTAGGGGAGTAGAGAAGGAAAAAGTAAGAAAAGAAATCATCGGTAAAAATATTATTATTTTAATAAGGCGAAAATTTGACTGTTTCAGAAATGTTCCGAAAAATTCTAAAAAATAGAAAATATTATTTTAAGATACTCGGTGAAATCAGATTCGAGAAATTCGATGTAGTCTTCAAATTAAAAAATCTTAGAATTTTCCGGCGATACCGACCGACACCAGAATCGGTGAAATTTTGATAAATTTAGAAAAATCTCAAAAAATATTTTAGATAGAAAATAAAATTCTAAGAAGTAATATGAAAGTCATTTTTAAAAATTCAATTCTATTTGAAAACTAAAAATTAGGGAATCAGTCGCGATGCCGACCGAACCGGTTTTGGAGATTTTGCAGAAAAATTCTGAAAAATTCTAGAAAATTATAAAAATCTAAAATATTAGAAAACAGTATTTGAAATTGAAATCGGTCAAATCAGACTACCAGAATGGTCAAATCGGGCTATAGGCTGGTATCGGGTTCCCGGTTCGGGTCAGGGCTTACTCTAGGTCTGAGAATCCAGATCCGATACTCAATAATATAAGCAATCACAACTTAAAAGCAAATACTGGAAGAAAATTGAACAATATGATCGAAAAAATTTGAGACACGCATCTGGGTACGTATCTCGGGTATGGGGTGCTACACGTAGTATGAGATGCATCTATTACAGGTGGCAGTTGGTGTTCGCTGACATAATTAAAAATGATAAAGTATTATAATGTATTGTGACTGATCGTAACCACCTGACTGTACATCTATATAACTAAGATAGGCATATGATTGTACACATGACCGGATTGTATACCAGACTAGTGACATATGCTAGGTTATACATCTTGATATTAGTGGTTTTTTTTTATCATGATATCAGTTGTATATCGTTCATTCCTTTATTCTTGACATTGATTATTCTGTTATCTTTTATTTCAGTTATCATGTTGTATTGCTTACATTGTTATTATGCACGAACATCTTTTCCTTACACACAAACTCATTAGGTCGCTTCTGACGACCCTGAATTTGTACGTTCAGGGTATTGGACATCTTCTTATATTATTCAGGTGTTCATGTGATCGTACGCTTTGTGAGGAGCTGGAGCTTCCCTCTTTTGGTTCTGGTATTCTTGCCTCTTTTTATTCCTTGATCAGGTCACTTTAGATTTATCGCTTGTTCAGGTCACTTTAGGTTTAATGCATATACGTGAGGTATTTTCCTAACGTATATGCATCCCCGACTCTCGTCGCGACTCTGTTTCCACGTATGTTTGGGAAGCGGGGCGTGACAGCTTGATCACAATGAAAATTACTTTTAACTCCTTTTTTTGTTTAATCTTCTGATTGGCATGCTTAAATATTTATGCGTGAGAATACAAATCCATGCATGAGTAGGGGTGTAAATGGGCCGAACTCGAGCGAGTTAACCTTGTTTCCTTCGACTCATTTATTAATCGAGCGAATCAAGAGCGAGCTAATCAATTACTAAGTTGAACACAAACTGTTCACTCATGGACAGTCCATTTATTGATAATGCTTGAAATTAAGTTTTTGAAAGTGGTATCAAGAGTTTCTAACCACTTTTTTAAAAAGAAAATGTGTTTATAATTCAAATTTTAGCATGCACGACTCTTATATTTCATTATATTTACGTAACTCACATAATAATGGCGTATATAACAAGTATACCAGCAATTTATGCAAAAATATTTGCTAAACATATATTAAAGTATCAAATATCAAACTTATTTGAAACGAGTACAAACAGCTGATTTAGTTTGAATTCGGTTCGTTTATAAATTTCGAGCAAGCTGTCTGAGTTTGAGTTAGACTTGTTTATATCAATTATTCACGAGCCAAGCACGTGCCCCGTGCCCCGCCCATGGAAACATGTCCACTTGATCTCTGCTGTGCCGAGTGAAGAAAAGTGCGGCATGCGGTTCAATGTTGGTCTGTCCTAGTTTTGAAACTGATTTAATTTTACGCCCACATTATTTCAAAATTGCTTCTAAGCTCGGGTTTCCAAGTATAGGTTATAAATGTATGCTGTAAATTTGGGTATGGCAATAATTTTGGCGGACAAGTTTTCTCATGAGATTTAACTCCCACCACGTAAGCCGTTTCGTTTGGTCTCCCACGGATATCAAAGCAAATGTAGGACCCCTCAGCACCTTGCATTTCCACAAGTTTTAAACACTCACCCCTCACTTTGTAGAAATTAAGATTTAATTTGAGCCAAGTGTTTCCAGTCTCTTGACTCTTGAGTAGTCTTCACGGCAAATGTGGAGTGGCAGTGACCTGCACATCAGTCAGTCAAGTCAATACCATTTTATGTTGATATAATTAACCACAAGCGAGAGCGAAGGAGCGAAGAAAAGTAGACTTGTTAAGTTGGGCTTCTTTGATTGTCGTAATTGGTATTAAGTCATAAATAAATCGTAATTGATAAATTTTTTACAATATATTTAAGTTACATATAAATAACTTTTATAGTGTTTGATTAGAATTGTGAAATTATAAATGAGAAAGTGTATTGTATTATATGGTGTTTGAATGTCGTAATGTGTAAGTCGTAAGTGAAAAAGAGTTGATCACAAAATTAACTATTTGGTGATTTAAAAATTTTAAATATTACAAATAAATATTAAAAATATTAAATATTTAAAATTTTTAATAATAATATAAAATGAATACAAATTTTCTTGATTACAAAATTAACTTTAAGTGAATTGAGTTGTAATTGGACTGTAAATGCATACGCCCCAAATAAACACTGTAGCTACAATCGAAACAAGCCGTGTGTTTCAGGCTCTTGACCCTCGACTTGTTGAGTAGTCCACACGGCAAAAGTTGGGCCCCTTTCGAGGTGGATGACTTGCCAACAAGTGAGACTATGCATTTATGTTGCCACAGGGCACAGGCCAACCTCACACCGCTCTTTATATTATCTCCTCTTTGCAAACAAGTGAGAATGAAGGAAAAGAAAGAAAAGTAGAAAGAGAAATACATGATGAGGAAGGATAATAGGTATGCTGCTCCTCCTCATGTCTTTGATCTTCTTGTATTATTATTAATCTTCTTTTTAGTTTGTGTTTCTGCTGCTACTAATAACTCATATCCAATGCTCATCAAGAAAGACATGGAGACCATGCAAGCTCTCTCCCAAAGTCTTCCCCATATTCCTGGTAGTCACTATTATTGGAATACCACGGATCCAAACCCTTGCTTCTGGGGGATAATCGAGTCGCATGCTCTTCTTTTTCCTCCTCCTCCTCCAAACCCTTTTCCCGTGTCACTGAACTCTACTTCAGCGACCTTGGACTCTGTACATCATCATCCGGCGGCCATTTTTTCAACTCCTCTGCCGCCTCGATGCCCTTGAGATGCTCGACCTCTCCTTTAATTCCTTCACCTCCATTCCCATCTCCTTCTTCTCCAACTGCACTGGGCTCTCCACATCATTGAAGGTTCTCTGTTTGGATCAAAATCAATTGACTGGTCCACTCGACAACTTTTCTAGCTTTCGTGCATTACAAGACCTTGATCTGTCTTATAATACCTTGGAAGGACCAGTAAGTTCCCAGTTTTTTGATGGGCTGCCCAACTTGAGATGGTTGCTTTTGAACAATAATCTTTTAAATGGCACCATTCCAGTGTATTCCAGTTTAGAAGTATTGGATCTTGGATACAATCACTTCGATGGCCCGATCCCCATTGAGATTTTCCAGTCAACGAATCTCACCGTCTTGTTCCTCTCCCAAACAACCTATCTGGTACTATTCCAGATGAGATTGGCCAGCTTTCAAAGTTGGAGTTTCTATACCTTTCATCCAATTCTCTGACAGGCACTATTCCCACTAGTCTTTCCTCCATCAAAACACTTCAATACTTCTATGCTCGAAACAATTTCTTGTCTGGCACGATACCTCTTGGAACTACAAGACATTTGCAGAGGTTGAGCCTCGGATATAATAATCTCAGCGGCGGAATCCCATCAAATCTCCTCTCCCCTCCTAACTTAACGTATGTCAGCCTTGAATCCAACCTTCTTCAAGGACCCTTGCCTCAAATGTATTCTCAACAACTTCAAGGCCTGGAGCTTAGTAACAATTTTCTCAATGGAACCATTCCACCACAAATCAAGCGACTCCAGAATCTAACCACTCTGTACTTGGATGGCAATGAATTGCAAGGAGAGATCCCACACCAACTGGAGAACTGTCAAAGTCTACGGGGTCTCAATCTCGCCGCAAATAAATTTCAAGGCAAGCTACCCAAGGAGCTGGGTAATCTTGCTCAGCTAGAGGTGATGGCTCTTCAAGATAACGATTTAAGTGGGGAGATCCCTTCTGAGTTCTCTAAGTTGGCAAACTTGATTACGTTGGATTTTAGCCATAATTCACTAAGTGGAGCTATACCCGCTACACTTTTCAATCTGAAGAAACTTAGGACCTTGAATCTTGAAGGTAACAAGCTTAATGGTTCAATTCCAGACACAATTGTTAACCTGACCTCACTGCAAGAGCTCCAATTAGGAAACAACAAATTAAGCGGAACGATTCCGAGGATGCCAACCAGCTTGAGTTCAACTCTTAACCTCAGCAACAACCTCTTCAGTGGATCTATACCTTCACACCTCGGTATTTTGTATCATTTGCAAGTTCTTGTTCTTTCAAGCAACAACTTCACAGGTGAAGTTCCGTATACTCTATCTAGAATGGAAAATCTCAAAAAGTTAGTGGTCTCAAATAATCAGCTTTCAGGAACCCTTCCATGGTTTCCTACTTGTGTTGCTGTTCTTGCATCTGGAAATAACTTCTCTGAGGATAACACCATCGGAAGTAGAGATACAGAGACAAACAAAACTATTGTTAGCAAACAAGCAATTCTGATTATGATCGCTGCTTTTGTGAGTGGTTTTGTTGTCGCCATATTAGGGGCCACAATTACTGAACAGGTAATTTTGAGATGTTGCTATCAGGCGACAAACAAAAAATCATCCGCAACAAGGAACTCTTCTCAACCTGGCCCTATGGACAATTTTGAAAAAATGAGGGTTCGACATCAATTGTACGTGGCAAACCGTCGGGAGACAAAAAGCAGAGCAAGAAATTCTGGAATGTGAAGGGGAAAAAAAAGACTATTAGTTTGTTTTAATTACGCTTTTGTACATCTTGTTAAGTATTCTCGTTAATGCATTTGATAATAAAAGATTATAAAGTGGTCGTATATTTATGTTTATGCTTACTGACATAATTTATATTGGTGAATTCAACAAAATTCTTTAGAAATGGTTTATTTCCTTTCATATGCCCCACATTGTTCCTTCGATCTACGAATTAAATTTCAAAAATTCACCAACCAATTCAATTATATAATCTAGAAGGGAGTAATATCAGTACACCTAGTATTGTGTGACTAAACATGACCAGTTTTTCACACATATAACATTCTAATAGCTCCGCTATACTTATCCAAAAGCATATGAAATGCACACTGAATTTAATCCCAATATCCTTGGCTTGATAACTAATAATTTTTTCCTTAGATTTACTCTCCACAAATTTAGTCACATTGATCTCACAACTGAAAATTCTATTGTCTGGTTTTTTAATATCAATAATTAAGCACAAACTTCTTTCGCAATAGTCATCAAGAATACACTGGAGTGACAATATAACTCTTGAACAAATATTGTGCTCGTATCAAGCTTATCCAAAATAATAGTTTTCTATCTATAGAGCCCTTTCATTCGTGTAGAATCGTATAATGTAGCCAATTTATATTATAAGACCGAGGGGAAAAAACTATGATGCTCTACAATAATTGTTTTTCGAATATGTATCGGTTAAAATTTCAATAATTAAATGCTAACTGGAGAATAAAATAATAAGGAATGTTGTGATGAAAAGCTCGTTATCTCTTACTTTTTTTGAATGAGAAACGTGTTAGTCAAGATTCTCTTTTTTCATTTTTTTTTTTTTTATAAAAGATCAGAAATTATAAATCTTTGGTTGAACAAACGCGATGTAAACTTTTCATGCTTGCCAGCATCTGAGGCATTCCATACCTTCATCAACTCTTCATCCAGTAAGAACTCCTCACTAATCGCCCCTCCATGTACCACCTCGTCGACATTAAACCCATCTTGGAATAAATCCGACTCAGTACAGCCATATGAGCAATGAGTGCAGTCTTCCGAGCCAAGAGTGCACACACTCTCTTGATGGGCTCCGCCAGTATCACCCTCAATCATAAACCCAATAGCATCAGCCCTCAATAAGAACCCTTCTTTAAACCTTTAGACCCTCTAAATTTCCCCTTAAGGCTAGTCACTGAGCTCGTTGTCTTCTTGTCCATTATAGTCAGAAGGATTGGAGTCAAATTCGGTTCCATATCAACCCGATCCGACTCTGCTATGTACGGTACCAAAGCAAAATTCAAATTCGATATCAACTGCGAATTCAAATCGATCCCATCGTCCCTCGGCCTATCTGATGACCCAACTGGTTTGGTCCCATCCGGTATAATTGGTAACGGGTTAGAGTCTGACCCGCTACCAGCCACAGTCTCAGAACGAGAAACCAAATTTGGAGCAATGGGTTCTTTCTTTTGAAGCCCATTCCTCCCTCACTTGGTCCGTCCCCATAATACTCCTCCCCTCCAATAACATCCCTTGTCCAATTGCCATCGGGTCTGGCACCTGAGTAAACCCGCTACCCCTTCCACCCGCATCCATCTCTCTAAGTTTTGCGGTTGCGGGTCTGACCTCGAGGCATACCCTCTGTTCGGAACCAAATCCCCTAAAGTTGAATCATTTCCTCTCTCTTCTCGGTTGTCACCAGTGACGCATCGTCTCCATCACTGTCACCCGCATGTCCAACGGTTTGACAAAATATAACAATTAAATGGATGAGAATCACCTGTGCAAGAGCTTGTGTGATTTCTAATATGAATCACATTTATATTGCGGACATGAATTTTTTTGGTAAGACTCCCAAATGCCACAAACCGTCAAATTGTTTTGGTTGGTCCAAAATTATTGGTTGGCCCATTACATCAAATTCTGATGTGACTGACAATAAACCAAGTTGCTTGCTTTGTCTTGCCCGCAGATACTCTCAAGCCATTAGAAGCCAAATCTGAAAGCAGCAGCCAAAGATTCTGTACATGTCCAATTGCAAAAACTCATGAAACCACTACCATCCATTAGCACCAATATAGTCGGTTTGTTAGCAATGAGGAGAAGATGGACATGCTGTGGGAGGATTTCAATGAAGAGCTGTCTTGGGTTTCTTGCGAGTGGAAGGAGGAGGATTTGAAAAGGAAGGGATCGAGTGCAGAGTTTCGCTGTGACCAGGGCTTGGGCGTGCCGAAGAGAACCAGCAGCTTGCTTCCTCATAGAAAGCCTAGCTCGGTTGTGATGCTCAAGGTGCTGAAGAACCTGTTCTTGATCCAGAGGAATGATCGGCGAAAAGGGCATCAATCTACAAAATATAGTAATTCAATGAATTATAGTCAATTGAGACTGATCTGAATTTGATCTGATACACATATTGGAGAATTCATAGGATGTACAGATGGGATATAGATACAAGCAAATGCTAGAGGGAAGCAGTTTGCAATGCTTTGTTCTGGCAGTAAAATAGAAATGTAAACATGCTGCTTGTATTTTTTTGCTTTTACTGTCGTCGGTAAAGGGAAATTTGCTTGAAGATGTGAGACACTCGTGAGCTTCATCAGCATTAATGAGGGATGTTGCAATGTGAACAAATGCACATATTTGTGAGCAAGTTGCTAGCATATACCAAATGACCTACAATGGAAGATAACATGTTCACATGACAGACTACTACTAACGATCCAAACCCAGCATGTACATAAATTCCTCTTCACATGGAAGACAGATACTTAGGTGTGAAACTGTCGAGACGTCAATGATGCATTAACTCTCTGCTAATTGGGTTTAGGGTTTTTACAATGGTAGTTGCAATTCGTGGTGCAGGAACTCGTGCTGTGGCCAATTCGGGTGCAGAACGAGCAGCAGCAAGTCTTTCGGCTGCTTGAGTTATCTCAGCTCAAGCAGCATTCCAGCAAACCAAACAATATATCTGCTTGAGTTCTTACCAAATAGATCACAATCTTGTTTACATACATCAAAGGAAGAATATCCAGGTCATTTTTTGAGAATAGAACAATTTTCAAGTCTCAACCACCAATTTGATTACAGAAAAACTTGCTTGTATGGTTGCTTAGATGACATGGTGGACTTATAAGACCAGTCTCAGTTCCTTTCATTGTATCAAAGTCATGGACAGATGTATACCACCCAACTTTAATACTTAAAACCCAGCGAGCTACTTTTGATATTGGCTCTTTTCCCCTCCTTTTTATCTGTAGATGTTGAGGGGATAAAAACTTGAATGTTTTCCAGGAATAGTAGCAAGTAGCAACAATGCTCATATTTGATCTTCGCAGTGTAATAAACTAGATATGCACTAGTTCTACCCAAATGTCATGAGTGTTATTAACCTAGATAACTTATTCCTAACAATCAAGATGTCACAATTAGTTTAAATTTGTTAAGTTGGGTTATTAGTATTGGTCCCACCTTATCTTTTATATATACCTTATAACCTTCTCTTATGAAAATAAGCCAATTCAATTTTAGGGTTTCTATTTCTCTACATGATATCAGAGTAAGGTAAACCCTAACTCTAAAATCCATCACCTTCTTCTCAAAATTCTCCTTCTTCCCTTCAAACATCGGCCTTCCACCTCTCCATGCATAGTCGTCGCCCACACAACACCTCCGCCACCTCCTCCAACCCTTCAAAAGGGTGCTGCCCCCTCCCTCCTCGAAATCACCAAGACAGTGTCGCCCCTTACTAGTGCCGCCCCCTCTTCCAAACATTCAAAACAGTGCTGCCCCCTCCTCTACCATCCGAAGGGTGCCGCCCCCTCCTCCACCATCTCAAAGAGGTGTCGCCCCCTCCTGCCTTATCTAGAGATCTTAAATAGGGCCATCACTACTCAAAAATCAAATTTTTACATCTGATTTGGCTATTTAGATGCTCTACAAGACTTTTCTGGTGAGATCTGATCTATTTACTGCTCAAAAATCAGATTTTTTTTTTATTATCTAATTTAGCTATTTCAGGCTGAGAAATTATTTTCTTGATACAATTTTGACTGTCTATGCCTCTATCTGGTAACTAAGTTACTTGTTTCTACTGCTTAATGGTTATTTTTGCTACTATTATCTGATTTCTGGTGATTTATCTACTGATTACTATATCTGAGATTACAAATTCCTCCCCCACTATGATCTCTCCGATGATTGAGACTTCTATTCCCAAGACAATGTTAGGGATTAGGGTAAAGTTGAATGGATCCAACTACTTGTTATGACCGCAGGCGTTCCTTGTATTCATTGGTGTTTAAAACAAATTGGCTCACCTCCTTCAAGATCCACCTACTACTTCAGATCATACTTATATGATCTGGCTTACTGGAGATTATTCTGTGTTGACATGGCTTCTCAACAGTGAAGAGAAAAATTAGTGGTTGTGTTATATTCTTGACTACTGTTAAGGAGATGTGGATACAGTAAAGGTGATGTATGGCAATGAGAAGAATCCCTCGAGGGTGTTTGAAATCTATGAACGTTTGTTTGAGCTCAAACAGAGAGACAGATTTATGTCTGAGTTTTATGACAAACTCAAAGATCTTATTGATGAGTTAGAGATGAATCAACCAGCTATTACTGATGCGGCAACACTGAGGGGATATCGTTAGGATCGTACTGAAATTTTTATTTGGCTTGAATCCTACATTTCGATTCCAGATGCGGGGTCAGATACTGGGAGGAGATAGTATTCTCACGTTGATTGCCACCTTTTCGAGAGTTATGCAGGTCTCTACTGGATCCGATGTTTCATCTGCACTATCTATTGAGCAGTCTGCCATGATTTCCGGTCGTAGTAGAGGTCGTGGTCGCAATTTTAGAGGACGATGACGTAGATTCGTTGGAGATGAACGTGGATATTATAGAGGCAGACAAAGTGCTTCTGAGAAAAGCCTCCGGCAATGTAGGCATTGTGAATGTAGAAATCACATCTCCGAAAAGAGCTGAGAGAAATTTGGACATCCTCAGTGGCACAACTATCTGATTCTGGTTCTCTTGCCCTGTGTGGTGCTCCTCAGAATTCTTTGTAGGCTGTCTAAAAATCACCAAGACAAGCCACCAAAACGCAGAGATTCAAGATCCAGACGCAAGGCTAAATGTGACAATCAAGACGCGAGAGTCCAAACCCGTGTCTCAGCATTAAGGCACGTGAGCCCGACACCCGCATCTCAGCCTCAAGACGCGAGGGTCCGAACCCGCGTCTCAGAACCAAGGCGCGTAGGCTCAAAACCCGCGTCTCAACCTCAAGACGCGAGGGTCCAAACCCGCGTCTCAACCTCAAGACGCGAGGGTCCAAACCCGCGTCTCAACCTCAAGGCGCTAGGGTCCAGACCCGTGTCTCGGTTACAACCACCCCGATTATGGCGCCATTCACCGCCCATGTAGCGGGGAAGTTGGCTCTCATCGTGGAGTATTTTTAGGGGACACGTTCACCCCCTACAGCCTATATAAATAGCCCAGTTGCTATGGAGGGGGGGAGAGCATCAGAAGAAATCGAAGGGCATCAACAGACATAAAGAGACCGAGAGATATCAACAGGCGCGACACATACAGAGAGAGAGAGAGCTCGACTCTTCAAGCTAACTTGCTGCGTACAAGTTGCTCTTCGCCTACCTTCTCTTTTAGAGTTTTGGTAGACGGGGCTGAGTTACTCCTTCTACCTGCCAAGGAGAAGATCCCTTGACGGTTCAGACGGTCATCTGGTCAACGGAGAACAAGATTCACTCTCCACCGCCACACGAAGAACCCAGCACTAAACAAAGGGGGGATTCAAGCTTCAACATCCTCCCTCCCTTGTAACCGGAAGATTAGTCTGTTGTAATTTTTCATCTGATTCAAGGAAATTTTACACCTCCTTCTTTTCCGTGTCCAACAAGAGATGGCGACTCCGCTGGGGACTACGTTTGTCACTGACGAACAAGCCGTGGCGCAGGATGACCTCCTCCGTAGGGGGAAAATGGTCGAGACACTTGTTGTGGAGTTCGACCAGGCGAAATTCGATGAGTTTCTCTCTTCTAGCTCCAAGAGTCCAAAGACCCGCGTCTGTCGCAGGGTCTCGGCGGGGAATAACTCCGAAGCTCGATCTGAGGCTCTCTTGGGCGCCACTGCTACGGTCCCTTGTGCACAGAAGACCCGCGTCAACGCCTCTCAGAAGGCCAGCGTGGTCTCACGCGCGACTGCTGCTGCGACCAACTGCGTCGCACAAAAGACCCGCGTCAGTGTCCCTCAGAGGACCCGCGTGGTTAAAACCCCTGATGTTCAGCATCAGGATGTTGTCGGTTTCTCTCCTCCTCCGCGACGCAACCGAAATGCTGAGCGTCGACAGAGGAGACGCGCGCGTCAGCTTCAAGCTGGAACCATTGGTTGTCCGATTGAGGCTAAACGCGACATGCAATCTGGCGCTTTGCCCGCGGCACGTCCAGTACGTGAAATCCGCGTTTGGAGGCCCAAGTGCGTAACTCCTCAAGTTGAGTCCTCTGAAGACCAGCTTACCAAACGCCAAAGCGAAGCTTCTGCGTCTCGTCAAACGCAAGAAACACGCGCTCACAGGCATGGGGCCCAGCAGCCCACTCTCTCTCACCCGTCTCTGCCCGGACGCACCAGGCATCAACGCAAGACTCGCGTCTCATCTCAACAGAGACACCAGGCGCGCATCAGACAGCCGCGACGCGAGAGCTGCGTCCCTGAAGTCTGCGTCCATTCTGCACAGCACATGGATGCCTCCCGTCTTCGACGTTGTGAGGCTAGTCTCTTTGATCCCTCTTCCATGGATTTGAGGGATTATTTAACAAAGAAAAGAAGTGCCCACCAGGTCACTTCATCTTGCTGCTGCCAACGGCTCATCTCCATGCTCTCGGAGTGCCGTTGCGGGTCGAGTGTGCACCAGCAGTCTTTAGTTAGACAGCTGACCTCGATCCCCCCGTCAGCCAAAAGAAGGCGCTCCCATAGAAGGAGAATCTTCTCTGACGTTGAATACCCGGAGCTTACTGCGAACATGACAAGCAGAAGCAAGGGAAAAGGACTTGCAGTCAGCTCAGATGAGTCTGACTCTGAACCGGAAGGGGTGTATCAACACACTCGTACCCGGACTGGGGCCATTCCCCGGTTGACTATAATGCCTTAGCCCATGGCATTAAAGTGAACGATTCCCACTCCGCCGTAGTGGAATCAGGGGCTTCAAACTCCTCCGTTGAGAAGGAGACCTCTGCCTACATGACAGGCACTCCTGATGAGACAGCTAGACGTCTGGAACAGATCCAAAAGAGACAAATGGAGATGATTGTGTCTCAACAGGAATCTATCGATGCTATCAAGCTGGCGCTTGCACAGCTGCTCGAAGACAGGAGGAGATCTCCTCCTAGGAGGTCGAGGGACAGAGAGAGAAAGGGAGGAAGCTCATCTTCCGAGCCTTCTGAAGAGAAGCCTCGATCTACTTCTGGCTCGTCCAAACCCTCGTCAAAGGGCGACCGAGACCCAGGGAAGGCTCATGCTAAAAGGATGAGTCAATTGGAGGAACGCCTCAATGCCCTTGCCAGTCGCAAAGACCTCCAAGAAGCTGGAGTCGTCCGGCCCTATCCAGCTGAGTGGGATTTAGTCCCGTACCCTCCTAAGTTCAAGGCTCCAACCCTCCAAGCCTTTGATGGGAAGGGGTCCCCTAATCAGCACATCTACTACTTCAAATCCCAAACCGGGAATGTAGTAGATAATGACGCCATCCTGGCGCGACTGTTCATCGGCACCCTGAAAGGGTTGGCCTTTGAGTGGTTCATGAAACTCCCGGAAGGTTCTATCAAGAACTGGGGCGACTTGGAGAAGCTGTTCTTAACACGCTTCTTCGAAGATGACTCCGAGGTCACAATGCCCACCCTGTTAGCTACGAGACAGCGAAAGGGAGAGTCCGTCAAATCTTTCGTGGAAAGATTTCGGAACGTGGCACTCCGGTGTCCAAGCGGTATGACCCAGGCCACCCTGGTGGAAACATGCCGCCACAACCTCCAAACCTCACTCCTTCCTCAAATAGGAGTTGCTGAAAGCCGCACCTGGAAACAATTAGTCCAACAAGGTGAACAGGCTGAGGAGATTGTTGCCCGCGTCAGGGCAGAAGAAGGCAAGCCGCGGCCGGAGAGGTCAACTAGGCGAGCGCCAGACACCTCCCTCCAGACAAAGCGGAAGGATAATTTGGCGACGGAGACCAAATCTCCCACCAAACCTCAACCAGCCAAGGCGAGTGGCTCTTCAAGCCAACCCCGCGCCAACAAGCAGTATTCCTTCAAGGAGGAACATGTCGATTCGCTCTTCAAGCTACTCAACAAGAGCAACCGACTGAAGCTCCCTGAGGCCAGGCGCCCTCAGGAAGTCGGCAAGACCGACAACCCCAACTACTGCTTGTACCACAGGATGTTGGGACACCCTACCAGAAGCTGTTACATCTTCAAGGACATCCTTCAGGCTCTGATTGACGCGGAGGTGTTGAAACTCCGACAAGAACAGAAGGAGGTGACAGCCAACATGACGTCGGTTCTCCAGTTTGGAAAACAACCTCCAGCACCTGCAGGGGTGGTCCCAATCCCAAGAGGAGAACTAAGAGTGGTCAACACAGACCCTCACCAGCAGCAGGAGAAGGGCTTGGTACCCGTCCCTACGCCTCAAGGGGAAATCATGTGGGTCCACCCTGACCTAGTGGACAGCCAGCAGTGGACTACTGCAACCAACAGGAAGTCCAAAGGCAAGGCAAAAGCTTCGTCCTGCCATGTGGTATGTGCTTCCTCCCGAGAAGCAGAGGATGATATTCCCTCACTGACTGATTCAGAAGAGGAAACAATAGTCTTGGCCACAGAGCCCAACCAACCAATAACGGGGACTCGTTCAGGACAGCCCTACTTGAAGCAGTACGGCGAAGTGGCGGCAAACCCTCCACAACCGGCTGCAGAGCCAACTAGGCCCTCCACGAAGCCACCAGTGGAGAAACAAAAAGAGACTCGATTCTCTCGAGCTCTTCAAAAGGGTATAGCGGAAGGATCCACAACGCCTTACCGCTTTGATGTCTTGGCTCAATTGGCCAACATCCCGGCGCGAATCACCCTGTATGAGCTTCTAAGACTATCAAAGTCGACCAGGGAGGCTCTACAAGAAGCTCTGGCAAATGCTGAGGTCTTTATGACCCAGGTGCCAAAGAAGGAAGATGTAGAGAATTGTCTCCACACCTCCCAGAAGGCTCCCTGCATTACTTTCACGGCAGATGATATGCAGGTTAAAGGGAAGCATGATCGACCCCTGTACTTCACAGGTTATATCGGATCATCTGAGGTGAACCGCATTCAGGTAGATCCAGGGTCCGCATTGAGCATCATGCCCCGCCGAGTCATGCAACACCTCGACATCCCTACCCACCGTCTGAGCCCTACACAGACGACCATCTACGGGTTCAATGCCAACGGCACCCGTCCGATGGGGAAGATCAAGCTCAAGTGCCAGATTGGGAGCCTCAAGTCGGAGGTGACGTGCTACGTCATCGATACCGACACTTCCTACAATCTGCTGCTGGGACGACCATGGATCCACCGCAACTCCATCGTTCCCTCCACTCTTCACTAAGTCATGAAATACATTGACGCGAGTGGGAAGGTGCAAACGTTGGTTGCCGAAAGGTATCCGTTTAAGGGGGTCGAAAATTATTTCACGGACTCCCTCCTATATCAGGATCCGGTGGATGAAACCCCGCAACTGGAGGTGCCAGACTCTGGTAATGAGGCTGACACTGAGCCCGAGCAAGAAGAGTGCTTGTGGAAGTTGGAACCACTTGTAAAGAGCACTAATAAGCTCGATGTTGATAATACCACCGACGATGCAGGCGGTTGGTATATTAATGAGAATTTAGACTTTGAGTCTTTTTCTGCGTGTGCATCCGATTCAATACCATCGGATACTAGTACCGACGTAGACGATGACATCTGGTCGGCAATGGATGCTTTGACATCATTGCATGTACCAGTAAAATCATCTTTCGGGACATACCAGGATAATGGTGATGCGCAGGAATCTATATTCATGGTTCCGACAAGACGAAAAGGCCAAAAACCAATCCTTTTTGGGCGAATGACGACTGAACCAACGCCCCGCGAAGAATCGAAAAGTGAGGAGGAATCCCCTCAGCTCAGTCATTATGAACCAAAAGCGCTCAAAATGATGAAGTGCATGGGGTATGATCTAACCAACAGACCCGGGTTGAACTTCGGCAAAGGAAGGAGAACGCTACTTCGATCCTTTGTGCCGAAAGGGAAGGCCCCCGATTATTATCATCGGACGCGCCGGGGGTTGGGCTATGTATCAACTCCGGTCCCATCAGCCTCCGATTCTCAAGAATCGTCGAGCAACGATTACTCTTCAGACACATCATCTTGGGAGTCAGATGTCAGTGTCGGCAACATCTTCAAGGAACTTTCAGTGAACATTGTTTCGACAAGCCACCTGGAAGATGGAAATGAAGAAATAATCCAATCTGATACAGATCCTTGGATCAAACATTTAAATGCTCTTTGGGATACCCGCTTTGAACAGCGTGAGCCACCCACAGAAGACAAGGTTGTTCAGATCAACCTAGGAGATGAGGCTAACCCTAAGCCCATCTTCATAAGTGACGGCCTGTCACCTTCAGAGAAGAAGGATCTAATATCTCTTGTACAAGAGTATATAGACGTCTTCGCCTGGAATTATGAGGACATGCCAGGACTTGAACCTCAAGTGGCCATGCACCGCCTCAACATCAATCCGGACGTAAAACCTGTCAAACAACAGCAGCGACGGTTCTGTCCCAAAATAATGGAGGCGATTCAATCAGAAGTTAGAAAGCTCATCGATTCTGGCTTCATCCGGGAAGAATAACATCCCGACTGGGTAGCCAACATCGTCCCCGTCGCCAAGAAGAACGGGAAGATCCGGATCTGCATCGACTTCCGCGATCTAAACGAGGCCTGCCCCAAAGACGAATTCCCATTGCCAATCACAGATGTTATGATTGACAATACTTGTGGATTCGAACGAATGTCCTTCATGGACGGATTCTCAGGATACAATCAAATCAAAATGTATCCTGATGATGAAAAGCATACCTCCTTCAGGACTCCTCTAGGGGTATATTGCTATACTGTCATGCCTTTTGGACTGAAGAATGCGGGGGCAACCTACCAAAGGGCCATGAATGCCATTTTCCATCAGCAAATGCGCAAAATGGTGGAATGTTATGTCGATGACATTGCGGTGAAAAGTCGCATTAAAGGAGATCACATAGCTGATCTGAAGGTGGTCTTCGACATCATGCGGGCTCATCAATTGAAGATGAACCCCACCAAGTCCTTCCTGGGGGTAGCCAGTGGCAAATTCCTAGGATTTGTTGTGACTTCCACAGGAATCCATTTGGATCCGGAGAAAGTCCGCGCTATCCAAGAGATGCAACCCCCGAGAAACCTCAAGGAACTCAGGGGTTTACAGGGTCGATTGGCGTACATCCGCAGGTTCATCTCAAACCTCTCCGGAAGATGCCAGCCCTTCGCTAAGTTGATGAAGAAGGGTGTCTCGTTCATTTGGGACGATGCTTGCCAACAAGCGTTTGAGGAAATCAAACAATACCTCACCCAACCACCAGTCCTTGCAGCCCCGGTGTCCGGAAAGCCTTTCCTGGTGTACGTCCGGGCAATGGACCATTCTTTGGGAGCTCTACTAGCTCAGAATGATGAAGAAGGACGAGAACAGGCAATCTACTATCTGAGTAGAACAATGATCGGAGCCGAACATCGGTATAACCCGATCGAGAAGGAATGTTTGGCACTAGTGTTCGCCATTCAGAAAATGCGACACTATCTGGTAGGCCAGACTATAAATGTCATATCAAAAGTCAACCCCCTGAGGTTACTTATGACAAAGCCTTCTTCACTAAATGGCCGGCTGGCAAAATGGGCCATGTTGCTATCCCAGTATGATATGCACTTTCTGCCGCAGAAAGCCATTAAGGGACAAGCGGTGGCAGACTTCCTAGCTGAACACCCAGATCCGAGGGCAACCAAGGTCTATGAGGATCTCCCAGACGAAGTGGCCGAAGTCTACCTGACTCAGACATCGTTCGAAAGTCAAGGGACACGTAGTGGCGGGGGTAGGAGTAGTACTTGTCTCCCCACAAAATTATGTGATCCCCCGAGCTGTCTCGCTAACGGAGCCTTGTTCCAACAATGTGGCGGAGTACAATGCTCTATTGATCGGGATGCAGCTCGCCGATGAGATTGGCGTTAAAAATCTCGAGGCATACGGTGACTCTAAACTCATCGTCAGCCAAATTCGCGGGGAGTACGAAGTCAGACATGAAGACTTAGTACCCTATTACAACGCAACTATCCGCATGGCCGAGGGGTTTGCTAACTTCTACATCGACCATGTACCGCGCAGGCAAAATGCGCACGCCGATGCACTCGCATCCCTTGCAGCCTCCCTAGCTCTTCCAGCTGGAGCAATGGAGAAAATATTCGTCTACAGCCACGACTTGCATTGCCCGAAAAATACTCTCGAGGACTATCAGGAGTCAAAGGGAGATTGTCGAGGCAAAGAAGTGCTGGAATTGTCGGCCGGTCCAGAGCTTAAAGACTGGCGATTCCCCTACATCGACTATGTCTTGTACGGCATCCTGCCTGAGGACGCCAAAGAGGCGGCTGCCATTCGAAGGAAAGCCCCTAAGTTTTACTATAATGCGATTACACGAACATTGTATCGTCGGTCGCATGACGGGATCTTACTCCGGTGCCTCTCACCAAAAGAGGCCCAGGAGGTATTGAAAGAGGCCCACGACGGTACGTGCGGAGCCCATCAACCTGGCCCAAAACTGGCACATCGACTCCAAAGGTTGGGTTACTATTGGCCCAAGATGGTTGCCGACGCCGTCGCCTATGCCAAAAGATGTCACGCTTGCCAAATACATGGAGATTTTATCCATCAAGCACCAGGGTACCTCCACTCTACGACCTCTACATGGCCATTTGAAATGTGGGGGATGGATGTGGTTGGTCCTATCAGCCCACCATCATCAAAGGGACATCGGTTCATTCTAGCAATAACTGATTACTTTTTCAAATGGGCCGAAGCCATTCCTTTGAAGGAGGTGAAGTCGTCCAACGTGATCAAGTTCGTAAAACATCACGTTATTTACCGTTTCGGTGTACCTCGGCGGATTGTCCATGACAATGGACCCCAGTTCATCAGCCAGGCATTCCAGAGATTCTGCGCTAAGTTCAGAATCCAGAGTGTGTCCTCAACGGCATACTATCCTGCCGCTAATGGCCTCGCAGAAGCTTTCAACAAGACCATTGGCAAGCTTCTCAAAAAGTTCATCTCGAAGAGTCAACGCGACTGGGACGACAAGCTAGGCGAATGCTTATGGGCCTATCGCACAACAGTGCGAACCCCGACAAAGGCCACGCCGTTTTCCTTGGTATACGGATGTGAAGCCGTGCTTCCCCTGGAAATCCAAATTCCATCTCTACGCGTCGCCTTGACAGCGGAGATGACGACAGAGGAGAAGCATCGACAGCGACTCCAGGAACTGGAGGCCTTAGACGACAAGCGTCTGCAAGCCCAACAGCAAATCGAGCTCTACCAAGCTCGAATCACCAGAGCCTTCAACAAGAAAGTTAAAGTACGAACTTTCAAGAAAGGCGATCTTGTCTTAGCCGTCAGAAGACCCATGGTGATGACGCACAAGACAAAAGGAAAATTTCAACCCAAATGGGAAGGACCATTTGTGATAGAGTCAGTCTACTCGAATGGATCATATCGCCTCATAACCTCGAATGGCGATACACTTATGATGCCAATCAATGGCAGATTCCTGAAGAAGTACTATCCTTAGATGGTATTCTTCCGCTGATCAAGTTAATAGTACACCTCTGATCAAAGCAAGAAGAATTTCTTCATTAACATCCGACGCCTCCAACGGCTAAGGATAGAGGAAAATGTTGGCTTTTAAGCCCAACATAAGTCTTCGACAACTCATCATGCTGAGGGGAATAGCATGGCTAGCCCAACTCAAACGGTAGTTGGTAAAGGCACCTCAAATCCGTTGATAGCTGGGGGTTTGCTAAAAATCCTAAGTGGACTTGATTCCACTCTTTCCTCCAAAATCCCTTACCAATTCTCATCCACAGAATGGTAGGACCAAAAAAAAACAATCGTTGCCAAGTTAACACCATACCTCTGGTAATGAGATACCCCTTGTAGAGTACAAATCTTGCTTGTCAACTCTACATTTTGCCAAGTTAACACTACACCTCTGGCACTTCAAATCTCACTTGTCAATTCTCATCCATAGAATGACAGGTCCTCAAACTGTTTTCGGCTCAAGCCAATTCTTGTCAAGTTAATATCACACCTCTGACAAAACTACTGTTTAAGTTAACATTATACCTCTAAGCAGTACTTCAAGTTTCTGCCAGGTTTAATATTACACCTCTGACAGTCACTTTTCTTCAGTCTTCCACATCGAAGCTGAAATGAATGATGCCAAGTTAACACTACACCTCTAGCATCTGAGTCATCGCTAAGTTCAACAATACACCTATGGCCATGACCTTTCCTCGACTTCCTTGTCCAAGTCGAGATGACCAATGCTAAGTTCAACATTACACCTCTAGCATTACCTCACTGTTAAGTTAAACATCACACCTATGGCAGTGACATTCTCAGTTTTTCCTAAACAAAACTGAAATACTTCTGAGTTAAGGTAATATCACACCTCTGACTCGCATCCTTGTCAAGTTAACATTACACTTCCGACAAGACCACTTTCAACCCGTCAAGTTAATATCACACCTCTGACGGTAACAAACCTTCCTAGACTCCCCACGAGTCTAATCTCACTTGTTATTCTCTTCAACAGAATAACAAGTCTACCTAAAAATATTGTTAGGTTAATACTACACCATCAACAGTGTTTCCCTCAAATCCCCAGTTGAGCTCAATCAAGTTAATCCCAAACACTTGATAAAAGTTCACCCTCCCTGGGGGTACCAATTATACTTGTCACTTTCTCTTACAAAGTGGCAGGTTCATCAAAAATTTCATCTCTGTCAAGTTAATATTACACCTCTGACAGTATTGTGAGAGTTCCTGAAATAGGATCTTTCCCTACAAAATTTGACTTATTAAAGTTACCATCATAATTTTAACAAAGTCAAAGATTCTTTGCTTCTACGAGTCTAAGACAAAAAGTTCAAGACAATGAAAGAGGCAAAAAGAAAAGTGTCACTTTTATTTATTTCCGAACATATGAAAGTGATACAAAACGCTCTCTTATACAATAAGATGGAGTGTTACATTAAAAACGCTCTCTTATACAATAAGATTGAGTGTTACAATTAAGGAGTACAAAGAAGTCCCTCTCTCTCTCTCAGAGGTTGCACTCACTCCTTATAAGCCGCGTCTGATTCCAAGTGCGCGATGGTTTGTGGCTACAATAGAAGCTGGTTACACCACGATGCATGATGTAAACATCGAAAGCGCCCTAGCTGACTAAGCTAAGAGCAATGGTGTTCTTGAGGTCTGGTGGCAACAGAAAGTCCTGCAACCCTTCGTTCAGGAGCGTCTCTTTCCCTAGCAGGCCATCCAACGGACATAGACTGTCCTTGATGTCACTTCTGGAGTGGGAGAGGAAGAGGATCTTGTCCGCCACCACAACCACCGGAACCCTCATCGCCGTCATGCATAGCCTGACCATCTCTTGCCAGCAGGCATGAATGGCGAAGCAGATCTGAAGAGACCTTGGCGAGGGTTGGGTCCTCGTCAGAGACGTAATATACTCTCTTATAGGTGACGAGGACCATAATATACTCTCTTATAGGTGAACATCGAACAAGTTCGCCGGCCAAAGCATCCTTCCAGGGGCCCAGCAAACCAGCAAGTCTACCTGCAAGGAATGAAACAAAGGAATCAGAACAATCTGCAACTTAGTATGTTTCAACAGAGAAAAACTAAGTCGCAAATGCAGACTGCAGACGCGGGAATGATCCACGCAGTCAGCCAAGCAGACGCGGGAATGACCCACGCAGTGAGCCAAACTGCTGCGTCAGCAGAGACAAACGCGAATCAAAACGCGGTCTCATTCTGCGCCCAAGTCGAAAGCACAGACGCCGAAAAGGCACAGACGCCGAAAGTTGCCATCTCCTTGTTGAGTGAACAAGAGTTGCAAGGCTCGGGTCTGAAACCTTTTTGGAATTCGTCCAAAGCAGTGGCTATAAAACGCGCTAAAGCAGTGGCTATAAAACGCGCCAAGACAGTGGCTTTGAAACGCAAGCTTTGTGAACAAAGCCAGCGCCAAGTGCCAAAGACCCCTGCACTCGCGTCCAGAGAAGTTCAAGTCTGTGGCGCAAATTCCAGAAGGAATGCACCAACACAGACTTCGTGAGGGGGTCCAGATAATGATGATGCCAAGGTACAGGCCGTGGTAGATTAAAATATCATGGCTAATCGGGACGGCGTACCAACAGAGGCCTCTACCAAGAGTCGGGCTCTCTGCGTCCAAACGCGGACGTGCAAGATGATCAGAGAGACACTCTGCCCCGAAGAGACCAAACAGGAGCATACAAGCCCTGGGTTATCTTCATCCACAGAGCCATCCTCATCCATGGAGACAATACTCTGAAGAGGATGAAGGTTCTCAGAGCGCTCGCTCTCAAAAAGAAAACAGTCCAAAGATTGGATTGAAGGGAGAGGGTGCGCCCTATTTATAGGCAGCCCCCGATAACTGCAATTAATGATCTCTTAATCTGAACCGCCGGCCTTAATGACCACACGATTGTCAAGGTCCAATAAGGGACTGACGCGTGTAACGCCGCTTCGAAAACCGTCGCAGGCGCCAATCTCCAACCACCCGCATCGGTTTCTCATTAAAGGGAATTAACGCTCAAGACCAATAAGAAGCCGACGCGTGGATAACCGCTTCGGGAAACAGCGGAAAATCTGCATTCCCGATCATCAATAGAGATTTGAAGATCACATCAAATCTTTATGACAGGCTGTATGTAACGCCTGGGAGGTTACACCAAGACGCAGACTGAAGAACCGTATCCAAAATTCGCGTCCCCTCCCCAGATTGGATGACGATCACCCGCGTCCTAGAGGAATGTCCGCGTGATGCAAAGTCGCGTCCCCTCAGCAAACGGGGTCCTTTTTAAAGGAGAACACTTAGTCCATTTTGGGATTAATGGAAAATGCACAAGGCTGCGTCCCTCGCGTCTGCTTGATCCGCGTCTTTCCTAGCGAAGCAGATTCGCGTCTCTCCCTACAGACGGATGCCGCGTCTTCTGAACTCATGGCCGCGTCTCCCTATGGATTGACGCTGCGTTTCATCAAAAGAACTTGGTTCTGCCCAAGTTCTTCTGAACTCATGGCCGCGTCTCCTTATGGATTGACGCTGCGTCTCATCAAAAGAACTTGGTTCTGCCCAAGTCCTTCTGAACTCATGGCCGCGTCTCCCTATGGATCGACGCTGTGTTTCGCCCAAAGAACTTGGTTCTGCCCAAGTTCTTCTGAACTGATACCCGCGTCTCCCTGTGAACAGAGGCCGCGAGTCGATGCTGCGTTTCATTGAAAGAACTTAGTCTTACCTAAGTTCAGTATTCACAGCCAGTGATCAAGAAGTTGGATTCATCCACAGCTAAGCAAAGAAGATGGAACAAAAAATGTCCTTTTTATATCAAAAGTGGATACAAACACTCTGATAAATAGAGTGTCCTTTTCTTTACAAAAAAAAAGAAAAGAAGGCTAAATGTCCTGGTTCGCCAAGGAACGGATTTGCTCCCTGAGATGATGCATCTTGATCTGACGTGCCTTCTCAGCCTCCATCATGGCTTGGACCCGCAGCTCCTCTTCAGATAGGAAGGGTTTTGCAGCCAGCTGCGCTCGCAGAGATTCCACCCTGGAAGAATGTAGAGACAGACTCTCTTCAGCTCGCGCCTTAGCCGCCTGTTGCTCCGCAAGCTCCTCTTTGATGGTAACAAGCTTCTTCTCATTGATCGCAAGCACAGCTTCTGCCTTGGCAATGGTGTCCCGAGCCTTGGCAATGGTGTCCCGAGCACTGATGATGACGTGCTCCGTGCTCTGCATGACAATCTCGGATTCCCTTGAATCGTCAGTTAGTTTCTGACATTCAGCCTGGGAATATTCGAGGCTGCGGATCTCTGCATCTATTTGTGCCTCTGCCTCCTGTCGCTCTTGTTCTTGAGCAGCTAAGAGCCGGGTTAGGGTGGCCTGGGCCTCACTAGAAGAGCTGGCATTTTCCAAAGACTTCAGCTCGTGCAGGTCGTCTCCCAGTTGCTCCAACACCCGCAGACACGCCTGGGCAAGTGAGGGGCCTCCGGTTAATTCGACGTTCTCGGCCAGATTTCTGAGAAGCGTCTGGGCAAAATTGAAGGAGCTGCTTCCACGTAAGATGAGATCAATACATGATCCCATCGAAGCAAAGAATTGTTGCACCATCTGGCGTGCCAGTTCCCCCATATCGTCACCACCTGGGAAGCTTCCCGACCCCTTTTCTGTCACGGGATAAGGCGGATCTTCTCGCACAAGAGTTGTGCTGACCACCGATACGGCTAGAGCAGAAGTAGCCTCGGGCGTTTCCAGAGGTGCTATCTCTGCAGGAACCTCCTCCTCAGAAACTTCAGCCGAGACCTGAGCCGTGTGGCCTTCTGGAGGGATATCAATCATTGGACTCTCCACCTGAGCCCCCTTAGTTCTCTCTGCAAATGACCACAACATTAGCCACAAAGGTGAAAAGCGAAACATTCAAAATATCAGAACTTCCTTACCACCTGAGAGGTCCAGAGATATCGAACCCTTGGGTGAATCCTGCAGAGTGAGAGCTTCCCTAGCCTCAGTGGGTACCTCCTTTTCCGGCAAAGCGGAGGGCTCCCTAGTTTCCGCAATCGCCCCTTCCGAAGTTGTCTCGCCAACCGAAGCCTCAACTCCTTCGAGCTGGGTCACCTCTTTTACCATCTCCTCGATATGCGAGGAGGTTGTAGTCTCAGCATCCTCAGCCAACCCTGCAGCGTAAAAGAAGAATGTTAAGACACCTTCTTCAAAACCAAAGAGGAAATCGGGTGAAAGTACCTGCAATGGGAGCAACTGTCGCCAACGGTGATGGCGCCGTCAACGGTTCCCCCCCGTACATTTCTTCCTCCGAGATATGGGAGAACTTGCTCGGATCAGGAAGAGTGGGTTCATCACCGTAGTCGACCTCGTCTTCAAACTCGCTTTCCCCTGAGTACGAGGAAGAAGACAGCTCAATGCGAGGAAGCTCTGCAACCGGAGCCTTGCCTCCAATTACCCCAGTGGTAGGACTGGGATCAATTGCCCGAGGACTGGAGATGAAGACACAAGGAGACCCCGACTGCTGTGCCTCATCTCTTCTTTCATGAGTAGAAGAAGGCTCGGGATGAGCTAAAATCCCCGGAATATCGACATCTCCTCCGCTCATGATGTCGACCTCTAGCTGCTCATCCTCGTCAGTGGCGGTGGATCGATCAACGAGCTCCCCTTCCTCCGCAGACCCGTGGTCTCTGCTAAGCGACCTGGGAACACGGACTAGAGGAGTTTCTTTTTCAGCTATATCCTCCTCCCTCAGTTCCCCAACATCAGAAGGGATAACTGCCGGTGGAACCACAGCTGTCGACAGTTCCCTGACACCAGAAGGGATGGCCGCTGGTAGAGAAACTGCTGGCGCCAAGTCTCTCCGCACCTTCTTACGGGCAGGCCCAGCAGTGGAAGTAGAGCCCTGACGACGCTTGCTCACCGCCTGTCGAGACTTAGTTGCTTGCGGCTCTGCCCTTGTTGCTCGCGGCTCCGCCTTAGTCGCTTGCGGCTCCGCCCTTGGTGGTCGTGGCTCCGTGGCTCGTGGCTCCCTTCTCGTTCTTCTCCCGACCTCCTTCTGGGCCTTCAGGTACTGTTCTACGAGTTTTGACGGTTTACCGGACTCTGTCCTTGCCTCGAGACTTGCATTGATGCTCTCGATGCATGGAGACGCCGTAAAAAAGTCTGGTGTCTGGATGGCTTGGGAGTACCAAGTGCAGAAGCTGAGGCTCATATGGCACTTGGGCCCCTCGAGAGGTAGACGGAAAGTTGCTCCCGTCCCTCCAGCCACACTGTAGTACCAGGCCCGAGCACCCTCGAACAGGTTCCCTTCGAAGGCGAGTCGAGCATTGGGGTTCCCGACATAGAGCTGATCATAGCCGAACTGTCGAGCGAAGCGATTCGGCATGTACGGCTCAATGTTGCATGACGTCCCTTGCCGGAAAAGCACATATCCGGGCCGAATATTGAGCAACCACCAGAAGGCTCCCGTGGATAACCTCGCGAAATCATCTGGGCCCGCGGAATCAATAAGTAGATCCCCGAAAGATGCACCAGGGATCTGGGGGAGGCAACGATTGAGCTGGTAGTTCGCAGGGTCTGAAAGGCACTTCCGGACGTAATATATATAAGGATCACGCCAGTTCGAACCCTCCAACCGCTGTACAAAAGGGACAGAACTCTCCCTCCAACGCACCGCCGTCATCAAGGAAGGGCAATGCATCACGTACCAAGCCATGAGGTACGTGTAAGGCAGCTCGACCCGAGGGTTGGGACGCTTCACCGTCGGATTCCCCTCTGAGTCAACATACAGCTTTCCCTCGGAGTCTGCAGTTTTCAGTGGCTCGCAGAAATTCTTAGCTAGCGCCCGCAGCCCGCTCTGAATACCAGCCGCCACGGCCGGGAGAAGGGCTATGGGGTTGCCATGAGCCAGGAGCACCGCCGGGTACACCACGTCAGCAACAATAACTTCATGTGGCAGCGTGGGCACCACACAACGCTTCAGCCACAGCATCAGAAAGCCCGCCAACAGGCCCGATCGGAGATAGGGGTCCGGGCTTGATGGTGAAAGCTTTCAAAAACCAAGTCAGGGTCGAAACCGTCCTCGTTCGACTCCGTGGTGTAGAAACTGTCAGAAGCCTGGTCGATCCTGTCTTCAATCTCCCTATCGGAGCTGGGAGCCAATCGGTTTATCAGATGGTCTTTGGTGTTGACGTTGTTGAACAAGTAACTGCCCAAGACAGTTGCTTGACTCCCTGCGACCGCCATTTGGTTATCTGGCCGCAAATGTGGAAGTGACATAGCACTTCCCAGTAGGTCTCATATATTAGGGGATACTCCTCCTTCAAAAGGTGAAGCTCCACAGTGGTCGGGACATATTCCTCATAGGGAATGTCCCCTGTTGCCAATCCTGAGACTTCATGCAGCTCGTGCAGAGCGAGGCCCATCTCCCCGACCGGAGTGAAGAACGTCCCCGTCAAAGAATTATAACGCTCTAGAACCCCGAAGAAGTTCTGAGAGCTTTGAGGGATCCCCCACTGCACGGCCCTGACTGCCGAGTACAGTCCCACACGCTTTAGCAGATCCCCGAGCTCGGTAAGGACAAAGCCAACCATCCTGCCCCACCAATAGTTCTCCGTGGAATGGACCCACCCGGGCGCACGGAACCCAACCGGATAATCACCCTCCGCTTCCATGAATGCGTTGAGGAAGGTAGTGCCAAGTTGTGATATCTCTCCAGCCGGAACCTCAGACTTGCGCGACCCAGGGAAAAGGCCGATAACCGACCTGTCATGGCTATCATGACGGTGTACTTTATGGGAGCCCAAATCACCGAGAGTAATCTCAGGGACATATCGAGAAAGGTCCCATTCCATCTTTCGAGGGACGGACATGTGCTGGAAATAGGACAGCGGGAACATCCTCTCCATGTCCGGAAGAAAGAATCTTCCACCCCTTATTTGACGGAGCCATTTGTAAGTTCCGTCATACACGCGATAGCCGCCATCGTGGATACGATCTCCGAAGAAGAAGGCAGGCTTCTCCAGCTTGATGCCAGCATCCGTTGTGAATGCTGCATCGGTCATAAGCACCCGAAGAGTCCTCATGTCAACATTCGAGAGCCTCTCCTCACGAGCCTGCGACTGGTCAGCAGTCACAGGGACAGTCCTTTGTAGCACAAAGGTCAAGTCCCGGTCAGCACCACCTACATGTCCAAAGTGGCGCGTCTTGGCGAGTGAAGTAGTAAGGTGTGGCGCTGCGAAAAGAAAAGGACACTTAGTTAGATACTTTATCAAAAGTAAGAAAAAAATGCTAAGTGTTCATAACCCAGACGCAGAAGAGACACTGGACGCACGAATTATCAAATCCGCGTCCAGACCTGCGCATCCACGTCCAAACGCAGAAGAGACACTGGACGCAGGAATTATCAAATCCGCGTCCAGACCTGCGCATCCACGTCCAAACGCAGAGGAGATACTGGACGCAGGAATTATCAAATCCGCGTCCAGACCTGCGAGATCCGCGTTTTGCAAACCAAGACTTATGAGATTCAAGTACTTGGACTCAGGCGCCAGACCGTAAGAACCAGCACCTGATGTTGCAGAACGCAAGGATCAAAGTCCGCGTTTAAATCCTTCACAATTAGAAATATTCTAAGTGAAGGGTCCAAAAGGCAGGACCTAATGGCACCGGGTCATCAAACCCGCGCCTCGGTTATCAACCCAAAGACTGCGTCTGGGAATCAAACACGATTTAAATTTGTGTGTTAAGGGTTCTTAAGGGTTCTTTGAACTTCCTTTAATGGCGAAATTCACGCCTAAAAGGCATTTTACCTTGGAGACCTTGGAGAACAACATCCTGCGCAGAGGAGGAGCTGCCCCTCTGGGCCTCGGCGACGGTCGCCTTTGAAGAAGAAGCAGTCGGCTTGGTCTTGGGTGCCATTGCTAATTCAATCCGAGGTTAAACAGATGAACAGAAGGGGAAATTCTCTTTCTTAATTTTATCAGCGAGTGCGTTCGGAGAAGAAGAGGAATCTTCCCAACTGTGACCTTTTATAGGCACAAGGATTCGCGAAGATACGCAGCGTATGGCCCGATGAATTCTGCGGCGAATCTCTGTTCGACGCGTGGAACAAAATCACTTTAACGCACAGAGAAGATCATGCGCCACGACTCTGCAGCGAATCGTCGCTCGACACGTGGCACGGATCATTTAATGAGCCGGGAAATCCCCGCGCCAAAAGGTGAAATCCCGTCGGTTCCCCAGGCCAACTGGCAGCGCAATCATGACGTGGCACGGACTCGCAACCGACGCCATGTCTCTTCGATGGATATGCCCCGTCAGCATCGCCATAAATGCGCCCAGACAATCGCGTCTATATTCAAAAGATGCGTCTCTCCGAAGTTCGCGTCTTCAGCTGAACATCGCGTCTGCCTTATGAAGATCAGTCGCGTTTCCATTGCCAAAAGGTCGCGTCTCGTTAAGAAGTCGCGTCTTTAAAGCAGTCTCATCTCTGCTTTTCAAAAAGGAACTCGCGTTCAGTCCCTGCTTCTGCGAATCAGTTCAACAGTACACTGGCACAAGCAGAAGACCAACCACTCCTGGCTTAAAGCGCACCCGTGACAGACTTAAAAGCAAACGGGGAGGTTTAGACTGTGTATCTAGACACTCAACATGATCAACTCCGGTGGCTTCAAAGAGTTCAACAGTACACTCACGAAGATCAACTCCAGAATAGATCAAACCCGGAGCATTAACAGTCTAGTATGAAGGCAAATGCAGCTAGAATCCAAAGTATTTCGAAATCCGTCCCAGTTAACTGCGGAATATCGAAAACTTTGGAGGGGATTCTGTAGGCTGTCTAAAAATCACCAAGACAAGCCACCAAAACGCAGAGATCCAAGATCCAGACGCAAGGCTAAATGTGACAATCAAGACGCGAGAGTCCAAACCCGCGTCTCAGCATTAAGGCACGTGAGCCCGACACCCGCATCTCAGCCTCAAGACGCGAGGGTCCGAACCCGCGTCTCAGAACCAAGGCGCGTAGGCTCAAAACCCGCGTCTCAACCTCAAGACGCGAGGGTCCAAACCCGCGTCTCAACCTCAAGGCGCTAGGGTCCAGACCCGCGTCTCGGTTACAACCACCCCGATTATGGCGCCATTCACCGCCCATGTAGCGGGGAAGTTGGCTCTCATCGTGGAGTATTTTTAGGGGACACGTTCACCCCCTACAGCCTATATAAATAGCCCAGTTGCTATGGAGGGGGGAGAGCATCAGAAGAAATCGAAGGGCATCAACAGACATAAAGAGACCGAGAGATATCAACAGGCGCGACACATACAGAGAGAGAGAGCTCGACTCTTCAAGCTAGCTTGCTGCGTACAAGTTGCTCTTCGCCTACCTTCTCTTTTAGAGTTTTGGTAGACGGGGCTGAGTTACTCCTTCTACCTGCCAAGGAGAAGATCCCTTGACGGTCCAGACGGTCATCTGGTCAACGGAGAACAAGATTCACTCTCCACCGCCACACGAAGAACCCAGCACTAAACAAAGGGGGATTCAAGCTTCAACATCCTCCCTCCCTTGTAACCGGAAGATTAGTCTGTTGTAATTTTTCATCTGATTCAAGGAAATTTTACACCTCCTTCTTTTCCGTGTCTAACATTCTTCACCTGCTATTCCTGACTCTGTATGGTTGTACTGTCGCAAGAAGAGAATGATAGACTCTAACAGCTAGAGTTCTCTCAGAACGATCTTTCAGCGACTCATGTATCTGCTTCAGGTATGCACGCCTATATTGCCTCTCCTTAAAAGCTCTGAATATTAGACTTAAGAGTCTCATCCCATATGACAGATACTAAAAAAGAGCTTGTTTCATTAAATTTGTCACGTGTCTAACCATCTGTTAAAATTGATGAAGGTACCCATTCTCCTGTATTAGGGAATGGGATAGTTCAAGCTACTCCATTCTTGACCCTTACTGATGTCCTATATGTTTCACGATTTCCTGTTAGTCTCTTGTCTTTCAGCTGTTGACACTCCAAAAAGACAAGATCCCGGATAGCCCTCAGAGTGGCTGAACGATGTCTAACTGGTTGACACTTTCAAAAGATAGGTAGCAGATAAGTGAGCAGATAGCCAAAAAGTGATTAAAACTGAGCCAAAAGATTTGCTAAGAAATAGCTTCGCATGAGGCTTTGAGCTAGATTCGCACCAGAGCTCCTCTTCTACCCCGTAGTGGGATAGCTTCACCTGAAGCCCTTCATAGCTCCTCAAAGAGCTAACTGATAGCGTCGCCTGAAGCTTTAGGATAGCTTCGCCTGAATCTTTATCTAGCTTCGCCTTAAGCTTTTAATAGCTTTCCTGAGAGCTAACTTATAGTTTTGCCTAAAGCTTTATCTAGCTTCGCCTGAAGCTTTTCCTAGCTTCGCATAAAGATTCTTTTAACTTCGCTGCAAGCTCTTTTCTAGCTTCATTGCAAACTCTTTTAGTCATTTTGACCATTTAAATCTCAGCACGATATTAATGTGATCTCCTTACTCCTCAATTAGTTGGAGAAGATCAAAAAAAATCTCTCAATTAGTTGGGGAAGGTCAAGGCAAATCTCTCAATAGGTGGATAAGATCAAGGGAAATCCCTCAATTAGTTGGAGAAGATCAAGGTAAATCTCTCAATTAGTTGGAGAAGATCAAGGGAAATCTCTCAATTAGTTAGAGAAGATCAAGGGAATATCTCTCACTTAGTTGGAGAAGATAAGGGAATATCCCTCAATTAATTGAGCAAATCAGGAGATTGGTGTAACAATCCTAAACTAACTAGCTAATTAGCTTTGCACACATATTTCTAGCTTCACTGAAGCTATGTTTAGCTTCGCAGCGAAGCTATTCTTCATAAGCAAAGTAAGATTGCCTCAATCTATTTGCTAATTTTTAAGAAACAGTTACACCCTATAAATCCTATAAATAGCTCACTGCAAGGAGGGGCTAAGGGCTAGATTTTTCTCCCATCAAGGGCGGGTTGTAAATTTTGGAGATCTAAGAGACTTCTAGAAAAGGGAATCCTCTTACTTTCAAGCTTCCAAAGTTCTAGAGATTTAACTCTCTCGCAACACTTATGGTATTCCATCTTCAGAGGATTTTCAGAATCAGGTGAGAAGAAAATTTCTCTGAGAAGGCTTGAACATCCGACTGATTGCATCGTCAACGGGATAAAGTGATCGTGCGCTGATCAGATCCCATTGGCATACTTCCCCAGAAATCTCAAAAGAGATCTACTTGTAATTTTCTTTTTTCTTTAAAAGAATTACTTGTAATTTTGCTCCTCGATTCTTTTTGTAAGTTTTTCACAATCAATTTCAATGAAAAACAAGATGGCGACTCCGTTAGGGAAAGTCTTCTTCTGCAACAAGGAAATGATGTCGCAATGCAACAATCAGAGTGTTGAACCCATCACTGTTGAAACTTTGGTCATCCACTTTGACTAAGAGAAGTTCACGGAACTCCTCTCTGGGGGTGCTCCAGCACTCCATGTACGGAAGCACATGAGGGTCTCCGTAGCCAAAACTCCAGTGGTTACAAAGCAGAAAACAGCTCCAACTGAGGCTGTATCCAAGCATGTGCCAACTGCGCGTGTGGTTGGGCAAACCTCGCTCTAGTTTCCCTCAGTCTCAACCGAGGCTAAGTTGACTTCGTGTCAACGTGGTGGCATCTCATGCAAGGTCGAATAGGTTCCATGCGAACCTAAGACTGCTCAGAGCAAGCAGATCTGGAGAGCGAAGCCAAAAGCCTCTTTGCGCGAGGCTTTATACGAAGTTGAAGCTCAACCTTGCCTCTCACATGAAGAAAAGGGCAAAGCGCCCCTATGTGTTGATGGTGTTGCTTATGCAGCTTCAATACGAGGCGCTCAAAGTCCTAGCCACGAGACTAAATTGAAAGTACGAGGCAACGTTACATGCGAAGCCTCTTTAGTTTTGCCTAACCAAGGAGCGCCTATTTCCAGTGCTAAGTTCGCTCCTTTGAGCGAAATTAAGGAAATACCCCTAAGTGCTGATAGCATTACTTATGCAGCTTCAGTACCCAAGGGTACTAACAAAGTCCCTAACCGCAAGGCTAGAACTAAAGTACTGTATAGAGCTAGTTATTTTCGTCGCAACGCTAAGATCAAAGCACCACTGTGTGCTAAAAGCGAGGCTACCAAAGTTTCGCTCACAGCGCTTTCTGACGCTAAGTTCACATTCGAAGGCAGAGCTAAAACTTTAGCTTCGTCAAGCGAAGCTAATGCTACAAGTGAAGTTTTAACTTCACCTGTAGTTAAAAAGAGAAACTAAAAAGATAGGGTTCTCCAACTTGTACAATCTAGTACACGACCTCCTAGAGTCTTTGTATTAAACCGTTTAAGCTTGGTTAGCCCTGATTTACGAGAGTTCTTAACAAACAAATGAAAGTTCTGTTGTGAAGAACTAAGTCATGCTCCACCCTCCCACTGTGAACAAGCAAGATGCCAGTTAGTGACGGTCCATTCAGTCCATTGCCGGTTAGGGTCAGTCCCCACCACTCCTCCAGCCTGACAATCGGTGTTCAACCGACTATCAACTTAAGCGCCTGTGAAGCCTCAGAAAAAGAACTAAGCGTGAAATATTTTAGATCTTCCCTCAGCATCTGTCAACATGATAGGAAGAGGACGTGAACCGCTCAGGGCCAGACGACGGAGACGTAATATTAATTCTCCTTCGTTCAGTTTCTCAGACTCAGACTATAGCCTCGGTTGGGCCAAGTCTTAGTGGGACAAGAGGGTGCGTTCCGAGGCACAAGATCTAGGGTAGCAATACCCTATAATTACGAACAACCATCCTCTTCAACTGGGATGATGTCACCAGAACCATTGAAAAGTCTCTTCCAATGGTCTGATGATGAGGGGAAGCTAGCAGATATGCCTCTTCAGCCACAGTCAGCTCTGTGAAAACATGCAGAGTGTCGGCTAACATAGCCGACAACAACAATGACGATCTTCGTCAACAATGGAGGCACATGAGAAAACTTTCAGGGCTCATTTGGAAGCCTTAGACAATATTCAGCAGATGTTAGCTAACTCCTAACCAACCGGAATACCAACGATACCGGAAGCAATCATAATGAAGAGGAGCATAACGATGATAAACATCCTAAGACTAAGAAATCGAAGGAAAGTTTCTCAATCAATGCCGAGATCATTAAAGGCATCCAGGCTCAGATTGCATCGCTAGCCTAAAGGGATGAGCTGAAAAAGAAAGGGATGACTCGCCCGTACCCACTTGAAAGTGATTCGGTACCGCACCTGCCGAAGTTCAAGCCACCAACGTTACATACGTATGATGGCAAAAGTTCGTCAGACCAGCACATCTATTACTTCCGGTCCCAGACTAGTAATATAATACATAATGACGCTATCATGACCAAATTGTTTATCGGTACTCTCAAAGGAGTGGCCTTTGACTGATTTAGAAGCCTTCCACCGGGTCCCATCAATTCTTGGATCGATCTGGAGACTCGATTTCTTTTCCACTTCTATGAGGATGATACCGAGGTAACCACTGATAAGCTCTTGTCCACGGTGCAAAGGAAGGGAGAATCGATTCATGATTACATTGAGAGATTCAGAAATCTATATCTTATGTGTCTAGCAGGTATGCCATTACCTATATTGTTGCAGACATGTAGGCACAACTTCTGGACTAAGTAGAGATTCGCATGGGGGCTGTTAAAGCCCACACTGGGAAAGAGCTTGTTAAGCAAGCTGAAATAGTCGAGATGTCGGCTAAAAAGTTTTAGCTTTTCATGCCTAAGGGCAAATGAGGGGTAAACAACAAGGAACGTGGTGAAGTAGCACAGTCTTCCCAATCAAAAGGGAAAAAAATCATATCTGTGGAGTTGTCAGGAGAAACTCCACTAAAATTCAAGAAGGGTGGCACCAGTAATCAGGAGTTCAAGTTCCCTCCGAAACAGTACTCTTTTAAAGATAAGCATGTAGTTACAATATTCCATTTTCTTCAAAAGGGTAATAAGTTGAAGCTGCCAGAGGTTGACGCCCTAATGAAGTGGGACGCACAAATGATCCCAATTATTGCCTCTTCTATAGGATGGTTCACCATCCTACCAACAAATGCTTTGTCCTCAAGGATAAAATTCAGGCTTTGATTGACGTCGGAGTTCTGACTTTGAAGTCAGAACAGAAGAAAGTCACTGCGAATATAGTGACTCTTGAGTTCAGCATTTTTTCAAAGGTCACTGTCCCCGACAGATATGCTCCAGCCCTAAAAGCACGAATGGAAGTAATTAATCCTTCAGCAAAGCAACATGAGACTAAAGGCCTCATTCCAATGATGATGAAGTCCGGAGAAATCATGGGGGTGCACCAGGATCTTGCCAAAGATGACCAATGGGACTCAAGGGAACCGAAGCTTAAGGCAAAATCCTGCAATGTCATCTCTTTCTTGCCAGATGACGATAACATAACAGTAACTTCTCTCAGTAACTCTGAAGACGAGAAGCATGCTTTGGCAGCACAGGACGATGCACCTCAACTAACAGTTAATCGGTCTGGGAAAGCTTATCTGAGACAGTACGAGAAGACCACTGATGAGACACAACAACCAACGACGGCGAAGGAATACCTGTTCCGGCTTCAGCTCCTACACCAGGAAAGGAAAAGCAGAAAGAAGTCTGATTTGACCGAGTATTGAAGAAAACTTCTGGTCCGGGACTTGATGCCCCTTTCCGCTTTGATATATTGGCACAATTAGCCAATATTCAGCTCGAATCACTATACACGAGTTGCTTCGCCTCTTGAAGGAGACAAGAGAGACACTCACGGACGCGCTGGCTAATTCAGAATCATTTCTGATACATATGCTAGAGGCCTCTGAAGAGACAGTCAAGCCCTGTGCCCTAAATGTCATCATGTATAGCCAAAAATGCCTGCCATCACCTTCACTACTGAGGACATGCTCCTCAAAGACAATAAACATGATCGACCCTTGTATTATTCATGCTCCTTAAAGACAATAAACATGATCGACCCTTGTATTATACTGGATACATAGGCTCGATATGAATTAAAAGGATACAGGTTGATTCAAGGTTTGCACTCAGCATTATCCCTAAAAAGCTCCTCTACTTTCTTGGGATACCGCTGAATAGATTGTCAGTAATAAAAATCGTATCTTCCAAGAGGCGTTCTCCGACAAGCAAATCTTTGTTGCTTCAGCATTGGGAACCTGTTAATGGTGGCAGGATTGGAGGGATTAGAGCTGGATCATTTGTATTTTTTCAAAAAATTTAAACACATAAGTATAATGAAACTTTGTATTCCTCTTATTAGATGTAATCAAATATGTATTTAAATGAATGTATTCGGAATGGAAGAATTTTTTTGGAATAAAACACATATTTCTTTGGAATGAAAATGATTGTATAGATCTTGCCTAGCTTACTTTACTGTTGATCTTTTTTTTGAATTGATATGATCATACATTTTCGAAGTATTGATCTCTATCATCGGTATGGTTAGTTTGTTCTGAGAGTGATTTGTTAAGCCTGCGATATTATTTTCAAGTGAGGGAAGTCCCATCAGCGGTACTTGCAAAATTTTAGCCTCCAAGTGGAGAAAATCTCAGCATCGGTGTTGAATTCACGGTCGCTTCCAAGTGGGAAAAATCTCATCAACGGAGTTGTGATCCCGAGACTCTAAGAGGGAGAAATCCCTGCAGCAGAGTAAGGAATTCACAACAAAACGAGCTCGTAGGCTGGAATCTATGTTGCCATCTCCAAATAGGGGAATCCCATCAGTGGGAGGTACAGACTTTCATGGGAGGAAGGATGATGTGCGCACAAGTATGCAATGGAACATCTTGCATTAAACATTAAATGGAACATAATAAAAGTAATTAAATTTGACAAAAAATTATGTATATTCAGCTTCTAATCACACGAAACTAGTACGTCGAGGGGATAATCCAAATAAGAAAACTCTCATGTGTATACCATATGTCTCGTGCATTCATAAGATGAATGTACATAATTCATATAAATTAAACAAATTGGGCTAACAAAGCTATGTATAGTCAGCTTCTAATCACACGAAACTAGTACGTCGAGGGGATAATCCAAACAAGAAAATTCTCATGTATATACCATATGTTTCGCGCAGTTATAGGCTAAACATACATAATCTATGTTATTCCGGGATGAACAATACATGCAAATATATGCAAAGGTCATGTTTGGATAATACCTGGATGACCGTACCTCTCCGGAATGGTTAATTTCATCAGCTTCTAACCATGAGAAACTAGTACGTCGAGGGGATAATCCAAACAAGGAAACCCTCATATATATACCATGTATCTCGTGCAGTTATAGGCTTTCCGGAATGTTTACCTATAAATTTGGAAATAGTTTTGAAATAGTGGTGCGACTCATCGACAGATTGGATGTGTCGACTCCCACAACAGAATGACGATCCGGATCTCCAAGTGGGGTAATCCCAGCAGTGGAGTAGGGTCTTCGAGTGAGAGAATTCCAGCAGTAGAGTTGGTTCACGATTGCTTTCGAGTAGGGGTTTGACCCATCAGCAGAGCTGTAAACTTGCTATAGACATGAAATGGGATATGATCTATCGACAGATTGAATGCGTCTACTCCAAGCGGGGAGAGGGCCCAAGCAGAGTCATGATCCAATATGGACCTGGCAGAGAGAAACTGCCAGAGGTTTCATCCGCCCGTAGGTTTAGATGAGGAAAGCCCGTAGGCTAGTGTTTGTGTTCCAAGTGGGGGTGTGACCCTCAGCGGAACATCAAACAGGAGTTCTGAGAGAGGAAAATTCCCGCAGTAGAGTAGGGACACCGAGCGAGGGGAGGGCCTACAACAGAGGGTTTCGACTCTCGTAAGATAACCGAGAGGGAAGCCCGTAGGCGGTTGCTTGTGTTGCCATCTCTGAGCAAAGGTGGAACCCACAACGAAACGTACAAGCATTGGCGTTCGAGTGGGGGGAGTCTCATCAGCGAACTGGGTTCGCAGTCATCTCCGAGTCTGGAGAATCCCTTCAGCGGAGCGATGAAATTTGGTAGGACTCTAAGTGAGGGGAATCCCAGCAGCAGAGTAGGCTAAAATAATTAGGAGTAAAATATAATTTTATTTAATCACAAAATTACAGTACAGGGGGTCATGGTTAGGGATACTGCCTTGTTTTGGAAGGTGGGAGGTAGGATCAGATTACTCGATTGCTTTGTATTAGGTGATTCCGTGTTGTGGTTGGGTAGGAGGCGGATCGCTTGACTGTTCGGATCCAAAGGCTACTTCGAGTATGAGGTTATATTCCTTGAGAAAGCCCTGATGGATAAACTCCTCCAGGTACCTTCGGAGGCTCCAGCAATAGATGGTTTTATGCCTCTTATCATCATGATAGGATCGGTACTCTTTTGCTCCGAGAAGTGAGGGATCATATTGGATGGGTCTTAGACACCTGACCTAGGGTTGGTTCTTGATGGTGTTGAAGACTTCGTTGATGGGGATCCTGAGCGGAGTGAATTGCTCTATGGAGTTGTAGGCTCGGAGCGGACTTTGGTGAGAGGCTTGTCACTTGTAGGCTGGTTAACCCCGATTCCGATCTTGGGCATGGGTGGAGGCCTCGTGTGGAGACGTCGTCATCACCATGCTTCGCGGAGTGGTTGTAGGAAGTCTTCATTGCCACCTCCAACTAGATGTAGGGCTGAGCTCGGGATAGAACTTCGCTCATCCGAGTGACATTGTGTTTCAGGATATGTTTGTACATGGGGTGAGAGACTTGCAACCCGTTGATGAATGCACATGTAGAGACGTCCTCACCGCAGTTGAAGACCTTAGCCAGTTGGCTTTGGAAGAAGTCGATGTAAGATTTGAGGCTATCACCTTGTCTCATCTTGGCGGAGAGGAGGTGATGATTGTTCTTCTTGATCTCCCGGCGAGAGGCGTACTGAGGAACACTTTGATTACCTCCTCGACAATATGAAAAGAGCGGGGCGGCAGGGAGTAGAACCAATCCGAGACCACACCTTTCAAACTCGAAGGGAAGATGAGACACATGAGCGGATCGTTACGAGAATAGACTATCATTTTATCTCAAAAATATCTGATGTGTTAGACTGGGTCGCTCCGGAGTAGTAGTCAAAGGTTGAAATCGAGAACTTTCTCAAGAACTCCAGGATATTTTTGGAGAGGGGGAATCAGAGACTTTGGCAATTGAAAGTGTTGGGTGGCTTTGCGGCTTGACTTCCATGATTCGTCTTTAGATCAGCTCGTCAAGGGCTCAGAGGTTGGGAGATTCACCGACTTTAAGCTAATTTTCAGACTGCGTCGGTATCTAGTTGTGCTGGAGGGTAGCACAATTTGGGCTTGGAGTTGGTTGTTGAGCTGCCTCAACACCTCATGTTTGTGGATGGCTTTCTCGCGATCGCGTTCCACTGCTCCCAATCGATCAGACTGGGCTCGCTGCTCCTTCATCTGCTCTTTTATATCAGCGAGCATCTGAAGGAGCTGGTCTTCATACTGCGGCAGGGGAGTTTGGACATTGGCGGCTGCCTTCTGAGGCGAGGAGGAACCAGTGTCTTCGGTAGTATGCAGCTGATTGATGGCTGGCGGGGAAACCGTGCCCCCAATAGTGTTGATGGCCTTGCCCTTTGACGTGGCACCATTGAGAGTGATGATTTGCTTTCTTGGGACCATCAGCGCTGTGGAAGACGCATTTGAAGAGATTTTTTAAGAAGGTTTTGGGCAATATTTAAAATAACGATAACGTAATGATAACGTTTTTCTTCTGTTATGTTAATATAGGTTATAACGTAACGCATAACGTAGGTTACACGATTTAATATTTATTTAATAAAAATAAATATATGTATTATATTTAAAAAAATTTATAAATAGAAAAATAATTTTAAAAATCTAAAAATATCAAAACAATATATAACACATTTAACAAGTCTCACAACATTTTTTAGAAAATATCACAATAATTTTTTACATTTACAAGTTATAATTTATAATTCCATCTGCACAAAGAACAATTTGATCCACATATTTCATTATAATTCATATTTTAACTTTGTTATTCAAGCTACACAAATATTCATAATTCAATCTATAATAATTCATAATTTTTAGCCATGCTATTCATTATAATTCATAATTCAATCTACAATATGCTATTCAATTATACCTCTTGTGTCCTTCACTCTCTCCAATATTTTACCCCTGATCTCTCTCTGCTCTCCCTTCCCCTTCAATCTCTCTCTGCTCTCCCTCCCTCCTGAACTCTCTACTTTCTCTCCCAATCTCTCTCTGCTCTCTCCCCGGAGAGGGGAGAAAGTAGAGAGAGATTGAGAGAAAAAGCAGAGAGAGATCGGGGGGAGAGAGAGCAGAGAAAGATCCGGGGGGTTGGAGAATGAGAGAGAGAAGAGAGAGATCGGGGGAGAGAGATAGCTTACATGTGCTTGGAGACGGAGAACTACCGCTTGGACACGGCACCAGCGAGAGCCACTAGAGGAGTTCTTCTTTTGTTGTCGATCGGAGAGAGTTATGTTTTCTTCGTTCTTCTCGGTGCCGAATGAGGAGACGACTGTGAGGTTACAGAGAGGATGATGAGCGAGCAAATTTGGGGGGATTTTTTGCCATAAATCGGGAGAATATGGGAGGTTATAAAAAGTCGACTTGCACTGTAACATAGGTTACAGTGTGTTACGTTAATAACGTAACATAACGTAAGTTACGGGAAAAATAACCATAGTTATCAAACATTACATTTTTTAGACCTGTTACATAACGATTGGTTGGCGTTATATTATATAACGAGTTATAACGGGTTATATAACAGGTTTTTTAAAGCACTAATTTTGGGTTGGATAAGAGGGTATTCTTGAGTGTAGACTCAGATCTCAATGAAAGTACCGGTTTGTGGTGGTAATATTTCACCACAAGATGATTGGACGACCACAAGCGAAAAATAGAAATGAGGTAAGCGCGTTAAAACACAAAACAAAAAGAGAAACACAGAGAATTTACGTGAAAATCCTTAATTGAGAAAAAACACGGGGAGGAGGAGAAGCTTCACTATAATTCTCACGCAATAAGAATTACAAGAGTCTAGAGGATGTGTACAGACTGGAATCAGAATTAGAGTTGGGTTCTCACTGAGATTCTAGATTGAAATTCGGATACAAAAATCCTCCAAAAGTCCTTTCTTTCGTTGGAGGAGGCCTATTTATACTTTGACTGAGTTGTTGGCATGGACGTAAGTGAGTACGGGCAAGTTTTTTTTGTAATTGCACGATTTACACATTGTAACAGCCGCAATCAGTGGTGCTGGTTTGTTGGAATTGCATACACAGAAATCTGCCACTGTGCATAACTGTCCACGCTGAGTGACGTTACATGTTATGAATGTGGAGGATAATAAGGTTGTGTAACTATCGGCGGAGATCAGGGGTGATCTGTTACTAGAGCTCCTTGGTTCGGAGCTAAAATCTTCGGAACGGAGGAGATCCTCAAAGCAAAAAAGATCTTGAGGAGCTCGGGTATAGCATGGACTTCGGAGGAGAGATCTGTGCACCTTAAAGAGTTGGAATGTGAGGGACACGTGTCGTCATCTTAGACTGGGGTCAGATTTTGACCACTACAAAAGGTGATACAAAAACTACAATTAAAACCAAATATTGAGATGAAGCTGCAAGTTTCTGAAAGCTAAATCAGTAAGTGATAGTCAAGACTTATGGTTAGAACTTAAACTACTCAAATCCAAACTGTCAACTAGCTAGGTAGGTTGTGTTTGTGGATCATCATCATTGCCAAATGATGAGATCCCGGAAAGGACACACACTTGATAAAAATGACTAGAAGTCAAGATTATTCGTGGAAAGAGATATATATCTCATCTGGGAGTATCTAAGCTAACCAAACAAACAGACATATGCAGGTTGCTGCAGATTACAATACTACTACACAAACAAGGTTCAAGATTTTAAGTTCAGGCTGGTTCAAGCATTCCGAGATTGAAGTATTTGGGATCTTAACCAAATTTGGATTAATACTCTTCAGCTGACCACAGGATAAGTCAAGCAAAGCAGAGTATGATTTTGTGCTACAACAAGGAGATAGTTACACTATTTTGGTGTTTACGAGAATGGACTATATAAAAAAGATGAGCACAAAGTACCAGCTACCACATTATGAAAATAATATCATAATATAGGGTTAATTGCTATCCATAATAAGGCGTCCGTGATGTACCTAATATTGTTATAGTTGATAACTATTAAGGCATTTTGGATTTGGTACCTGCGTTGGGTTCAGCCAATTTCACATGGTTCTGGTAACACATTTCAGGTTCAGCCAAAATGACCACAAAATGATTTTGGGCCTTCATATAACAAGGTCTGCCTGTTTGCTAATATAGAAGCTCAAAGATCAGTTTGCATAAAGCGAAATGCAATGTGGAAAGAAAGACTCATGCAAAAATCACTTAAAATGTATGAACCAATCAGAAAAGTCATTAAAATGAAAGCAAAATCCATCCACGATAATTTAGTGATTTCGCAAGAAAAAATACGAGTCTCAAAGACATCAAGGTATGAAATGAATGGTAAATCAAAGGGGGGATTTGGACATCGAGACTTGCAGGACACTGAAATAATGATATAATGGTTCTATGAAATAAAACTATAAATAACTTTCTAACCAAATGAAAAATTAAAGTTAATATTTAATAGGGTCATCTAAATAAGATCCTGCGTGACTGCTATTAAGCAAAATATCATAAACTTGAGAGAGAAACGTATCCATCCCCTCCCTTTTTTCCAATTTATTCTTTTTAATCCCTACTTTGACTTCTTTCCTTGAAAAGGATGGATAATATATATATAACAAAGAAGTTATGTGACACATTCTTTCGCTAAATTTAAATACGGGAAAGCAGCAATGGAGAATTCAGGAGTTTCTTGTTCTGTGGGCGCCTGAGCCAAACTATCATTTTCATTACTGAATATGTGACATCATATACCACATCAAGCACTGTGTTGTGCTTCATCAGCTAACCATCTTTCTATCCTATGAAGGGTTGGCTTGCACTGTGTATCAATCATTTAAATGTCAGAAGCTTTTTTTTTTCTTCTTCTGATGAGTAGTTCTCAAAAATGAAAAAAGAGTAATTTTGAAATGTTAAAGTAGTAGAAGGAACAGTAGATGTGGATATTAACTGGCACGACACAAGAAGACTGAAACAAGATTTTTCCTTCAGCCATATAACGTACTTAATGTTGACAAAGACTGATCCTTATTTGCTAGTGAGATGGGTGATAGATCCACTTCAAGGATGCTTCATCTATCGGCTATTTGAATAGTTGGTTTTGTTTTTTTTGCCTTAAATTAGAAAAGGTGCATCCTCACCTTGCTGGGTGCCCTATTTCAGGGTTTGTGCCCTGGACAACTGCTTCTCCCCTTTTACTTCCTCTTAAATTCTTCCCTCAAGCAACCAAGCTCCTCTCGGTTAGATGATAGGAAATAGAAACTGTTCACGGTCTGTATGTGAAAAGATCACAAACCTAGAGCCTCGAAACTGATCAAAGATAATAGCACATTGTTTCATGATTTAAAGACATCGATGTACATCAAGCTTTCTACAGTACTGCAATAATTAGTTGTTCTAATTGAACAGTGTACTGAATGCAACAGAAAGCCAACCCATAATCAAACCATGCAAGTATATTGATGCACATCAATGCACTAGCCTTTTAAGCAGCATACCAAGTTTTAAACAAAGGGGAGGTTTGTGCCATGATGCGATTACAGCTTTGCTTAGTTTCAACAGTTGCACTCTCTGGAAGAAGAATTAAAGCAGTTATTACATAAAGAAAGAATCATGAAGCACGTCAAAAGCCATAAAAAGTAATTCTTTTCAAAAGAGTTATAGAGAAGTCAACTCATATAAATTCCGGTATCCAGAATCTATAAACACAGTTCGTACTAGTCTGAGGTGTGAGACAATATCTCATCTTGACAAATAATCCAATCTATAAGTTTGATTAAGGACGAAGAAATTTATGTACTTTTACCAGATGCTATTGAGGAATTCATCCTCTTATATGAAACAAATGATCGTGTTTATACAGTTTTGTCAACTCAATGCAGCTTCCTAAAACAGAGGAATGAGTTAAGTATGACTTCATTTTCTTACTTGGATATTATCAGGCATTCAGTAAAGTCACTTAGATTTTGATTTCACAAGTCCGGAGACAGAAACACAATGTGTTGAGTTGTAATTGCGTTTCTCACAACAAGACTACAACAATTCGATGAGTTTCAGGCACCTGAAACAAGAAATGAAGCAACATTACATATTAGACTATACTTTTGAATACAAGTTTAAAATGATGTGAATTAAAAGCACCAAAGAAATTAATAGAAAGGGCCCAACATACGTAAAAAAAAAATTTCTGGACTTGTTCTTTTATGAAAGAAAATGCTTGGTCATTCATGAGAACATTGCACATGAACGGTCATGAATGTTAGAGAAGACAGAATGAAGTTTCAAAATTTTGGATTGATAGAGGGAAATTGTATAACAGAGCTGTGAGTTTTTAAGCAGATAGACCCAAGCCTCTAATTTTGACATTAAAAGTTTTTGTATGTTTCTGTTCCCAAATAAATATTTTAGTTAAAATGTGAACATTATTAGCCGGCTCCTTTAGTTGCTTGATTAGTCGATTACTTTGTGATTTACGTTGTCCTCAGGCCTAATGAAACAAGCATATGTGGTCACCCAAACCTAATGAATCTTGGTCAAGAGAATAGAATGTAACAAGTAGAAGATTTGAAAGGCTATCTGATGTACTTTGACCTGAAATCCTAGTGTTAGTGCATGAAACTTGTCTTTTGAGGAATTAAGTTCCCTTTCTCTGGGAAGAGAAACTGTTGTGGAAAGTTTTCCTTTCCTTGCTTTATAAGCCTTTCAATTGTTGGTTGTCCAAATTTAAAAAACATTGCTACCTTGTTGGGATCAAAAACATCATGGAAGGCCAACAAATACTTGGTTAGAATTGGAAGAAAGTATCCTTTTGAAGCAAAAGTCTTATGAAAGTTCATCTTTCTATGAAATTGTAGGAACAGAGAAATCTACTCCCTAGTTTTTTCTGTTTTGCCATTCCTTCCTGATTTACTCTTGTAGTTACTTTTCTGTCTAGAATAATATCCACCTCTTACAAGACATACAAAAAGGGAAGAATTGCCAAGGAGCAAAATATCAAAGCTTTTCTTAATTCATGAAGAACCCCAAAAGATGGTTTCAATCAGATTTTATCAGTGAAATGCACAAAATTGTTGTTATTGTTGGGTGGGTGAGTCACAAAGTCTTGCCAAGGTAATCAACTTCCTTTTACTCAAAAGCTTAAGCAAGTAGCTCTTAGCCCAAATCACATTTATCCACTACTCACTTTGCCATTATCTTCCAATATTCAGCTACCTACGTATAAATAGTACAACATTTCCCCTTTTCCTCTCTCCTCGTGTGTGAGCATAATCAATGTCCCTTGGCACCATTAATCATCCATCGCAATTCAAAGATATTCATCATTCATGGGAGTTATAATAAGGAGTCAGCCATCACACCATCCATAAGCCAACCAAATTAGATAACAGAAATTTGGCCTTGGACTCCTCTCTTTTCAATTAATTTAGGGAAAACATCAATTACAAATTTATTTTCCGTCTCAGCCTCAATCCACGTCAGCATAAGTTGATACTTTCTAACCACCACTTCTTTATATGTTTTTATTTCCTCTTTTACCCTTCCTCATTATTCCTGACGTTGCTCTCCCCTCAACCATAACCCTGACCCTGACGCAGAGTAATTCGCGGATAGACCTGCACGGTCAGCACGCTGTGGGGGTTGAAAGGAGACGGGAGCCCCTCCCCCAAGCCCGCCCCTATGCTCGCCCCCGACCGAGGGCTCGGGGCGGTGCCCCGAGACCAAATTTTTTTAGGATCAACCTTTTGCAGATTTTGTTTGTTCGTGCTCGCGATGAGTTTTGTTTGTATTTGTAATCGATATGGTATTTAGATCTGGGTTCAATATTAATCATTACTATTGCAGTCAAAGTTCTCACAAAGTCCTCTTATAAAGAATTGCGACCTTGAGTTTTTGATTTGTTTTCTTCTAGATGATAACGATGCTGAAATGTGAGGAATCATTTTATGTAAGGAATGCGACTCTGTTGGCCCAAAAGCCTATCACTCTAGTTTTGATGATGATCAACTCATGTAGTTATAGTACTAATGATCTTGTGTTTATTTAGTCTCAAATTTGTGACCAAGATCTTAGTAGGTGTGTAGCTTTAACAAAGGACTTAAAGTCAAGTTTTGGAGCTAGCACGGTTTGATTTAAGAGCCTATGCATCAAGACCACATCAAGTACTCAAGAGGAGTCTAGCTCTTTGGATAAAATTTGGACCAAGTCAAGAAGATGAGAAGACTTCAAGTGAAGACCTTCAAGATCAAGGCTTGTGTCTAGGTTTGTTTTTATTAAGATTTTGTTTTAGATTAAAATGTAAAGAATAGAATAGTTGGTGGCTTGCTCAAGTATATCATATACACACACACTCTTGATTTAGATGAGTTTTCATAAAAAAATTTTTATTTTGAAAAAATACAAAAGAGTTTTCATTTTGGAAAAATACCGGTTTGATTTTTGGACTTCATATATTCATGTGTTTTAACCATAACCATTTTAGTGTTTATTGTCAAAAACATTGATATTTCACATGTATGTGTAGTGGATCATATCCATACACTCTATGCTTTAAAAGTATTTAAAATATCTTGTTTTTGTATTTGGAGAAGTTTTGAAAAAATAAGTTTTGAAAAAATCTATTTTGGAAAAATACAGATTTTGTTTTTAGCTAAAATTTATAAGTTACAAAAATAGTTCAAAATATTTGTAACATGTCTTAATTTTACTCAAACATGTTTGTATATCAAAGTATAATATTGAACCTATTTTTGTAGATTTTTCGTGAATTTATGGGATTTTATTTTAAATAAAAAGTCAACCTTTTAATCCCTTAAATAACCTGTCCTGGCTTCTGCTGGTCGACCGGACCGGTCGACCGAGTCGGTCGACCGAGTTAGAAGTCGGTCGACCGACGTACACAGAATGTGCACGCCAGTTTTGGCTGGAGGGCCGGTCGACCGACCCGGTCGACCGCCAGAGAGCTTCTGCTCTCTGGAAAGCCCCGGTCGACCAGGCCGGTCGACCAACAGAGAGTATCTGCTCTCTGTTCCAGGCCTCGGTCGACCGGGCCGGTCGATCGCTGGCCCAACGGTCAGATTTTTTGACCGTTGGCGGTCGACCGGGCCGGTCGACCGACAACAGTCAGAATTGCTGATTGGACCCCAACGGCTAGTTTCTCTTTGGCCTATAAAATGGGGCTTTGGGGGACTGTTTTTAATAAGATTTTTAAGTGAGTTTTGAGCCAGTTTTTCCAACTCTATTGGTGTTTATCTCCACTTGTTTAAGAGCAGAAATTACCATATCAAAAGGAGAGATTTTCAAGAGTGTATTGAAAAGTGATTTCTTGAGTTTTTCCTCCACCATTTCAATCCTAGTTTTCTCACACAGCACTTGAGCTATCCATTGCTATATCTACCTATAGGGATCTTTGTTGTGAGAGGATTTTAGGTGATCAAAATGTTGTGATCACCAAAGTTCTACTTTGTACTTTGAGGAGGCGGACTTGCGAGTTCGCGGTGTTTTGAGTTCGTGTGTAAACTCTTTGTTTGAGGTGCGACCTCGGTGAGCTAGTGGGCTTGCGGTGTGTTCTTGCTGGAACGAGTAAAGGGACTAGAGAGTCCAAGGAGTTCAAGTGTGAACTCGCCTTGTAGGTGTTGCGGCACCGAGTGATCCGGTGGGATCGGTTTATAGTGAAAATCCTTCAAGTGTTGAAGGCGGGGATGTAGAGCAAGTGTGCTCGAACCTCAAACAAATCTCCCGTGTTTGCGACTGCTCTCTCTATCTCTTACTTGTTTATATCTTACCTGCTTATATTGCTTTCATCTTTATATGCTTGATATATATTTGTGCTCATATTGTTATATGCTTGGGGATTGTTTGCTAACACTTGTATTCAACCAAGAGAGCCAACGCGGCACCTCAACTCTTATTTAGAGGAATCTTGAGGAGTTAGTTCAGACCCCTTCACGGGGAATCCGGCTACACTCTTGTGTTATACGTGGTGTTTAGTTTAAGAAGTTTTTAGTTTGCATTAATAAGTTTTTAATTCCGCATTAATTGACCATTAGATTAGCTCATCACCTATTCACCCCCCTCTAAGTGATTACAATTGGTATCAGAGCCACGTGCTCTTGATTTGGGTCAAACAACCTAGAGTTAAAGATCCTTATTTTTAGCTAAACACAATATTTGTACACACACCATGGATTCCATGTCACCTCCCACCTTTGACATTCTTAACATCCAAAATTGGAAGGTTAAGATGTCTTTGTACCTCAAAGCCGTAGGGATTCATGTTTATTTTGAGGCTAATACAAAAGCCCTACATGCTTTAAGATCTACCCTAAATGATAATTATTTATCTAGGGTTGCTATCTTGATTCGGCTTTTGTAGTTTGGAATACCATACTCTCCCTCGGCGAACAAGAACAATATTATGCGGGGAGCGACTCGGATGTTGGAAGTGACGCTTCCAACGTATGCTACATGGTCCAAGGGGATAACCCCCTTGAGGTAACTACCGAAACCGAGCTAGAAGAGGATGTTGATATGTCATATGATGAACTTGCTGTTGAAGCCTACAAAGTTGAATGATTTTGATGATGGACAAGCATTTATATAGCATTATGATTACTCAACCTCAGTTGAAGATTTTGGGTATTTTTGTGTATTTTTAGAAAAATTGTGAAAAGCCTTGAACACACACACAAATACCTTATATAGTGGACTTACCATCCTATTATAGTCGACTACCCTACCCTATAGTCGACTTAAGAAAAACCCTATAGTCGACTAAGTTCTTCTAAACAAATGTCCCAACTTTCTGTTTGTTCTCTGGCATCAAAATTAGTCGACTTGACATCTAAGTATAGTCGACTAACAGATACTCTAGTCGACTATAAATTTTCCAAGTCGACTTATCTCTTCTACAAAAATTTCCCTACTCTCTGTTTCTTGTCTGGCATCACAATTAGGCGACTACCCAAAATGTATAGTCGACTAACCCCTTCTATAGTCGACTAACCATGTCTATCTAGTCGACTACAATCAGTTTTCCAGAAACTTAGTATCCGTATCAGCCTAAGTATAGTCGACTTACCACATATATTAGTCGACTAACCTTTGTAATTTTTGTTCTTCTAGTCGACTACACTCCTACCCTAGTCGACTAATAGCAGTTTATAACTGCTGTGCAGTTGGTGAATTCTGGTGTTTTAACTAACGTTTTAAAATTCAAATTTGGCCTGATAACTACCCTAACTGAGTATAGATTTCACCTATAAATAGGGGTGTTGTCCTAGGGTCAATTCACCAATTCAAATCTCAAGTTTTCAGCCTAAAAACTCTCTTCAAAATTCTATTTTTCTGAAAACTGTTCTACTTTCTGTTTCTTCACCAATTTCTACTCTATTTTGAAGATTTCTGAAAGTCCTCCTATAAGAGACCTTGTCCACAAGCACATTCAGATTCAAGACTTATAGGATCAACTGTAATCATTCAAAGAGAAGCATTGTACAAGGGCGTCTTCTTAGTGTAGAAGAGAAATTGTACAAGGTGTTTGTTCTCTTGGTTGTAAAGAGGAGTTGTACACATTTGGCAAAGGGCTTTTTGTCAAGTGGTGTACAAGGTATTAGTTTTGGGTGTATCTAAATCAGGAAAGGAAAATCTCAAGCGGTTTGCTTGGGGACTGGATATGGGTCACAAGGATCGAACTAGGATAAATCTCTTATCTTTGCGTTTGCATTATTTTCTGAGTTTTATCTTGTGAATTTCTATTTCCTGCAAGTAGTTTCATTTAAATTTTTATAAACACTATTCACCCCCCCCTCTAGTGTTTGTGTTGCTTGAATATAGATCCTACATTTGGTATCAGAGCAGGTTCAAGGCAACAACCATACGAGGATGGCAACGGAGTTCCCTTCGTCACAATTCAAAGAAGGACATTCTACACAACGTCCACCGCTATTTGACGGATCCAACTACAACTATTGGAAGTGTAGAATGAAGATCTACTTGCAATCGCTCAACTACGAACTTTGGAACATCGTAGAAGCACCATACACCAAGCCATCAACCAACTACAACGCTTGGAGTGATGATCAAAAGAAGAATGCGAACCTTGACGTCAAAGCGATGAATGCTTTGTTCTGTGCCTTAACCAAAGAAGAGTTCAACCGTGTATCAACAGCCACTTCTGCAAATCAAATATGGCACACTCTTCAGGTAACACACGAAGGCACAAATAAAGTTAAAGAATCTAAGATTTCTGTTCTTGTCCACAGGTTTGAATTATTCAAAATGAAGGAGAATGAAACCATCTCAGATATGGTTACAAGATTCACCGACATTACCAATTCCTTAGCATCCCTTGGAAAGGAATACACACAAGTCAAAAAGTTCGCAAGATCCTTCGAGCACTCACACCAGATTGGGAGAATAAGACTACTGCAATAGAAGAAGCGAATGATCTCTCAACATTGTCATTAGAAAACCTTATTGGTAATCTAATGGCATATGAAGTACAACTCGAAGATAGAAAGAAGGACGAATAACAACTTCAATCCAAGAAGAAAGTACTTGCCTTCCATACAACCTCAGATATGGACGATTCGGATGACGATGAAGAAGAGATGGCGATGCTTTCAAGAAAATTCAAAAGGTTCTTGAAACAAGGTAAATTTAAAAAGAATAAAGATACTAATGATAATCCTATTTGTTTTAAGTGTAACAAACCAAGCCACATAAAGAAGGATTGCCCATTGATGAAATCAAAAGGACACTTCAAGAATTTCAATAAGTTCAACAAGAAAAAGAAAGCCTTCCAAGCAACTTGGGATGATAGCGGCTCATCTTCCTCTGACGAAGAAGAAGCCACTGAAACCGCCAATATCTGCTTCATGGCCCAAGAAGATGAGGTACAAGATTATGATGAATTATTAGAAGCTTTTAATGAATTTTTTAATAATTTCAAAAATGAAAAGATTAAAAATAAAGTTTTAACAAAGGAAAATGAAAGACTCAACAATGAAAATGCTATTTTTGTTTCTCAAACATCTTCTTTAAATTCTCAAAAAGATAATTTTGAAAAAGTTATTTCATCTTTAAAAAGGGATAATGAAATTTTCTTAAAAGAGAATTCTTTACTTAAAAAGGAAACTATTTCTTTAAATTCTAGAATGACTATTTTAGATAAAGAAATGACTAGTTTCAAAATTAAGTATGAAGATCTTTTGAAAAATGTAACTAAATTTAATAAAGGAAAAGAGGATTTAAATGTTTTATTATCTTATCAAAAGATATCAAATAATCATTTTGGTCTTGGTTTTTCAAAAGATAAGATTTACAAATCTACACATGTTGGTTTTGAATTTTCAAAAACTAATTTTATAAAATCTACACATCTTTATAATAATAATCCATATAATTCTTTTGTGAAAAGAAATTCTATTTCAAAAAGAATTAGATACAAATATATATGGGTGCCTAAAAATCTAAATAATGTTGATAAAAATGCTTATATTGCATCTTATATACATGATGTGTGTAATTCTGATAATTATGATTATACTAACAAATGGAAACCAAATTCCAATTGGATTTGGGTTCCTAAAGGCTAATCTTTTTCGGACCCTATCATGATGGGTACCATACAAATTGTTTTATCTTATAGGTACCTTTTAAAGAAAAGTAAATACTTGATAGTGGGTGTTCCAAACACATGACCGGACACATTCAACTACTGTCTTCCGTTCAAATCAAAAAGGGGGGTACAGTAATATTTGGAGACAATAACAAAGGAAAGGTTATTGGTACCGGCATAGTTGGTAACATTTCAAAACCCCTTATTGAAAATGTTCTTTTGGTAAGAGGTTTAAAACACAATCTATTAAGTATTAGTCAGTTATGTGATAAGGGTTATAAATTATTTTTGAAAAAGATGCATGTCTTATATATGATACTAACATGAAAGATATTTTATTTAAAGGTTTTCGTAACAATAATATTTATGAGTTATCAATAACCTGTATATCATCTAATGATAACTTATGTTTACTTGCTTCTAATAATGATTATTTTTTATGGCATAAAAGATTTGGTCATTTGAATATGAAAACAATTTCTAAGATTTCTAAATTTGATTTAGTTAAAGGTCTTCCAAAAATAGCTTTTAAAAAGGATTATTTTTGTGATTCTTGTCAATTAGGAAAACAAGTTAAATCATCTTTTAAATCTAAAGATTTAGTTTCTACCAATAGACCTTTAGAACTGTTGCATTTGGATTTATTTGGTCCAACTCGTGTTGCTTCTTTAAACAAAAGTAGGTATGTTTTTGTTATTGTTGATGATTATTCACGTTTTTCATGGGTAATTTTTCTAAAAAATAAAAATAATACTTTTGATGAGTTTTCAAGTTTTTGTAAAAGAATTCAAAATCAAAAGTCTCTAAACATAGTCACTATTCGAAGTGATCATGGAGGAGAATTTGAAAATGAATCTTTTGCAAATTTCTGTGATAAGTATGGTATTACACATAACTTTGCATTTCCTAGAGCATCTCCTCAAAATGGTGTTGTGGAGAGAAAGAATAGGACTTTGCAAGAATGTGCTAGAACTATACTTATGGACAGTCATTTACCAAAATATTTTTGGGCTGAAGCTATTGCTGCTGCATGTTATATTTTAAATCGTGTGCTTATTCGACCTATTTTAAACAAAACATCTTATGAATTGTTTTATAACAGGATTCCAAAAGTTTCTTACTTTAAGATTTTTGGATGTAAATGTTTTATCTTAAATACAAAAGATGCTTTAGATAAATTTGATGCTAGATCCAATGAAGGTATTTTTGTTGGATACTCTACTCAAAGTAAAGCATATAGAATATTTAATAAGAAAACATTTACTATTGAAGAATCATTACATGTTAAATTTGATGAATCCTTGACTAAGCCTATTTCTAATACTTCTCCACATGATGATGATCATATCATAGATACTCCTATTGATAATACTAACATTTCTAAGGTTGATAAGACTCCTACCGAGTTACCTAAAGCATATGTTGAAGTAAGAAATCATCCACATGATTTGGTTATTAGAGATATAAATCAAGGCGTTCAGACAAGATCCAAGTTGAACTACATGACACAAATTGCCTTCATATCACTCATTGAACCGAAGAATATCAAAGAAGAATGTGCAGATGAGTTTTGGACAATTGCAATGCAAGAAGAGTTGAATCAATTTGTCAGAAATGATGTTTGGAATCTTGTACAACGCCCTAATGATCATCCCGTCATCGGTACCAGATGGGTCTTTAAGAACAAACTTGATGAATCAGGTCAAGTTATTAAGAACAAAGTAAGGTTAGTAGCACAAGGATACAATCAAGAAGAAGGTATTGATTTTGATGAAACTTATGCACCAGTAGCAAGGCTTGAATCTATTCGTATTTACTTGCTTTTTCTTTCTTTATGAATTTTAAACTTTATCAAATGGATGTTAAAAGTGCCTTTTTAAATGGTTTTATTAAGGAAACTGTTTATGTTGAACAACCTCCAGGTTTTGAACATGAAAAATTTCCAAACCATGTTTTTAAACTTAAGAAAGCTTTATATGGTTTAAAACAAGCACCCCGTGCTTGGTATGATAGATTAAAAAGTTTTCTTTTAAATTCTGATTTTAAGATGGGAAGAGCAGATACAACTCTCTTTATTAAACATGTTAATAAAGATATCTTAATTATTCAGATATATGTTGATGATATTTTATTTGGATCTACTAACGATAATCTTTGTCAAGAATTTTCTAAGACCATGCAGAGTGAATTTGAGATGATCCACATGGGCGAACTTACTTTCTCGGTCTGCAAATAAAGAAAATGAAGGATGGAATCTTCATTTCCCAGTGCAAGTATGTAAAGGAACTTCTGAAAAGATTTGGCATGAAAAATTCTGGTCATAAGAATACTCCCATGAGTACTACTACATTCCTAGACAAAGATGAAAATGGTAAGAATGTTGATCAGAAACTATATCGAGGTATGATTGGTTCTTTACTATATATTACTTCAAGTAGACCTGATATTATGTTCAGTGTTTGCTTATGTGCTAGATATCAATCAAACCCTAAGGACTCACATCTTAAAGCAGTGAAAAGGATTTTTCGATATATTAATAACACAATCAACTATGGCTTATTTTATCCAAAATCAAGCACATTTGATTTACTATCATATAGTGATGCTGATTTTGCTGGATGTAAATCTGATTGGAAGAGTACTAGTGGTACTTGTCATTTTTTGGGACATTCACTAGTATCATGGTTCATTAAAAAGCAAAATTCTATATCATTATCAACAATCGAGGCAGAATATATCGCTGCTAGTGTTGCATGTGCTCAAATTTTATGGATGAAACAAACCTTATTTGATTATGGCATGTCTATCACAAACTCACCTATTATGTTTGATAATACCAGTGCTATTAACTTATCTAAAAATCTAGTTCATCATTCACGTACTAAGCATATTGATATTAGACATCATTTTCTATGTGATCATGCTTTAAAAGGTGATATTTCTCTAAATTTTATATCAACTGATAATCAAATTGCAGATATTTTTACAAAACCTCTTAAAGAAGATATTTTTATGAAATTTCGAAGAGATTTGGGTATTTGCAATTTTTCTGATTTTTAAATATTTTTTCAGAATTATTTTAAGGCATTTTTCAATAATTAATCGACTTATCAAGACCTATTAGTCGACTTATAGAAAACCTAGTCGACTTAACAGTGATCCAGTCGACTAAATTGCATCAACAGAAACATGGATTTTTTGATCTCTAAAAGTTAGTCGACTATATTGATCAACTAGTCGACTAGTAAGTGGATTAGCCGACTAGTCTCAAACAGCAAGTCGACTAACCCTGTGAAAAGCTGTGTTCTGTTATTGGTTTTTAACTTTCGAAACCCGACCCATTTCATTATTTTTGGATCTGATCTCACTCTCTTTTTAATCCTAACCGTTGATTTGGTATTTACTTTACTATCTACCCTTTACCCTCATCAAAACCCTAGCTTTTCACCATGTTTCTCACCCCATCCGATTGTCCCAGTCGACTACAGGACCAACAGCAGCAGTGAACCCATCTTCTCCTTCCTTCAATTTCTTGGTAAATTCGTTCCAATCTCTGCAGTTTCCTTCCAATTCTTGATTTATCTTCCTTTAATTTCAGTTCTAATCATGTCTAGATCTAAGAAAACCAAGTTTACTCCATCTTCTTCCTCCTCTCAAGTTGATTTCAGGGCTTTTCTGAAAAATCCTGCCCTAGAAGAGGACTTCCTTAGAATTTCCTCCTTAGAAATTCTCCCTAGTAGGTTTGTTAAATATGAGGACTTTTATGACTATGATATTGTCTCATATTTACAAAATTGTGGTCTTTTTCATATGTTCTCTACGGATTCTAGGCAATGCTATTATCCGTTCTTGATTCACTTGTTTTATACCAATTTAACCTTTGAAGACAATGAGGATGATGTCCATATATATTCTTTGGTTAAAAGTATTAATATCAAGTTATCCCCTAAATCCATAGGCCGTATCCTTTCAATTCCTTATCACGGCCTCTCTATTAATGATATTAATATGGATGATGCGGAGGTCTTATCTAGTATATTTCTTCCAGGTCAAGGATTACCTATGTCGAATAACAAATTGAAACCAATTCCCCATCTTATAGGTCGTATCCTTGCCTACAATATTTGCCCTAAAACCGGGAGTTATAACTACTATTCCCGTGATTTAGCCATTTGTGTCTATGCCATTATGGCTGGACTCGACGTCAATTGGGTAAAAATTATTTTTGATACTCTTGTTAAAGATCATACCTCCTTCCTTCTTTATGGAGCCTTTCTTTCACACGTGTTTCGGAAATTTCACATCGATCTTGATTCCGAAACTAGTGTCATCAAAGTCTTCGAACCTTTTGATCGTACCGTTCTTCATCGTATGAGACTTCACGATTTTCCTCATCCTCCACCTCAACCATCCTCTCCTCCTCCACAAAGTTCAACTTAACCTCCTTCTTCCTCTACATAACCTCCTTTCACTGAACCACCTTCATCCCAACCACCTCCTTCCTATGCAGATGCCTTCTACAATTCTCTTTCAGTTGAGATAGAATCTCTTCATGCCAAACAACAAGTCATTCAGGACTCTCAGACTACATTGCTCGAAAATCAATCTTTACTGATGACTCAGTTTGAGCATATGCAACTCAAGATGGACTCGTTTGCATCCACTCAAACGGAGATTCTGAATATCCTCAAGACTCATTTTCCGCCACCTCCTCCTCCCGGATCCGACATTTGATGATTATGGCATTGGAATTGCTACGTGTTTTTGTTTTTTGACGTTCTTGCCTCTTTATGTATTTTTCTTTTTAAGACTCTTTTAATTTGTACTTCAGTATGGAAACAATGTTTGTTTTAAGTTCTTCTTTTTGTTAATGACACAGGGGGAGAACATTCTGTGTTACTATGTGTTATTTATGTGTTACTATGTGTTACTATGTTTGTATGTTTGTGTGTTCTGGCAAGCAATGAATATATGATACATATTTTGTGCCATTTGTGATATGACAATACAAGGAACACTTAACTTTATGCAGGGGAGAACAAGCACACTTGACTTGTTTCATATCATTTGTTATAACCTGTTTACTGTAGGGGGAGTTTATCTGCAGGGGGAGTTTTCATAAACACAAGTTGTCATCATCAAAAAGGGGGAGAATGTTGAAGCCTACAAAGTTGAACGATTTTGATAATGGACAAGCATTTATACAGCATTATGATGACTCAACCTCAGTTGAAGATTTTGGGTATTTTTGTGTATTTTTAGAAAAATTGTGAAAAGCCTTGAACACACACACAAATACCTTATATAGTCGACTTACCATCCTATTATAGTCGACTACCCTACCCTATAGTCGACTTAAGAAAAACCCCAGTCGACTAAGTTCTTCTAAACAAATGTCCCAACTTTTTGTTTGTTCTCTGGCATCAAAATTAGTCGACTTGACATCTAAGTATAGTCGACTAACAGATACTCAAGTCGACTATAAATTTTCCAAGTCGACTCATCTCTTCTACAAAAATTTCCCTACTCTCTGTTTCTTGTCTGGCATCACAATTAGTCGACTACCCAAAATGTATAGTCGACTAACCATGTCTATCTAGTCGACTACAATCAGTTTTCTAGAAACTTAGTACTGTATCAGCCTAAGTATAGTCGACTTACCACATATATTAGTCGACTAACCTTTGTAATTTTTGTTCTTATAGTCGACTACACTCCTACCCTAGTCGACTAATAGCAGTTTATAACTACTGTGCAGTTGGTGAATTCTGGTGTTTTAACCAACGTTTCAAAATTCAAATTTGGCCTGATAACTACCCTAACTGAGTATAGATTTCACCTATAAATAGGGGTGTTGTCCTAGGGTCAATTCACCAATTCAAATCTCAAGTTTTCAGCCTAAAAACTCTCTTCAAAATTCTGTTTTTCTGAAAACTGTTCCACTTTCTGTTTCTTCACCAATTTCTACTCTATTGTGAAGATTTCTGAAAGTCCTCCTATAAGAGACCTTGTCCATAAGCACTTTCAGATTCAAGGCTTATAGGATCAACTGTAATCATTCAAAGAGGAGCATTGTACAAGGGCGTCTTCTTGGTGTAGAAGAGAAGTTGTACAAGGTGTTTGTTCTCTTGGTTGTAAAGAGGAGTTGTACACATTTGGCAAAGGGCTTTTTGTCAAGTGGTGTACAAGGTATTAGTTTGGGTGTATCCAAATCAGGAAAGAAAAATCTCAAGCGGTTTGCTTGGGGACTGGATGTAGGTCATAAGGACCGAACCAGGATAAATCTCTTGTCTTTGCGTTTGCATTATTTTCTGAGTTTTATCTTGTGAATTTGTATTTCCTGCAAGTAGTTTCATTTAAGTTTTTATGAACACTATTCACCCCCCTCTAGTGTTTGTGTTGCTTGAATATAGATCCTACACTTGCCTCATTTTGTCAACAACTTCTAGAAAAATATGACACGCTTAAAAAGGATAATAAGACAATGAAAAAAAAATTTGATTGCATGTTAAAAGAAAAAGATTCTTTACAAGATAAATTGGAATGTTTTTCAAAAGAAAATGAAAATTTGAAAAATGAAAATATTTCCTTGCTTTCTAAATTGAATGATTTGTGTGAAGGAAATAATGCTTTGAAAAATAAAATTGTTTTGGTAGAAAAATAAAAAGAAGTTGCTTTGAATGAAAATAACTCTTTAAAAAGAAAAATTGTTGAAAAAGAAAAAGAAAATGTTTCTAAAAAGAAAAAGAATAATGATTCTCAATCTCACCATGCTTTATATGCCACTATTAATAAAAATGAAGTTAAATTTTTAAAAAATAGAATTGATTGTTTAAGCTCAACCTTGAGTAATTGTGCATTTAATCATAAAAGATTGGAATCCTTGTTTCAAAAGAAACAAGTTCCCCATGTTCATGCACAACACCCACAACATGCGTATGCACACTTTGCACGTCACGATCACACTCATACACATATGCATCCTAGAGTGTACAAGTGTACACATTGTGGCCGCAAAGGCCATTTAGTAAGATTTTGTTATGATAAAATTAATTCTTTAAATTTTGCTAATAAAAATGTTTGGGTTCCTTACAATGCTAACCCTCGAGAACCCAAAAGAAAATGGGTACCAAAATTTCCACCTTTTGTATTTGATGTAGGTGCGGGCTCTCACACGACGTGAGAGAGTTGGTGCCTTGGTGGTGAATGCATGGACTTGATGGACACATATATTGATACACCGCTATCAAGGAGGTTTGGTGGGACAACCACCATATTTTGGAGAATTAAAGTGTAGTTCATGTGTTGGTAACTATCTCTAAAACTCCTAGTTTATTTACATGCTTTTATAATTGATGATTTTTAGCGTGTTTGTTTTTTTATGATTGTGCTTCATGTGGTAAATACATGATTGGATGTAGATTCCATTAAAACTTGTATTTATACTTGTACAAGTAGTGAGCGACATTTGATTCATATACGTTTACACTTCATTGTCCATTTGTACTCACTATATGCACATGTATAGCCTAGTTTTGATGATTTCCTCATTTACACTTGTTTTGCCTATTTTCATGTTTTGCTTCATGTATATGCAATTTTTATTCAAATCTAATGAATATACATGTATGTCTCTTGAGTCTCTTTCCTTCATGCAAATCATATCATAGACTCTTTTTATGTTTGGGATATGTATGCATATTATTAATTTTAGATAAAAACATACATATACCTAGAAGTTTGTTTTTAAATGAAAAATAAAATCTTTATGATTTTCATGATTTTTATTTGATAAAATGAGATTCATGTTTGCTTTGAGCCCTATTGATTATTTTCATGAAAATGCTACTTACATGATTATTGAACACTCACACTTCATTTGTTTAGTCATGACCTTATTTCATGAACACTTTTATGAGATTTATCGATTTTGAGTGTCAACTCTTGTGTATTTGGCGTGATTCATGAAATACATATGATTTGGTTTCATATTTTTGAAGGATCTTTAAATAGTTTTTCAAAAATTACTTTTAACTAGTTGTTGTTCTTCATTTGGTAGTAATTTTCGATGATAAAAATATTTTCAAACACCTATTTTTGAAAACCCCTACCTACCCCTTTAAGGGAGGACGGATGGGCGAGTATGCCTTGTAAGCCTTATTGAAAATCTTTTATCTTGTGCATAAAAAGGGTGATAATTATGAGTTATATACTTGATTTACGTTGTTATTTTCAATTGGTATCTCAATTGATATTTATTTTGTATATACTCATATTTTGTTTTCTATATATGTATGCTTCACATTTCAAATAATATCAATTTCTATTGGTATTCTATTTTCATACATATATATGATTTGTTTGTGCTTGATTTTCAAGATATTTACATGTTTAAAGCACAAAGTATGTTTATGCTAAGCTTAATTCAAATCTTAATTTTTAATTGATTTCTCAATTGGTATCTTTTATATAAGCTTATGCATTATCTTCAATTGTTATTTTTTTGCAATTGTTATTTTTTTAATAAAAATGTACAATATATTTCTATTGGTATCTATTGATCTATTTATTTCAATTGGTATCCATGAAAATTTATATTGGTATCAAAATATAAAATAATTACTTTCATTGGTATCAAAATTTCAATTGGTAAAATGTTTCAATTACAATTAAAATTCAAAATTTGTAATGATTATTTACAATTGGTATCTTAAAATTTAATTTACTAAGATATCTCAAAATTTGTTTTATTGAGAAAATTCAAAATTTTGTTTTAATAAGAAATATTATAATATTTTGATGTGTATTGCCTATATGCAAGGGGAGCTTAACATTTCTTCTACATATAGATTCATGTTAAGTGTATCTTATATTGATGAGCTTAATAACTTTTCTTTATGTGATACACGTGTGTAGGGGGAGCTTCACATCTCCTCTTATGCATTGTATATTATGCGTTATGTGAGTTAGGGTTTGTCATCCTTTCTTCATGTAATGCATATATGTAGGGAAGTTAACTTAGCGTCTTCCTCTTCATGAATGCATATCGCATATATCTTTTATTGATTGATTTGAGTTTCACCCCTTTCTTGATTTTTGTTTCTGACAAAAAGGGGGAGAACATTATTTTGTGTTTACTTTAACCCCTTTGTTGATGACTGACAAAAAGAGGAAGAAGTATTTTAGTATATATGCATGTTTTCTTTGCTTATACATAAAGGGGGAGAAAGATTTCGTGTTTATGCATATTGTTTTGTTTTGGAAAAAGGCGAAAAGAATTTGATGAGTTTTATGCTTGATTAGCATGTTTATCTCCTTATATTTGCATACATGTTTGTTTAGATTCATGTGCTTTATTGTCATATCTATTTGTTTATTGTGATGCATGAGTTAAGGGGGAGCTTCTTCGAAGTTTTACTTTAATCCATGCATATATAACTTCATGAGTTTTGTTATCATCAAAAAGGGGGAGATTGTTGGCCCAAAGGCCCATCGCTCTAGTTTTGATGATGATCAACTCATGTAGTTATAGTACTAATGATCTTGTGTTTATTTAGTCTCAGATTTGTGATCAAGATCTTAGTAGGTGTGTCAGCTTCAACAAAGGACTTAAAGTCAAGTTTTGGAGCTAGCACGGTTTGATTCAAGAGCCTATGCATCAAGACCACATCAAGTACTCAAGAGGAATCTAGCTCTTTGGATCAAATTTGGACTAAGTCAAGAAGATGAGAAGACTTCAAGTGAAGACCTTCAAGATCAAGACTTGTGTCTAGGTTTGTTTTTATTAAGATTTTGTTTTAGATTAAAATGTAAAGAATAGAATAGTTGGTGGATTGCTCAAGTATATCATATATACACACACTCTAGATTTAGATGAGTTTTCATAAAAGAATTTCTATTTTGGAAAAATACAAAAGAGTTTTCATTTTAGAAAAATACCGGTTTGATTTTTGGACTTCATATATTCATGTGTTTTAACCATAACCATTTTAGCGTTTATTGTCAAAAACATTGATATTTCACATGTATGTGTAGTGGATCATATACATACACTCTATGCTTTAAAAGTGTTTAAAATATCTTGTTTTTTGTATTTGGAGAAGTTTTAAAAAAATAAGTTTTGGAAAAATCTATTTTGGAAAAATACAGATTTTGTTTTTAGTCAAAATTTATAAGTTACAAAAATAGTTCAAAATGTTTGTAACATGTCTTGATTTTACTCAAACATATTTGTATATCAAAGTATAATATTGAACCTATTTTTGTAGATTTTTCGTGAATTTATGGGATTTTATTTTAGATAAAAAGTCAACCTTTTAATCCCTTAAATAACCTGTCCTGGCTTCTGCCGGTCGACCGGACCAGTCGACCGAGCTAGAAGTCGGTCGACCGAGTCGGTCGACCGACGTGCACAGAATGTGCACGCCAGTTTTGGCTGGAGGGCCGGTCGACCGACCCGATCGACCGCCAGAAAGCTTCTGCTCTCTGGAAAGCTCCGGTCGACCGGGCCGGTCGACTGGTAGAGAGTATCTGCTCTCTGTTCTAGGCCTCGGTCGACCAGGCCGGTCGACCGCTGGCCCAACGGTCAGATTTCTGACCGTTGGCGATCGACCGGGCCGGTCGACCGACAACAGTCAGAATTGCTGACTGGACCCCAACGGCTAGTTTCTCTTTGGCCTATAAAATGGGGCTTTGGGGGACTGTTTTTAATAAGATTTTTAAGTGAGTTTTGAGCCAGTTTTTCCAACTCTATTAAGTGTTAATCTCCACTTGTTTAAGAGTCAAAATTGACATATCAAAAGGAGAGATTTTCAAGAGTGTATTGAAAAGTGATTTCTTGAGTTTTTCCTCCACCATTTCAATCCTAGTTTTCTCACACAACACTTGAGCTATCTATTGCTATATCTACCTATAGGAATCTTTGTTGTGAGAGGATTTTAGGTGATCAAAGTGTTGTGATCACCAAAGTCCTACTTTGTACTTTGAGGAGGCGGACTTGCGGGTTCGCGGTGTTTCGAGTTCGTATGTGAACTCTTTGTTTGAGGTGCGGCCTCGGTGAGCTAGTGGGCTTGCGGTGTGTTCTTGCGAGAACGAGTAAAGGGACTAGAGAGTCCAAGGAGTTCAAGTGTGAACTCGCCTTGTAGGTGTTGCGGCACCGAGTGATCCGGTGGGATCGGTTTATAGTGAAAATCCTTCAAGTGTTGAAGGCGGGAACGTAGAGCAAGTGTGCTCGAACCTCGAAACAAATCTCCCGTGTTTGCGATTGCTCTCTCTCTATCTCTTACTTGTTTATATCCTGCATGTTTATATTGCTTTCATCTTTATATGCTTGATATATATTTGTGCTCATATTGTTATATGCTTGGGGATTATTTGCTAACACTTGTATTCAACTAAGAGAGTCAACGCGGCCTCAACTCTTATTTAGAGGAATCTTGAGGAGTTAGTTCAGAGCCCTTCACGGGGAATCCGGCTACACTCTTGTGTTATACGTGGTGTTTAGTTTAAGAAGTTCTTAGTTTGCATTAATAAGTTTTTAATTCCGCATTAATTGACTATTAGATTAGCTCATCACCTATTCACCCCCACTCTAGGTGATTACAGACTCATGACTGTGACTCATGACCTGATTTTGATTTTGGGGGAGCTAGGGTTTTAGAGAAGAGTAACAAAGTGAGAGAAGAGATGGTCGCGATCCTCACAATAAGGACTGCGACCATGATAGCAGTTGACGACTGTGACCATGATAACAGTTTTTATTATGAGTAGCAGTCCTCGTAATAATGACTATGACCATGAAGACTGCAACCAGGCAGTTCTCACAAAGTGACAGTCGCAGTTGTAGAGCACTTTGAAGTCGCAGTTGACAAGCACTTTCAGTTGTGGTCATGGTTAAAATTTAAAACAGGGGTATTTTAGTCGTTTTTGTATTTCGCCATTAAAATCTCGCTCGATACGTTTGGTTTGCAATCTATCGCCCGCTAAAAAAAATAGAGGCTCAGGCAAAAAAAATATATAATTGAAGTTTTCGCTAATTAAGTTTTAATATAGAAAGTTCAGCTCAAAATACCCACTAGATAATGTTAGATAATTTCTCAAAAATAACTATACATTCTAAAATTTCACAGGCATCAATGCAAACACCTTCACCATGTGATGAGCTCCGATCTCATCTTGCACTCTCCTAAAAAGCTCCGTCATCTAATCAAATTGTTGTCGGCTTTTTTCACTAGCAAATCAACAGAGATTCTCTCTTCGTTGCCAACCCTCGGCCAACTTCAACTTAGGCTAATTGTGGGAAAGGGGTTTGATCCCGATCCCATCAACCCTTGGATGATGATTGATTGATTGATGATGAAAACTAAAACCAACCCCTCACCTAAAATTTTCTCAACCCTACAAATCTAGTCATCACAATAGAAAAACCGATGCAGATGATGGCAGAAGAATAAGCAAATAAAATTTAAGAAGAAGAAAAAACTACTAAAGTGTTAATAACAAAGACAAGAAATTTACCTCGCTGGCATTGGCGGACACAGGTGAGGGCGAGTGGGGCCGGTCGCCCCACTGAAATCCACGCACACAGAGCAGTATAGGGCATTTGGGACTGGTCGGATTGTAAAAAGACAGAACTGCCCGCTTCGTTCACAAAATTGGATCTTTGGACCGGGTTGTAAATGAAATAACCGCCCGCTTCGTTCACAAAAAAAAACCACTTCACAAAAACTCAGCCCACAGTGCTCTCGCCTCTCGGCCTCGATCGCCTTCAAAAAACCTTAGCGCATACAGACAACTCTCTCTCTCTCTCTCTCTCTCTCTCTCTCTCTCTCTCTCTGTCCGAGACTCTGAGCTCCAGAAGAGCCTTGCCCCTCTTGCCTCCGCCTCCACCAGAGGCGACGGATGGATTCTCTATGGCGAGACTTGGGCCTGGGTACCCGATCCCCTTTAATTTTTCGACCGAAGTACGATTTGATCCAACCACCTGGCTCCAGCTTGACCAGCAGATCTAGCAGATGTTGGTTCAGCTGATTGGTCTGAGTTTTTGAATGAGTTCTTGTTGATTTTCTTTTTGATTTTCAGTGAGTGATTGTCGAATTCTTACTGTTCTTGTTTCAGTTTTTGTTGAAAGAGAGATTGAAACTGTCGCCAGAAGAGGAGATGAAGCGGAGAGATGTGGTCGAAGAGCTGAAACAGGTCTTTTGGCTATAAATTTTATTTTTTTGGTTTCCTTTTATGCTTTTTTTGTCGATAAATTTCATTATTTTTGCGGAGAAAGTAGAGAAATTTAGTTAAAAATGTTTCCTTAGGTTTATGGGAACAGATAATGCGGTTTTCTTTATTTTTTAAATTTGTCTATTAAAGAATGGGGAAATTTGTTGTGTTCAGTAGTGTTGAGAATTGAGATACTAGAACCCTTCCCTACGTTTTGCAATGCATCATCGGTTGACAACTAATACAACGCAGACGAGGGGCTAAATTAATTTTAAGGTACGTACTTCAAATCTATTGATTCTGACATAACTTTTCTTTTAAGTTCTGTATCCTACATGTATCTAAGTTTTGTTTATTTGTTTGATGCATGTTGGTTAATAATGTGTTAATCATATGTTTCTTATTTTTTGCTTTACTTAAGAGTTGCTATATGTTCTGATTTTGAAGGAAGGGCATTGGTCATTAATCTAATTGAACCCATTACAAAATTTTAAGTATTATGTTGTTTAGAATACATATTTATTAGTTAATATTCATGTTCTTGGTTAATTAATGAGTATAACATTTTAACTGAGTAAAATTCCTTTGTGAAAATCCTGTGTACGCCACTAAGTGTGTCAATTAGGAATTCTTACTTTATGAATGACAATTGTAATACCCCGTTCCCGGAATACGTACTTAGTTGCGTATTCAGATTTTCGATCGTATTTTTTCGATTTGTTTCCTGTATTTATTCTGTATTATGAATTCCTTATATGATTGTTTTGCCTTGAATTTGGATCGGTGAACTCGGAGTCAGCCTTTGTCTGAGCCGGGGACTCGATCTCAAGAGTTTTACTTATTTTAGACATTCTGGTTATCCGATTCGATCGATTTCAGTTTTAAACATCGTTTTCCAATATTTTGGATTTTCTATGATTTTCTGGAATTTTCTGTGATTAAGTTGAAAATCTTCAAAACCGGTGTCGGCCAGTGCCGCTGACCGATTCCTAGATTTTTAATTCTCAAATTGTTTAGAATTTCATGATGGTCCTTTAGACTTTATCTTTTAGAATTGCAATTCCTACTTATATTCCTTTTCTGAGAATTTTATGATTTTATGGAAATTCAAGCGGAGTCGGTAGGTAGCTGATTCCAGGATTTTTAGCTTCAAAACTATAAAGTATTTCTTCAAACGGATTTCACTATTGGCCTTTATATATTATTCTTGATTTTTGGTAAAATTTTCAGATCATTCCGAGATACTTGAATTTCGGGCATTTTTTTTAATATTTGCAAATTCCTTATTTCCACCTAGATTGCCACCTCATTTCCCACTCACATTCTCACCTAACCCCACTAACTCTCTCCTCCCCATGGCCGGCCAAGTGGCATGGAGGGTGACACCTCATGCTTTCCCTTTTACACCAAAACCCCTCCTTTCTTCACAATTGCCATCTCCTTTACAAAATCCCCATCATATATATTCCTTTCAATTGCAATTAAATCCTTTTCTTCCTCTTTCACTTCATCAAGAGAGAAACCCTCTCCAAAATTCCCTCATCTCCTCCACAAACCCTAGCACCAAGAAACCCTAATCTCTTCTCCTCCATCTCCTCCTCCAACCACAAGAGTTCATCAAGGGCATCACCTCCAACCTCCAAGGCAACTCCAAGTTCAACCTCCTCCACCTCAAGCTTCAACAACCACTCATGGATTGAAGCCACCATCTTCTTCTTGGATCAAGCTCCAATTGAACCCATCCTAGTGAGTATCTTTACTCACCAAGACCTAGTTAACTCCTTATATACTTGTGATGGGAATTCTTGAACACTTGCACCTTAAAAATCCCATATTTAGGTTATCAAACTAAAGATCCAACCTTTCCATGTAGATATCTCTACTCACCAAGGCTAGTCCGTCCTTGTGTACTTGTGTTAGTAAATCAGGTCCCCTAATGTCATAAAAACCCATTTTTGCCATCAAGAACAACCTCCAAGTTCTGTTCTGTAAACTGCTCCCCGACCAGTATTAGTCGACTTGACCTAGAACCTAGTCGACTAGAACACTTAGCTGAAACCTAGTTTTTCTGGAAAACACAGTATTAGTCGACTTACCCCAAATATTAGTCGACTGATCAACCCTCTGGAAATCCCTATTAGTCGACTCCTGAATTCACCTAGTCGACTAACCCTCCTTGGACCAGAAACCAACTCTCGGCCCAGTCGACTTAAGCCTATTTTATTAGTCGACTTGAACACCTTAGTCGACTAGCCATTTTACCTTAGTCGACTAATGTTTCCTGGAACAGTGACCCCAATTCTCTTTATCCCAGACTTAGTCGACTTGCGTACCTGTTAGTCGACTTGAAACCTATATTAGTCGACTAGTCCCTTGACCCTAGTCGACTAATTCTGACTATATGTCTTAAATGATTTCCCTCCTAAAATTGGATCTTGTCGTTGGTTTATGTGTTATGCATTATGGTTTCTTGTACTTCATGACTAGTACTATAGGACTTATTACTTGTTGGATCTTACCTCATTTACTTCACGATTTGTCAAGTAACATTATCAACCACTTGTCAACTTTATGTTCTCTTTTAACACATGTATATCAACTAACCATGCCACTACCTTGCCAGACCCTATAGTTATGTCATGATTGACCCGGCCCATTCTACATTTATTGTTATGTTTTATTGCTTGCTAGACATCACCACTTTGTCATGCTATCCCTTAAACCAAGCATGATACACTTGACTTTATGATTATCTTAATTGCGGGAACCCTGCCTTGTTTTATGGAACTAAGTGCCACATGGAGCAAAGTGCCACGCCACACGGTGGGGGCCACCTCTTGAAACCCATGGGGGTCACCTCTAGAATCCACTCCCTCAGAGCAAAGTGCCACATGGAACAAAGTGCCACACCACACGGTGGGGGCCACCTCTTGAAACCCATGGGGGCCACCTCTTGAATCTGAAGGGCTAATACTGTCACGTTCACTTTTTCCCGTAAACTGATAATCCTTAATAAGCTACAACTTGTATGGGGTATGGGTGGAAGTGATGGATGCCGGAATGATACCTTGCTTATAGTGATGGATATGATATATGCGGCGGAAAGTTGTAGTGGGACTTAGGGCCCACACGATTACCTATAGGGGGACTTTGGGCCTCCAAACCGGTCCCAGGTGGTGGGAACCGTTGGGCCACTAAACTGGTCCCCGGTGTATGAGTGCCACTATACGAGGTGATATCAGTTCTCCATCTACTTCCGTTAACAAACCTCGAATAGCTTATATATGGATGTATGTGAGTTGGGATCGATACCGAAACACATACCTAGATATATGGGTTAGGCGAGTAATAATAATAATAGATGTCAGTTATGTTCTCTGTTATAATTACCGTTATGAGTACCAGCTATGATTCCTGTCTTAGTTCCTGTTATGACTATTATTTACTTGTCGTGATTCCAGTGATGATTCCGGTTATTGGATTATGTCTTTCTCATTTTGATTCATGTCTTCTTGTTTTGTATTCTCGTTATGATTATAGTATGATTTGCAACTCTGATTCTATATGCTTGGATTACTGTGGCATGAGATAGAGGTATATAGATGAGGGTTTCCTTGTTTGGATTATTCCTTCGATGTACTAGTCTCATGGGACCGTGACCTAAGAATATGCAATCACTTTTGCTTGTAATCAGCTTTACTTGTATTTTCCGCCTTATGATTATGTTATATCCGTCCTTACATACTATACTTGTGTTCTAACCCCTATTCATGTCTCTTAGCCACTTGGCTATATTTCATTTATTATTATATGTCTTGACCCCTTGGATTTGCACATTCAGATTCCGAGGCTAGGTCGGAGTGGAGTTGTTCACCGTAGATCGAGCCCTCCGTAGCGAGCAGGCATCTTAGCTCCAGTTCTTGCACCTGACTCCTTTTGACTCACGGGATCTTCATCCTACTCGTGAGCCCTTTTGTGTTCTTCTTGTATATGTTACTTTTGGACTTGTTATGATAAAAGACATATGTAATATGTAATGTTTATCATATACTGTGATGACTTTGTATTGTACCTTTTGTTGGCATATGTAAGAATACCACGCTTTGTGTCGTACTCTGATTACTTATTGTACTTTTATGCTTAGCGTATATACGTGGGGGCTTCTTCTGACCTACGTATATACGTCGCAGTGACGTCCCCGTATCCGTGAAATCGGGGCGTTACAGGTTGGTATCAGAGCCTAGGTTCAGCTTAGGCTCTTACCTCCATAGTACAACAAGTAGCAAATTCTAGTAATTTGCGGATGCCAACATCAATGTACAAAGTCATCTAGTCCTTCTTGATTTTACATTTGGTCTTTCTTGATTCTATCCTTCATATCCTGAAATCCTTCCATTCCATTTTCCAGCTCCTTCCAGTCTATCCATACCTAGTATCGATGGAGAGGAGATCGGGTCGCAGCAACTCCGGATCAGCATCGAATGGAGCAGCGGGAGAGAATGTGGGTATATTGAGGGTTATCCAGATGATGATGGAGAACCAGCAGCAGCAGACCGAGCTTCTCCGGCAAGAGATAGCAGCACCTAAGGAACAGAGGCCGGGGAACATATCAGACTTCAGGAAGCTGCAGCCAGCCATATTTACAGGAGGAGAGAAACCCTTGGATGCTGAGCAATGGCTGACGGACACATCAGACTTGTTGAATGCAGCCCGTGTCCCAAAGGAGAACCAAGTTGAGGTTGCCAAGATTCAACTGAAGGATATAGCCAGGACGTGGTGGCTAGCAGAGGAGGCCAGATTGGAGAAGCCTGTCACTTGGGACACCTTCTCCAAGAGTTTTTACAGCAGATTCTTCCCTGTCACAGCCCAGAAGGACATGGAAGAGCAATTCATCAGACTTCGGCAAGGAACAAGTCCGTGGATGAGTATGCCGCGGAATTTCTGAGACTCAGCCTCTTTGCTCCGTATATGGTGACAGATGAGGAGAAGCGAGCAAGCAGGTTTCAGCAGGGTCTTCAGATGGACATTCAGATGTTCCTAATGCCCCATCATCTGAAGACATATGCGGAGGTTCTCACCAGCGCTCGAGAGGTGGAGCGTGGGTTTGAGAAGAAACAGGCAAACCAGACGAAGAACCAGGCCAGGAAGAGGCCTTTTGAGTTGATGGATGAGGAGGATGCAGATAGGGCAACCCATGGCCCGATGATGAAGAGACCATCCCAAACTCATCTTCCCCAGATCACATGCAATTTCTGCCACAGGCCCGGACACTATAAGAGAGATTGTCGAGCGGCCAAGGGATTATGTTTAGTATGTGGGTCAGGGAGACACATGCTAAGGGATTGCCCACACAGGAAGTTTGGACATGTGGCACCAGTCAGACCGGCTCTTCCAGCTCCAGCACTTCCAGCGCCGCCACTGAGGAGGAACCCTGAACCTGTTGATCGAAGAGTTCCACTTCCACCCCAACGGTATGATCATCAGTATAGGGGAATGAGACCGAGAGCAGATCAGAGGAGAGGACAAGTTCACATCATGGCAGCAGAGGCCTCAGATGATGCAGCAGAGTGGGAAGACCAGTATCCAGACCAGGAGCCCTGAGGACGTCATGGTAACCACTACCCTATTTCTTGCATTTGAGTTGGTTATCCTTCTTAATATTTTTCCATTGTCATTCTATCATTGTTCATTCTGGTCCTTCCTGTATTCATCCTATCCCCTGTTTTGGTTTTATGAAGCCTTTATTCGTGCCCTTGTCCCCTTTGTGTTCAATTTATCCCCTTAACGAAATTGCGAGGACGCAATTTTTGTAAGGTGGGTGGATTGTAATACCCCGTTCCCGGAATACGTACTTAGTTGCGTATTCAGATTTTCGATCGTATTTTTTCGATTTGTTTCCTGTATTTATTCTGTATTATGAATTCCTTATATGATTGTTTTGCCTTGAATTTGGATCGGTGAACTCGGAGTCAGCCTTTGTCTGAGCCGGGGACTCGATCTCAAGAGTTTTACTTGTTTTAGACATTCTGGTTATCCGATTCGATCGATTTCAGTTTTAAACATCGTTTTCCAATATTTTGGATTTTCTATGATTTTCTGGAATTTTCTGTGATTAAGTTGAAAATCTTCAAAACCGTGTCGGCCAGTGCCGCTGACCGATTCCTGGATTTTTAATTGTCAAATTGTTTAGAATTTCATGATGGTCCTTTAGACTTTATCTTTTAGAATTGCAATTCCTACTTATATTCCTTTTCTGAGAATTTTATGATTTTATGGAAATTCAAGCGGAGTCGGTAGGTAGCTGATTCCAGGATTTTTAGCTTCAAAACTATAAAGTATTTCTTCAAACGGATTTCACTATTGGCCTTTATATATTATTCTTGATTTTTGGTAAAATTTCCAGATCATTCCGAGATACTTGAATTTCGGGCATTTTTTTTTAATATTTGCAAATTCCTTATTTCCACCTAGATTGCCACCTCATTTCCCACTCACATTCTCACCTAACCCCACTAACTCTCTCCTCCCCATGGCCGGCCAAGTGGCATGGAGGGTGACACCTCATGCTTTCCCTTTTACACCAAAACCCCTCCTTTCTTCACAATTGCCATCTCCTTTACAAAATCCCCATCATATATATTCCTTTCAATTGCAATTAAATCCTTTTCTTCCTCTTTCACTTCATCAAGAGAGAAACCCTCTCCAAAATTCCCTCATCTCCTCCACAAACCCTAGCACCAAGAAACCCTAATCTCTTCTCCTCCATCTCCTCCTCCAACCACAAGAGTTCATCAAGGGCATCACCTCCAACCTCCAAGGCAACTCCAAGTTCAACCTCCTCCACCTCAAGCTTCAACAACCACTCATGGATTGAAGCCACCATCTTCTTCTTGGATCAAGCTCCAATTGAACCCATCCTAGTGAGTATCTTTACTCACCAAGACCTAGTTAACTCCTTATATACTTGTGATGGGAATTCTTGAACACTTGCACCTTAAAAATCCCATATTTAGGTTATCAAACTAAAGATCCAACCTTTCCATGTAGATATCTCTACTCACCAAGGCTAGTCCGTCCCTTGTGTACTTGTGTTAGTAAATCAGGTCCCCTAATGTCATAAAACCCCATTTTTGCCATCAAGAACAACCTCCAAGTTCTGTTCTGTAAACTGCTCCCCGACCAGTATTAGTCGACTTGACCTAGAACCTAGTCGACTAGAACACTTAGCTGAAACCTAGTTTTTCTGGAAACACAGTATTAGTCGACTTACCCCAAATATTAGTCGACTGATCAACCCTCTGGAAATCCCTATTAGTCGACTCCTGAATTCACCTAGTCGACTAACCCTCCTTGGACCAGAAACCAACTCTCGGCCCAGTCGACTTAAGCCTATTTTATTAGTCGACTTGAACACCTTAGTCGACTAGCCATTTTACCTTAGTCGACTAATGTTTCCTGGAACAGTGACCCCAATTCTCTTTATCCCAGACTTAGTCGACTTGCGTACCTGTTAGTCGACTTGAAACCTATATTAGTCGACTAGTCCCTTGACCCTAGTCGACTAATTCTGACTATATGTCTTAAATGATTTTCCTCCTAAAATTGGATCTTGTCGTTGGTTTATGTGTTATGCATTATGGTTTCTTGTACTTCATGACTAGTACTATAGGACTTATTACTTGTTGGATCTTACCTCATATTACTTCACGATTTGTCAAGTAACATTATCAACCACTTGTCAACTTTATGTTCTCTTTTAACACATGTATATCAACTAACCATGCCACTACCTTGCCAGACCCTATAGTTATGTCATGATTGACCCGGCCCATTCTACATTTATTGTTATGTTTTATTGCTTGCTAGACATCACCACTTTGTCATGCTATCCCTTAAACCAAGCATGATACACTTGACTTTATGATTATCTTAATTGCGGGAACCCTGCCTTGTTTTATGGAACTAAGTGCCACATGGAGCAAAGTGCCACGCCACACGGTGGGGGCCACCTCTTGAAACCCATGGGGGTCACCTCTAGAATCCACTCCCTCAGAGCAAAGTGCCACATGGAACAAAGTGCCACACCACACGGTGGGGGCCACCTCTTGAAACCCATGGGGGCCACCTCTTGAATCTGAAGGGCTAATACTGTCACGTTCACTTTTTCCCGTAAACTGATAATCCTTAATAAGCTACAACTTGTATGGGGTATGGGTGGAAGTGATGGATGCCGGAATGATACCTTGCTTATAGTGATGGATATGATATATGCGGCGGAAAGTTGTAGTGGGACTTAGGGCCCACACGATTATCTATAGGGGGACTTTGGGCCTCCAAACCGGTCCCAGGTGGTGGGAACAGTTGGGCCACTAAACTGGTCCCGGTGTATGAGTGCCACTATACGAGGTGATATCAGTTCTCCATCTACTTCCGTTAACAAACCTCGAATAGCTTATATATGGATGTATGTGAGTTGGGATCGATACCGAAACACATACCTAGATATATGGGTTAGGCGAGTAATAATAATAATAGATGTCAGTTATGTTCTCTGTTATAATTACCGTTATGAGTACCAGCTATGATTCCTGTCTTAGTTCCTGTTATGACTATTATTTACTTGTCGTGATTCCAGTGATGATTCCGGTTATTGGATTATGTCTTTCTCATTTTGATTCATGTCTTCTTGTTTTGTATTCTCGTTATGATTATAGTATGATTTGCAACTCTGATTCTATATGCTTGGATTACTGTGGCATGAGATAGAGGTATATAGATGAGGGTTTCCTTGTTTGGATTATTCCTTCGATGTACTAGTCTCATGGGACCGTGACCTAAGAATATGCAATCACTTTTGCTTGTAATCAGCTTTACTTGTATTTTCCGCCTTATGATTATGTTATATCCGTCCTTACATACTATACTTGTGTTCTAACCCCTATTCATGTCTCTTAGCCACTTGGCTATATTTCATTTATTATTATATGTCTTGACCCCTTGGATTTGCACATTCAGATTCCGAGGCTAGGTCGGAGTGGAGTTGTTCACCGTAGATCGAGCCCTCCGTAGCGAGCAGGCATCTTAGCTCCAGTTCTTGCACCTGACTCCTTTTGACTCACGGGATCTTCATCCTACTCGTGAGCCCTTTTGTGTTCTTCTTGTATATGTTACTTTTGGACTTGTTATGATAAAAGACATATGTAATATGTAATGTTTATCATATACTGTGATGACTTTGTATTGTACCTTTTGTTGGCATATGTAAGAATACCACGCTTTGTGTCGTACTCTGATTACTTATTGTACTTTTATGCTTAGCGTATATACGTGGGGGCTTCTTCTGACCTACGTATATACGTCGCAGTGACGTCCCCGTATCCGTGAAATCGGGGCGTTACAATTTCCGCCTCCACTGAGTGAAAATCCTGCGTACGCCACTGCTCGCTGGGATGAAATTGTTCTTGGTGAGGCAAGCTTGGATGTCGCAGGCCTCCTCCTTGCATGGCTTCTTGCTCTACTGCTTCCCTCACATCTTATTAATTTGATCTCTATATTTACCGCCACAAAATAATTAATATATATATATATATATATATATATGAGAAAAATTTACCTCAGTCATCAGTTGAGAGAGACTCTCTCAGCTGGCGCTTCAATATGGTCGCAGCTGACTGCGACATGATCGCAGTCCTAAAAAATCATATATTTTCAGTATAAGTAGGATTGCGACCATGATAGCAGTCTTCAGAAAAAGACTGTGCCTATGGTCGCAGTCCTTAGAAAAAGAAAAGACTGCTACCATAATAGCAGTCCTCAGATAAATAATGCGACTTAATCACAGTCCTCACAAAAAACTGCGACCATGGTAACAGCGCCCAAAATTGTGACTAAAATTCAGCCACGTCGCGCCAGCTGAGAGAGTCTCTCAGCTGGGGCTGAGGTAGAGATCCCTATGTGTGTGTGTGTGTGTGTGTGTGTGTGTGTGTGTGTGAAATGTACCTCAGCCGACAGCTGAGAGAGACTCTCTCAGCTGTCACTTTAAAATGGTCGCAAACTTACTGCAACATAGTCCCAGTCCACTAACATGGTGGCAGTCCTAAAAAATCATATATTTTCAGTGTAATTAGGACAGCGACCATGATAGCAGTCCTCAGAAAAAAAACTGTGACCTTGGTGGCAGTCCTTAGAAAAGACTGCGACCATGACTGCAATCCTCATAAAAACACTGTGACTTAATCACAGTCATCATATAAAACTGCGACCATGGTACCAGCACTCAAAATTGTGATTAAAACTAAGTCACGAAGTGCCAGCTTAGAGAGTCTCTCTCAGCTGTCGGCTGAGGTACAGATCCCTCTCTCTCTCTCTCTCTCTCTCTATATATATATTATATATAATATATATATATATATATATATATATATATATATATATATTATATATATATATATATATATATATATATATATATATATATATATATATATATATATATATATATATATATATTGTTAGCTTGTGGTTCTTGAGGGAGCGTTTTCTTGCTCGCATCGGGGGTTTAGCAATGGAGAATATTCGGAATAGAATTTAAGGGGCTGTTTATTTTGCCGTAAAAGGCGTAAAAGTCCTTAATTCGTAAATGACTTACAACCCAATTACAACTACGGTGTTAGTTTAGACGTAATTCGTAAAAGACTTACGTAACTCAACTACCACTCACTTGCAACCCAATCACCACTCACTTAGAGCCCAGTTACAGTTAATTTTGTGGTGATGCAAATTTGTATTAGTTTTTTATGTTAATATTAATTTTTTTTAATATTTAGCATTTTTAATATTTATTTGCAATATTAAAACTTTTTAAATCACCAAATAGTTAATTTTGTGGTCAACTTTTTCACTTATGACTTACATATTACGACAACCAAACACCGTAAAATACAATACACTTTCTCGCTTACAACTTTATATTACCAATCAAACACCGTAAAACTTACATGCATGTAACTCATTTACAACTGTAAAAAATTTTACCAATTACGACTTACGAATTACGGTCAATTTCTATAACCAAACAGACCTAAGTGGAGCCTGGCTGCAAGGATCCCCCCCCCCCCCCCCCGGGAAAAAAAAAAACAAAAAAAAACACCCAAAGGATGACCAAGGCACCCCAAAATTATTACAAGTTTACCATTATTTTTTTCACAATTTCACCCATAGTGAAAAATCAAAAATGTCCCTTTCTTCTTCTCCCTCACCCCTCCCCCTCCTTCCCAGCCTTCCCCGCTCGTCCTCCACCGCGCCCCCTCCCCTCCAATCTCCTCCCCCCTCCTCCCCTCACTCCGGGCCAAACAGATGGGGGAGGGGGGAGGGGGGGGGGGGAGGTCGAACGGAGGGAGCGGGGGGAGGCTGGAGAGAGAGGGGGTCACCGAGGAGGGAGGCACCCGGGGGGTTTCGCGAGGAGGGGTGATCACCGACATGGGAGGGAGAGGGGGAGGAGAAGAAGAGGGTATTTAGGCTTTTTTTATTTTATTTGAGGTACCTTTATCACATTTGTGGGTGCCATAATCCTGAGGTGCCTTCATCAATTTTTGAGGTGGAAATATCCTCTCCCTTATTCTATATGCTTCAAGAAAGGCTGCCACCCAACTGAGCTTTAAACATATGAGCCCAGCATTGGCCCTTAAATTTCAAACAAGGCCCAAAGTGTAAAAAAAAAAAAAAAACCATTGGGCACGAAGCTTGTTATCAATTTTAAATTTTTTTTTTTACATTTATTACTAGTCTACACATAGCGGTGTAAATCGAGTGACGGAAGAGGATTTTGGGGAGAAAGAAGAAACAGCAGGAGAGGATCGATGCGAAAAGGACGAGGAGGAGCAGAAGAAAGAGGAGAAGGAGGTCTGGGGGGTTGCTGGAAGGAGGAGGAAAGAGGAAGAAAGATGAGGGCGTGAGAGAGAGAGAGAGCGAGATAAGGAGAGGGAAAGAGGAAGAACCATGAGAGGGAGATTGGGGCGCTGCAGGTGCTGCTATGAGAGAGAGAGAGAGAGAGAGAGAGAGAGAGGAGCAAGGGTGAAGACGGACAGATGATAGGACGGACGAACAACTTTTGTGAATGAGTCGCAGGAGAAAACTTCGCTTTGCTCGGTTTTGATTATTGTTATTGTTATTGTTGTTTTGAGATAACGGTGAAAACCCCACGCTTCATTAAAAAAAATGTAATGGACCAGAATAAAAATTAAACAGTGAACGAGACTATCATTTTGAACGTAAGAGCCTAAGACTTTTACAACTGAGTTAGAGTTCTAACCCGTATCATCATTGTTATTATACCAAAAAAGTACATCATAAATTGACACACTGGATTTTATCCAAAGTTGTCACGCCTGATTCAATGTTCAAAAGTTGAGATTGAGCAATGAGAAATTCAAGACAAAAAATTAGAAAAGAGTAGAGTAACAAGAGAGACATAAAATTAGAGTGTAGCTCAGGTGTCACTGCAGTACAGTTATAAAACCTCTTTGTAGTGAGTAAGAGATTTGAGATTAACAAGTTAATAGCCGAAAGCTTCGAATCAGAAATTTATGCCAGGGGGGGAATGAGGTATAGTAAACTTCAAATCAGCAAGGAAGCAATTATCTGATGTGGAAACAGAAGAGGCATATTTCACAACTCACAAGCTAACATCTTCATACAGATTCAAGCAACCTCATTGTGTCGCGGGCACAAAATCATGCTTTGAGACGAAGACGACGCAAAAGAATTTGTTTGAAGAAAAGAGATTATATTTTTTAGTACAGCACTGCTGCACAAGCTGGCTGCATTTTATGGGACCCAGAGATATATCAACAAACTGGTTCCACAAATCTCCTCAGAAACAGAATACATACATATGATATGAGCTATATGTCTCACAAGACGAACATGTCCACACAGTTTGAGAGCACTTCATGCATAAAGGACGCAGACCAAGCTCGACCAGCAGATGAAGCATAGGGATCAAGCTCTTGTGACCCGGTGAATTAGTCAAGTCCGAGCTGATTTATTTTCAACCCATACAGTATCTTTATTCTACAACAATGTGATTACAATGATATACAGTAACTTTATTCTACAACAATGTGATCACAACGCCCATACCAGTGGTGACATGTCTCAGGTCTCTGAGGAAGCATGAAGGCAGTCAGTCACAGCTTACTAGATACTGCAAGATACTTAGTATGGCGCGCCTGGGCTATCAACTTTCCAGTCTTCTTCTTCCTAAATTCAACAGAAGTTACTCCGACCGGCTTGGCAGTGTTCAAAAGCTTGGCCTCAATCTCAATTTCTTCCTGGAAATCAATCAACCATACAACTCAATTCAGTATTTGCGTAAAGTATTCAGACTAAATACTTCAGCTTCTCTATTAGTCATCTCAAAAAAAAAAAAGTCGAAAGCATGAATTATTGAACTCGAGATGGCCAAACAGGTACTGAAACCATTAGCCATCACATAATTCACGGCAGCCAAGCGTCAATGCAGGAGTAAAACCAGAGTTCTTTTCTTCAAGAAACAATCACATATTTGAAATATATTGCATGGTAAACGATGAATGCTTCTTTTACTGCATAAACAAGGCTTATATGTATCGGTACAATGAAATATTTAAGCTCAAAGATGTGACCAGAAAAATAGATGATCAGATAAATAAACAACAATTGCCAGTTGATAGAAATAGAGAGGAGGGACTAAAGGAAGACGAAAAATGCCTGGGAACAAGGGTATCACATTGAGGAAGATATGAGAATGGCAAAAATGATTCTACAACGGCCCAAAAAGCTTCTTCCATTTTCCAATCAAAAATAAGAGGAGAGGAGGCGCGGGTTGGGGGGGGGGGGGGGGGGGGGGGGGTGGGGGGGGGGGGTGGGGGGCGGTTTGTTTATTCAGTTTATTTGCTTTTACATAAATTTGCTTGCTGTAGATGAACTGACACAGTCAAAAGTGCAAAAGAATGCATATCATGAGCAAAATATTTAGTTCTTGATTAAGATTACATAAAATGGTAACATATTTATAAAGCGGCTTTATATGTGATGTAATAGTCACAAGGGTTGAGTCCTAAATAGATCCATTAGAGTCTTATCTTAAGACAGAAAAATTTATGTCTAGTTGAGTATACTTAAGTTAATTGGAGCCTTCTAGCCATATAAGGGTTTTGTACCGATTTTGTAGCATTTAAAGATTTTAGTAAACATAATTTGGCTAATTAGATGGTAACTCTAGATGACAATATGCCAGTAACTGAGATATATGCGTCCATTCTAAGCTCATAATCAAGATCGAGATCTCAGAATCGTTATCAGAATCACCGACAGTTAATATCATCAGAATTGGCCAAATTGTCTTGGTGACATCAGAATTGGTGAAAAAATAACTAAAATTATTTTAAAAATTGTTTAGATAATCAGCAACATTTTGACATGTTTTTGAAAATAACTGATGAAATTTGAATCACATTTTGGCAAAGTTTATAAAACATAATAGCTGATGTAAAGATAAAATGTATATAACATAGAATATTCTGATGAAAAAAATAGATAAATTAATTAGATAATAATTTTTCTAATAAATAAAAGTTAATTAGCTGTATTTATGCTAACAAATAAAATAATTATTTTTGCTAAACTAATTAATAAATTTATTAAATTACATACACACACACATATAAAGAGAGATAGATTTATGTCATTCCGGAAGGATTAGAGGCCGAATCCTTCCCACTCAAATACGATCCTACAATATCCAAGTGCAAGATCTATTCCGTTGAAGTTGATCTACATTATTTCAAGTAATTAAAATCAAAAATCATGTATTTTCAATACTTTTTTGCCCATAAATAGACTTGTGTCATTTCGGAAGAATTCGAGGCCGAATCCTTCTTACTCAAATACAATCTTACGACATCTGATTGCAAGATCTATTCCGTTGAAGTTAATCTACACTATTCCAAGTAAAAAAAATGAAAAATTATATATTTTGAATACTTTTTGCCCATTCATCAAGTAGGCTCAAAATGAACGTACGAAAATAGCATATTGCTTAGATCTTAGATCTACGTCTTTAGACATATAAATTCTCGATCCGACTATTTAATCATGATCTAAACACTTAAAAACCCTCAGACACTAGATTTTTTTAGATTTCAAATATTCTACACCGTTAAACTAAGCAACTCACTATTTCGGCCGTCCATTTTGCGCCATTTGATGAATGAGTAAAAAGTATTCAAAATACATGATTTTTTATTTTTAGTTACTTGAAATAATATAGATCAACTTTAACGGAGTGAATCTTACATTCGGATGTCGTAGGGTTGTGTTTGAGTGGAAAGAATTCGGCCTCGAATCCTTCCAGAATGACACAAGTATGTGTGTGTGCGTGTGTGTATATGAGAAAATATATATAGGTTGCCAACCTAGAGGTTTTCTAGCTTGGCACCCATGCGGCTCAATCTCAGTCTCAGATAAGGATTAAGTTGAGATCAGCACATAAGGGGTTATTTTGCACAAACCCCCTCCTCTTTTAAAAAATATGTGGCCCCTACATGGGCAACATAAAACTCTCTCTTCCTCTCTCTCTCTTTCTTTCTCCTGACTCATCTCAGCTCTCTTTTTTATCCCTCTTGGATCTCGCTCACCGCCCCACCTCTTACTTAGTCTCGCCAGTTAGCCCTCCATCTCGCAAGCCGTCCACTTCTCCTCTCCCTCTCGATCTCGAGCTCATCGAGATCCACTGCCAACCATCTCTCTCTCTTCTTCCTCTCGTTCTCGAGGCTCGCCCACCTCTCTCCTCTCCGTCGCCCTCTCAATCTCGTTGGCACATCATCCAACTCTCTTCACTTGCCCTCTCAATCTCGCTGAAACCCACCTCTGCCCACCTCTCTCTCTCTCCCCCCCCCCTCTCCCTCTATATTATGTGGCGATCGGCTATCTAAATCGGCCAGAATCATATGAAATCCGCAGATATTAGCCGAAATCAGCCAATATCGATTGATTCTATTTTTTTCGAGCCGATTCTAAGTCGTCTCGGCTGAGTCCGATTTCTGCAGCTCGATTTGAACTCGAACCCGACCAATTCCGATACGATTCATATCGGAATCGGTCGATTCCTCATTCCATGCTCATGATATATTCTTCTAGGTCCCTTGATGAGAGATACCTCTTGCATGTGTCACTTATGCCAAAATGGTCCATTTAGTCCAACTTATTATAACCTTAATTGTAGAACTGGAAGCCTAGCACTTTCTTATTTTATTTGACCATAACTATGACTTTCTACTTCATCAAAAAAGACTATTACAGTTAACTGAGAATGGTGGTATGTGTATGTAGGGTGGGTTAACAACATCCAAATGAGGGAAGTTCTTACGAATGAAGATAATATGAATTTATTCTGCAAGTAAATCTCTTCTTCCTTCGTTCCTTGCTTTCTTGTTTTTGCTTTCCTTTATACTCGCAGAAAATTCTTCTCCTTCTCAGTTTTGTAGAGGCTTGCTGTGAATCAATCACTTCCAAACTATGTCCTATAAACACATGGACAAGACCAACCCACACATAACAAAATTATAAAAAAAAATAGTATTGTGTCAGACGTGTAGCACGATATAACTTCATAATAGAAGTGTCCGTCCTAGATACCTAATCTTAGACTAGTTAAAGTCCGAATCGAGAAGTGATTCATTTTTGTATTGTATAGCTCTCGTGGCACACCAACTATATATAGATTTGTTTTCTATTCGCTTCTTTCTTTTCCTTTTCCAAGAATTTTCTGAATTGCATCATAAGTTGATTCTCATCCTAGACTGAATCCTCCATTCCTATCATAAACTCTTCAACCCTATATTTACAAATTCAAAATGGAACCTATTGTTCACGCTAATCTCACAGCATGCCTGTTGGCCCAAGGTTACAATCACCCGTCTTTAGTGTGTTTTGATGATTACAAAACGTATTAGTTATTTGTACTAATATTATTTGTTGTTTAAGTGTGTTTCAGGTTTTCTATCTTGCATAGGTGTTTTCTTCCCTAAAGGAAGGTGACTTGGACTCAAGATAACTCAAATTGGGCTCAAGATGCAAAATTGAAGATCAAGTGGAGAAAGCTCCTCTTGAAGCCTTGAAGTCCTTAGAACATTGTAAGAATAGAATGTTAAAGTTTGAGTGTAGGATAATTGGCTCTAGGATTTGCACACACACTTATTCTTTATCTTTTCTATGTTTTAAAAATGTTCGGTTTTAAGTTTTATGCATTAGTTTATGTATACATGTTTCCAACTTGTTTTATATTGAAAATCTTTGTTTAAAACATGTGTAGACTAATCCTTGCATAATACTTAGTCATATATATTTTTAAAAAAAGGTTTTTACAAAAAATCCCAACTTCAAATTCAGCCTGTTTTTCTGTTTCAGGCGAGACCGGTCGACCGGACAGTCGACCGGCGCCTGTGTCAAGACATGCACGGTTTGTGCATGTCTGTCGGTCGACTGGCCGGTCGACCGACTGTAACCAATTTTGCTCTCGGTTTGTTTGAGTCGACCGACCGGTCGACCGGTAGAAGGAAACTGTGTTTCCTCAAAGAGGACGGTCGACCGGAGCCCAACGGCTCTTTGCCAGCAAGGCGACGGTCGACCGGACCGGTCGACCGCCAAGCCTGCTGCTGGCCAACGGCTCTTTCCTCTTTGGGATAGTTCTGAAATCTGTTTTTTCTGTCTTCTTTAACAGAGTTTTAGAGAGTTGTTGGGGCCTTTTGCAGGTCAAATTAGGTGTAAAGAAAAGAGTTTTAATCTATTCTCTCCTTATAAATAGAGGGCAATAGGTCTTTGTTATTTACCAAGAAAAATGCTCAAGTTTTCATTGTTTTCAAAGAGAAAAGGAAAAATTGTTTTAAAGCTTTCAATTCCAATCTTTTGAGCTAGTTTTTCAGTTGTGTTTGACTGCTAATATCACTCTACAACTGAAGTTTTCTCACCACACTTCATAGAGCCAAAATCCATTACTCATACTATAGTGAAGTTGTAAAAAGAGTGAGAATTGTAAAAGTGTTTGAGAAAGAGTTTAGTGATCTTGTTGTGATCACTCTTGTTCTTGTGATTCTCTTCTTGTGGAGCAACCTCTAAGGTTGAGGTTCTTTTGTAAGGTGTGGAGCTCGGTGCTCGGTCTTCGGTAGACCAAATTGTAAGGCGTCCTCAGTGGATAGTGGAAACCCTTCACGGAGGTGAAGGCGGGGACTAGAGCGGTGGCTCGAACCTCGAAACAAATCATTCGTGTTTGCGATTGCCTTGCGTCATCTTGCTTTATTTTTCTCTTGCTTTATATTGTCTACAACTATTTGCTTGAGAACTAACCCTTTACTTATGCAATCTTCTCTTGTTTACTTTACTTGTAATATTTATTGTGTGTATTTCATCATAGCATTTCATTCTTATCTTGTTCGATCAAATCTCATACAACACGGTTGCATTGCGCACCTCAAACCCATCTTTAAGGGGAATTGGGAGGACGGAGTTCAGAACCCTTCACCGGGTATTCGGCTCCTAGTCGTGTTTTGAGAGATCGTTGCATCACTCATATTTACTTAAGTTTAAAAAGATCATTAGATTAGCAATTACACCTATTCACCCCCCCCTCTAGGTGTATTTCAATTGGTATCAGAGCTTGGACTCTAGGATTTGGCTTAACAACCTTAGAGAGATCCTCACATTGTTAATCATTTCATTCATACTCATTTAGTAAACATGGCCGATGGTATCAAGATACCCCCTAAGTTTGATGGACTTAACTTTCCCATATGGAAGGTTAAGATGACCGTGTTCTTGCAATCTCTAGGTAGCCGAGTTGCAAAGGCCGTGACCAAATCTTTTACCACACCCACCGGTGATGAATCTACTTGGTCCGAAATTGAGAACAAGGAGTTTGATGCCAATGCTAGGGCTCATTATGCACTCCTACAAGCCCTCAATGATGATGACATAGCTAGAGTCATCCATTGCAAATCCGCATACGAGATTTGGACCCATTTGTTAGTCACACATGAGGGGACATCACAAGTGAAGAGGGCCAAGATAGACCTTCTTCGGTCCCAATATGAAAATTTTAGCATGCAAGAGAATGAAACCATAGATGATATGGTTACAAAATTTACCAAGATTACTAATGGACTTTCTTCTCTAGGTGAGGACATCAACAATGATCAAAGAGTAAGAAAGATCATCCGGGCTCTTCCTCCTTCATGGGAAGTCAAGGCTACAACCTTGAAGGAACTCAACGACAAGGATGAGATAGAGCTAATTGGTCTCATTGGAAATCTAAAACCCATGAGATGGAAAGGAAAGCAAGAGAGGAGATGGCTCTCTCCAAGAAGAAGACCATAGCTTTCAAAAGTCAAGCTACTCACTCCGACGAAGATGATGAAGAAGAAGATGACGAAGAGCTCTCACTTCTTGTCAAGAATGTCCGGAGGATGTACAACAAGGCGAAATTCCAAGGTAGAAGGAGATGGCAAGGAGGCAAAGAAGAAAGAAAGATCATATGCTTCAATTGCCAAAAGCCGGGACACATTGTTGCGGAATGTCCGGACAAAGTGAAGCCATCCTCATCCAAGAAGCCCTTCAAGAAGAAAGCAATGAAGGCGACATGGGATTCCGAGAGCGAATCCGAGGAGGAGATCGACACCGCCAACATGTGCTTCATGGCTAATGAAAGCACATGCAAGGTAACCCTTCCCCTTCATTTGATGAAGATCTTTCCATGGATGAGTTAGGAGAAGCCTTTGTAGAATTGTCTCACAATTATGACTTCTTAAAGAAAAAGTATTTAAAAATGAAAAAGGAAAATGAATCTCTTAGTCTTCAAGTTGTAAATCTTTCTAAAGAAAATAATGACTTGCATTCTACTTTGGTTTCCACTAAAAATGAATTTGATAAATATAAGATTTCTTGTAAAGGCAAGTCCCCATTTGTTGATGCTAATGAGATTACCATGCTTAAGGAAAGAATAGATTCTTTAGGTATTGTTTTGAAAAAGTGTAGTGAGTTTGATAAGAAAAGGATTGAGGCTATGTTCCCTAAGAAACAAGCCTCTAAGAAAAATGTTCATAATGCTCATGCTCATGTACATACCACACAACCTTTACATCGTGGCAAACCCCCAAAGCATGCTCACACTTCACACACACATGCTCACACTCCACACGCACATCATGCATTCATGTATGGTAGAGTGTTCTCATGTTCACATTGTGGGCGGAAAGGACACTTAACCAATTTTTGCTATGATAGACTAAGTGCATCTCATCATAATGTTTGGGTTCGAAACACTAACTTCCAAGGACCCAAGAAAGTTTGGGTACCAAAATCAACGATTTTGTTAAATGATGTAGGTACCTTCCAAAGCCCAACGACGTAGAGGATTGTGGTATCTTGATAGTGGTTGCTCAAGGCACATGACTTGGGATATCAACAACTTTGCAACCCTATCAAGATACCATGAAGGTGGCACCGTCACCTTCGGAGATGACGCCAAGGGTAAAATCATCGGTATCAGTAATATAAAACTTGGCACATCCCCTTTAATTGAGAATGTAGTTTTAGTTGACGGCCTCAAGCATAATCTCTTGAGTGTTAGTCAATTATGTGATAAAGGTTTTGATGTAGTTTTTGATAATGTTGTTTGTAAAGTAATTGATAGAATTTCTAATGCTTGTGTTTTCCGGTTTTCGTGAAAGTAATGTTTATATGATAGATATGTTAAATATGTCTTGTAATATAACATGTTTAAAAGCCCTCGATGACGACTCTTGGTTGTGGCATAGAAGATTAGGCCACATTTCTTTTGACCATATATCTAGGCTTAACACAAAGGAAATGGTGAAAGGTATTCCTTATTTGAATTTTGAAAAGGACCGAGTTTGTGACGCATGTCAATTTGGGAAACAAACTAAGTCTTCTTTCAAGTCAATTAAGGATATCATGACATCACGTCCCTTGGAGTTAATCCATATGGATCTATTGGCCCTACACAAACCAAAAGTCTAAGTGGGAATAGATTTGCATTTGTTTTAGTTGATGATTTTTCACGTTTTACTTGGGTTTTCTTTCTTGAGCATAAAAATCAAGCATTTTCGTATTTCCAAACTTTTAAGAAAAGAGTTGAAAAAGAAAAGGATGTTTCGATTTTAAGAATAAGAAGTGATAGAGGAGGTGAATTCATTAACCCCAACCCTTTACCACTTTTTGTGAAGAACATGGAATAAAGCATGAACTATCTTGTCCTAGAACTCCACAACAAAATGGAGTAGTTGAACGGAAAAATCGAACTTTGCAAGAGATGGCTAGGACAATGCTTAGTGAATATGGTCTACCCATTATTTGTGGGCCGAGGCCGTTAATACATCATGCTATATATCAAATCGTGTTTTCTTGTGTAAAAATACTACAAAAACCTCTTTTGAAATGTACTTTTCTAAAACCAAATGTTTCATATTTCAAGGTTTTTGGATGCAAATGTTTTGTTTTAAATACAAAAGATAATTTAGGAAAATTTGATCCTAAATCTTATGAGGCTATATTTGTGGGTTATTCTAGTACTAGTAAGGCTTATAGAGTCTTCAATAGGTCATCATTGACTATTGAGGAATCTATACATGTTAAGTTTGAGGAATCTAACTTGTTTGTTAAGAATGTTGTAGAAATAGATGCTTTGCATGAAGGCTTGGAGAAAGTGACCTTGGAGGATACACCTACTATGGGAGACAAGCCAAAGGATGATAAAGGAAGTGAAGCTAAAATACAAGAGGCTCAAGGAAATGAAGATCAAACAAATGGAGAAGAGCCCACTCAACAACTTCCAAAGGATTGGAGATACAATCCACATCATCCCAAGGACCTCATCATAGGTGAAGTATCAAAAGGGGTAACAACTCGCTCTAAACTTCATGACTATTGTGGACATTATGCATTTATTTCTCATGTTGAACCCAAGAACGTCCTCGAAGCCGAGGCCGATTCATATTGGTTGCTAGCTATGCAAGAGGAACTCAATCAATTTGAGCGCAACCAAGTTTGGCACCTTGTTCCTAGGCCCCACGATAGACCAACAATTGGTACTAAGTGGATCTTTAAGAACAAGTTGGATGAATCGGGTAACGTTGTTAGGAATAAAGCTAGGTTAGTTGCCCAAGGTTACACTCAAATCGAAGGAATCGATTTTGAAGAAAACTTTGCACCCGTAGCACGGCTTGAAGCCATACGGATGACACTAGCATTTGCCTCATATAAAGATTTTAAATTGTTTCAAATGGATGTTAAAAGTGCTTTTCTAAATGGTTTTATTGAAGAGGAGGTGTATGTTGAACAACCCCCCGGGTTTGTTGATCCTACACATCTGGATTTTGTATTCAAATTAGATAAAGCTCTTTATGGTTTAAAACAAGCCCCTAGGGCTTGGTATGAAAGACTTTCTTCATTTTTGATTTCAAATGGTTTTAAGAAATGTAAAATTGATACAACCTTATTTACAAAACATGTAGAAAAGGATATACTCATTGTACAAATTTATGTAGATGATATTATTTTTGGTTCTACTAATGAATCTCTTTGCCAAGCTTTTGAGTCATGCATGAGGATGAATTCGAAATGTCTATGATGGGGGAGCTCAACTATTTCCTTGGACTCCAAATCAAGCAAAAGAAGGATGGGATCTTCATAAATCAAGCCAAGTACACAAAGGAACTAATCAAAAGGTTCGGGCTTGAAGAATCTAAAGTAAGCAAAACTCGCATGGCAACAACTACAAAGCTTGACAAGGATGAACAAGGTAAATGTGTAGACATTAAATTATATCGTAGCATGATAGGTAGCTTGCTTTATTTAACGGCTAGTAGGCCGGATATTATGTTTTCCGTGTGTCTTTGTGCACGTTTTCAATCTTGTCCTAAAGAGTCTCACATAATTGCGGTTAAACGCATAATTAGATACCTTAAGGGCACTATTGAAATGGGTTTGTGGTATCCGAAAACCGGCCAATTTTCAATGACGAGTTTTTCGGATGCCGACTATGCGGGTTGTAGGGTAGATAGGAAGAGCACAAGTGGAACATGCCAATTCTTAGGTAATTGTCTTGTATCTTGGTCTTCTAAAAAGCAAAATCGGTAGCCCTTTCAACCGCCGAGGCAGAGTATGTTGCGGCCGGAGCTTGTTGTGCACAAGTTCTTTGGATGAAACATACTCTCCTTGACTATGATTTACACTTTGATCATGTTAAAATATTTTGTGATAATACTAGTACTATTCACATGACAAAGAATGCAAATCAACATAGTAAAACCAAACACATTGACATTAGGTATCACTTTCTTAGAGATCACTTTGAGAAAGGAGATATTGATATAGATTATGTTTCTACCGATTTTCAACTTGCCGATATTTCACTAAACCTTTAGATTATGCTAGATTTTCATTTATTTGTGGTGAGTTGAATGTATGTATGATTGATTCTTAAAATATTTTTTAGTTTGTTCGTTTTTTTTTTGTTATTTTTAACCCTTTTTGATGTATGACAAAAGGGGGAGAAAATATATAAGTTTAATAAGGTGTTTATTACTTGAAATATATAAGTTTAATTAAGGTGTTTATTACTTGAAGTTTTTAGGGAGAAAAAGGATATTTGAAAACAGATAAGTTTGCTTATTATAAATTTGTTTAATGTTGTTCATTATTTGAGTTATATGACAAATTTTATGGTGTTGATATTTTCATAATGCTTCATGATAAATACATAGCATTGTTTGAGGGGGAGCTTTCCAAGCTTTTCTTCCTTTATTTGTTTCAATAACTTATATGTTTTGTCATCATCAAAAAGGGGGAGATTGTTGGCCCAAGGTTACAATCACCCGTCTTTAGTGTGTTTTGATGATTACAAAACGTATTAGTTATTTGTACTAATATTATTTGTTGTTTAAGTGTGTTTCAGGTTTTCTATCTTGCATAGGTGTTTTCTTCCCTAAAGGAAGGTGACTTGGACTCAAGATAACTCAAATTGGGCTCAAGATGCAAATTGAAGATCAAGTGGAGAAAGCCCCTCTTGAAGCCTTGAAGTCCTTAGAACATTGTAAGAATAGAATGTTAAAGTTTGAGTGTAGGATAATTGGCTCTAGGATTTGCACACACACTTATTCTTTATCTTTTCTATGTTTTAAAAATGTTCGGTTTTAAGTTTTATGCATTAGTTTATGTATACATGTTTCCAACTTGTTTTATATTGAAAATCTTTGTTTAAAACATGTGTAGACTAATCCTTGCATAATACTTAGTCATAAATATTTTTAAAAAAAGGTTTTTACAAAAAATCCCAACTTCAAATTCAGCCTGTTTTTCTGTTTCAGGCGAGACCGGTCGACCGGACAGTCGACCGGCGCCTGTGTCAGGACATGCACGGTTTGTGCATGTCTGTCGGTCGACTGGCCGGTCGACCGACTGTAACCAATTTTGCTCTCGGTTTGTTTGAGTCGACCGACCGGTCGACCGGTAGAAGGAAACTGTGTTTCCTCAAAGAGGACGGTCGACCGGAGCCCAACGGCTCTTTGCCAGCAAGGCGACGGTCGACCGGACCGGTCGACCGCCAAGCCTGCTGCTGGCCAACGGCTCTTTCCTCTTTGGGATAGTTCTGAAATCTGTTTTTTCTGTCTTCTTTAACAGAGTTTTAGAGAGTTGTTGGGGGCCTTTTGCAGGTCAAATTAGGTGTAAAGAAAAGAGTTTTAATCTATTCTCTCCTTATAAATAGAGGGCAATAGGTCTTTGTTATTTACCAAGAAAAATGCTCAAGTTTTCATTGTTTTCAAAGAGAAAAGGAAAAATTGTTTTAAAGCTTTCAATTCCAATCTTTTGAGCTAGTTTTTCAGTTGTGTTTGATTGCTATATCACTCTACAACTGAAGTTTTCTCACCACACTTCATAGAGCCAAAAATCCATTACTCATACTATAGTGAAGTTGTAAAAAGAGTGAGAATTGTAAAAGTGTTTGAGAAAGAGTTTAGTGATCTTGTTGTGATCACTCTTGTTCTTGTGATTCTCTTCTTGTGGAGCAACCTCTAGGTTGAGGTTCTTTGTAAGGTGTGGAGCTCGGTGCTCGGTCTTCGGTAGACCAAATTGTAAGGCGTCCTCGGTGGATAGTGGAAACCCTTCACGGAGGTGAAGGCGGGGACTAGAGCGGTGACTCGAACCTCGAAACAAATCATTCGTGTTTGCGATTGCCTTGCATCATCTTGCTTTATTTTTCTCTTGCTTTATATTGTCTACAACTATTTGCTTGAGAACTAACCCTTTACTTGTGCAATCTTCTCTTGTTTACTTTACTTGTAATATTTATTGTGTGTATTTCATCATAGCATTTCATTCTTATCTTGTTCGATCAAATCTCATACAACACGGTTGCATTGCGCACCTCTAACCCATCTTTAAGGGGAATTAGGAGGACGGAGTTCAGAACCCTTCACCGGGTATTCGGCTCCTAGTCGTGTTTTGAGAGATCGTTGCATCACTCATATTTACTTAAGTTTAAAAAGATCATTAGATTAGCAATTACACCTATTCACCCCCCCCCCCTCTAGGTGTATTTCAATGCCGTCTATTCGGAATACATAACATAAAACTCAATAAAATCCTATCTTAGATATTTAACCCCATTTGACAGTCCCAAGGAAATCATTAGCTCAATGAAACATGCTTTAATCACCTAGGTGCATTCATTGCATCAAATCGCACAAACTACTCGTCTATCTCAAGTTACCCAAAACATAAAAATAAACAATAAATCTCCCTGATAAATAAATGTACTTAATTACATATGTAGTTCAGTTCTCGTGTGTGAGCCACACACACATTATAATAGGGTCAATCACGTGTTTGTGAGAAGAGAGGAGTAATAAGATTGAGGATGGTGCTTTTAACGAAGCATGGAAGAAAGGAACAGGGTTGTCGACAGTCCTCTTGCTGCAGACAGTACAGACACGGATACGTGTCTGCAAGTGAAACGTACTGTCGACAGCAGGCAACTTGCGCTGTCGTCAGTGGTTTACAGAAAGTTGAGATTTCAAAGTTTGGGTTTTCTGTCAATAGGCCCCTTGGGCTGTCGACAGCATTTTGTTTCTGGGCGAATCCGAGATGATTTCTGAATTTGTAAACCAAATTCAGAGTTTTTGGTTTTCTTTTCTATAGGGACTTCATGCCTATATAAAGAGGAGATATTCCTCCTGCTATTGTATCATATACTTGATTGATTTAATAAGATCTCTCTCCCCTCCTACCCGAGGACATAGGCAATTACCGAATCTCATTTTCCTTGTTCGTGTAATTGGTGACTATTTTCTATTGTTGTTCTATGTTACTGAGATTCCAACAAGTGGTATCAAAGCTTTCCAGGTTCGACGGGGAGTTTTCGTTCGGGTGGAGCAAATCGCTTTGAAACTGTCTACAATTTCGATTAGAGGTAAAGATCTGATCTTTCCTATTTGAATCTGTTTTCACTGATCATTTTTCGCATTACTTTGAGGAATCTATTGAGGAGATGGCTGAAAGTAGTTAATCATCGGTGAAATCTGTGAGTCACCTTTCGACAAATATTGATGTCGTGAAGTTTGACGGCACGAACAATTTTGGGATGTGGAGATGTGAGGCTATCGATGCTCTGACAGCATCAAACTCGAAGACTGCGTCTGGAAGAAAAGCCAGAGGAGACACCTAAAAAGTACTGGGTCAAGATGAATTGGACGGCGTTGGCCTCATCAGGTCTTATTTGATACAGGACATCAAGTATCATATGCTGAATGAGAATTCCGCAAGAAAGATTTGGGAGATCTTCGAGAAGAAGTGTCTGACAAAGAGCATTGAGTCTCGATTGCATCTGAAAAGGAGACTTTATCGCTTCCAATTGAAGACAGGGCTCTCCATTGGTGAACACATAAACAATCACTCAAAGTTTCTTGCAGACCTAGTTAATGTGAATGTTGAGATCGAAAAAGAGGACAAAACGATGATTCTTCTGAATTCTCTTCCTGATGAAGAGTGTGAGACCTTCATCCTAACCTTGATCAACGATAAACAAACACTAACTATAATGATGTGCTCTTGTAAATTATGAAGTGTGAAAGAAGAACAAGCAATCTTCTTCAAAGAATGATTCAAAAGAGGCATTGGCCGTAAGAGGCAGGAGTTCCAATAAGAAAGCAAGCTGATAGTGAGAGATTGAAGTCCAAACTGGGTTTTAGAGATCTGACGAAGAATCAGTGCGTCTTCTGCAGAGAGTTAGGGCACTATAAGGCTGATTATCAAAGGATCAAATATAAGAATAAGAAGTCGAAGACCGAGACAAATCTCACAAGGGTAATCAAAACCCAATCAGGAGTACTCACAAGCAGGTGGATCAGACTCAGACCCATCGGTATTTCTTTCTCAGTCACTACTATTAGTTACTCGGCGATTCTGAGTGGATGCTAGATACAGGAGCTACCTATCATGTGTGTCCCAATAGGGATTGAATTTCTAGCTTTGAGAAGCCAAATGGATATTCTGTTGTCATTAGTGATGATCGTCCATGTACCATGAAAGGGATAGGTGTAGCACCCCGTACCCGGGATACGTACCCAGATACGAGTCCCAAATTTTTTTCGACCATATTGCTCAATTTTCTTCCTGTATGTGTTTTTGAATTGTTATCACTTATATTTTTGGTATCAGATCTGGATTCTCAGACCGAGAGTAAGCCCTGACCCGGACCGGGAACCCGATACCAGCCAGTAGCCCGATTTGACTTTCTAGTAGTCTGATTTGACTGATTTTAGTTTCAGAGACTGTTTTCTAATATTTATATTTTTTATGATTTTCTGAAATTTTTTGAAATTTTTCTACAAAATCTCCAAACCGGTGTCGGTCGGTATCGCTGACCGATTCCCCGATTTTTAGTTTTCAAATAGGTTTGAATTTTCAGAAACGGCTTTCACAGTACTTCTTAGAATTTCATTTTCTATCTAAATACATTTTTTTGAGATTTTTCTAAATTTATCAAAATTTGACCGATCCTGGTGTCGGCCAGTATCGCCGGAAGATTTCAGGATTTTTTATTTGAAAACTGCATCAAATTTCTCAAATCCGATTTTACCATGTATCTTAGAATAATATTTGCTATTTTTGAGAATTTTTCGGTACGTTTCTGAAACAGTCAAATTTTCGTCTTATTTAAATAATAATATTTTTACCGGCGATTTCTTTCTGGTTTTTCCCTCCTCTACTCTACTACTTTATGCTACCAGAATTTTAACAAATAAAATAGATAGTAATAAAAATTTTTAAATATTTTATTTTCTTTTTTAATCTTTTTTTAATTTTCTATCTTTTATTTCATTTTCTTTTATTATCATTGAATTCTCCCCACGATTAACGGCTTAATCCTCGCCCGTTGTCGCCGCCCGACAGCCATGGCTGCGCATCCCCTATCACCATCCCCTAAGCCATCAAATCTCTCCTTTATCATCTATTAAATCACCCTCATACTCATTCAATTGGAGGGAAATCAAAGAAATCCAAAAAAGGAAGCAACTCATCTTCTTCTTCACAACTCAACTCACGCAACCCACTCACGGCCGCCGCCTTCACCATCACCACCGCCGCCACCTGCCGTCCCTAGGGCCGGCCATCCCCTCCTCCACACCCCCTCTTCACTTCTCCACTTCCATCAACCCCAAAAACTCCACCACCACCTCCAATTTCAACAAAAACCCATTAACCTCCACCTTCATCTTCTCCAAAATTCCCCATCACCACCACCCAATTCTCCATTCTAATCAACCTAACATCATCTCCACCACCTCCTCTAACTTCCCATCACTTCGAATCATCACCACAACCACCACAACCACCACCACCACCATCTTCCACCTCCATCAAACCACCACCACCGCATCAAAACACCACACCCAACACCACTCCTCCTCCCCCTAGGCCGCGCGCGCGCCCTGCTCGTCGCCGCCGCCGCCGCCGCCGCCGCCGCCGCGCCAGCGGCCACCGCCGGCGGTGGGAGCCGACCCCCCCTCCTCCTTCTCTTTTCTCTTCTTTCTTTCTTTCTTCTTTTCTTTCCTTAAATCTTTTCATTTCATTCTCTTTCTTCCCTAATATAAAAACACTTATCTCTCCTTTCCAAAAATACCCTCCACCATTCCCTCAAACTACTTCCCCATATTTACATCAATACCCTCCTCCTTTTAATTCCAAACAAATTCCAAAATACACCATATTTTCTCTCTTTTTCCTACAATCTTCTCTCTCCTCTCTCATTCTCTCTAATATTTTTATAAATTTATATTTTAATATATGTAATTACGGGCTAGTGGATTCTCGTGCGGGTCGCCGATTTTCTGGACTTTAAACCGGTATTTCGCCCCGGTTTCAGGCGAGTGCTTATTACCAAATTAAAAATAATTACCTTTATATTTGTAACAAGATATTGACATGTAGACATTTTAAAATGCATAATACTTGCTATGGGAATTTTAGTGCATAAATTTTATGCTATATTTAATTCTGATAATTATTATATTTAATTCTGATAATTACCATGCTATATTTAAATCTGAAAATTGTCATGCTATATTTAATTTCGATAATTACCATGCTATATTTATTTCCGATAATTGTCATGCTATATTTGATTTCAATAATTACCATGCTATGTTTGACACCAGTATTAGCTATGCAATATTTGACACCGGTATTTACCATGCTATAGTTGACACTGATATTTGCCATGCTACACTTGACCCGTGACGCCTGACACCGACACTTGGCATGTTACACTGATATGTTAATCATGACTCTGGCACTTGGTATTTACACCGGCACTCGATATATGGACCCGGTACTTGATATGACATACTTGACACCTGCATCTGACACTTGGTATATGATATGCCTTCATGTGGTACAAATACCTGGACTTGACATCTTGACCCTTGACCGGACATCACTACTCCTGATACCTGTTTTATATGGCGTATTCATGACTATTACTATTACGGGGACATGACATGATTATTATATTATTTTTACTAGATATTTGGTACTCCTGAACTCCTGTACTCCTGTATACTTGAACCCCTGAAATAGGGAGGCTCCTGACATTACTCCTGATATTATACTCCTGTTGACCCCCGTAATAGGATAACCATGGATAATGTCCATTTGTGAACACCCCGTGAACATCATTATTTGAGACTCTGTTATATTTAAACAACTTACACTGGGATGGGGGAAATTGATGGGTATCGATATAGCTTCTGTGTTTATGGTGGCCATAAATATGTTGTACAACTTCCTGTAGGATTCGACCTGGTAGGCCACCAGGCGCTTCCGAGGGGTGTACTGGCACCCCTACCCCCTTGCCTGGCTGTCCGAGTGTGCTATAATTCCCTAGGTATATCCTGTGGGGAACGGTGACACTCTATTCCTGTTCGGGCGTATATTAAGACCTTCGGGCATATAGTAAGTCCCGGTACCTAGCGGTACGTTCCGGCTCAGTACCGGATACTTCTGGACCGTTGTCCCGGGCATGCACGGGACCCATTCTAAACATGGTTCATCGTTCCCCATCAATTTCCAATAACTTGTCTCGCTTGATTTGTATGCAGAGGTATATGGCACCGGTCATATATCGAAACATACAAATTGAACGAGTCTTAATAAAAATAACTTGATAATTGACTTATGGCTACATGATTTCTGTTACTTACCATTTAGTTATCACATGCTCGCTAATTTGATTACATGACCTGCTACTCTTGCTTTATTTCATGATTCGCTATTTATTACGATTATTCCGTTTTATTGATCTTGGTACATTATACTTGGCATGATGCACTTACTTTTATTTATACTTGCCACTTGGCTTCTTTATGCACTCGCTGGGTTGCCCACTAACAACCCTGGATTTGTATGTTCAGATTTGACAGGTTGGACCGAGATGGATCCATCAGTTGAGGATCAGGCCTACCTTGAGGAGCAGGCAGATCAGCAGTAGTTTCATTCAGTCCTTTCCGCTCACGAGATTCTCATTCTTCTAGCTCGTGAGTTTATCTTTTGTATCATGTACAATCTTATTTTTGTAATACCTGGTGATGTATTATTATGTCACAATTGGTGATAACTAAGTACTTGTACTGTGTTGTATTGGAATGTATAATATCATGTATTTTCGCACTCTGATCCCTGTATTGTGATGTATTGATGCTTAGCGTACATACGGGATGGTTCCATCGCCCTGCGTATGTACGTCGCAGTGGTGTCTCCGTACCCGCCGGGATCGGGGCGCCACAGGTTGGTATCAGAGCCTAGGCTCTCACACCTTCAGTACAGCCAGTCTGCAAATTAATGTTGGATTAATTTGCGACTGAGTCACACGAGTCCTTATTATACATTCCAATCACAAGTACGAAGTTATCAATTCCTTTCTTGAAATCCATCACTTGATTCCTGAAATCTCATATTCTGTCATCTTGTCAGCTCTCGGCTCGAATATGGATAGACGGGGGACACGTAACGGTCCCAGCACTTCCCGCGAAGGTCCGAACGGGGAAAGCGACATGATGAGGCTACTCCAGGGGATGATGGATAGCCAGCAGCAGCAGGTAGAGCTCCTGCGTCAAGGATTGCTGACTGCGCCTCGGGAGCAGAGGCCGGGGACTATTTCAGATTTTCAGAGATTGCAGCCAGCAGAGTTCTCGGGCACAGAGAAGCCCCTGGATGCAGAGCAATGGTTGATCGATATGACCGATCTCCTGAAGGCGGCCCGAATTCCTGCTGAGAACCAAGTAGAAGTAGCCAAGATCCAGCTGAAGGATGTGGCGAGGACTTGGTGGCTTGCTGAAGAGGCGAGGCTGGAGAAGCCTATCTCTTGGGATCAGTTCTCGAAAGGCTTCTACGAGAGATTTTTCCCTGCGACTGCTCAGAAGGAGATGGAGGAGCAGTTCATCAGACTGCAACAGTGGAATCGGTCAGTGGATGAATATGCCGCTGAATTTCTGAGGCTTAGTCGGTTTGCACCGTATATGGTGGCCGACGAGGAGAAGAGAGCTAGCAGATTTTAGCAAGGACTGAGGGTGGACATTCAGATGATGCTTATACCCCACCAGCTGAAGACGTACTCCCAGGTCCTTTCTATTGCCCGTGATGTGGAGCAGGGGTTGGAGAAGAAGAGGATTGAGCTGCAGTACAAGCCGATGAAGCGCCAGTTCCAGCAGGTGCACAGGGGAACCCAGTCAGAGCTCTTGGTGCCCCAGTGGCCAAGCGACCTTTTCGGCCTCCTCCTCAGCAGCTTGTGTGTGGGTACTGCCAGAAACCCGGACACAACCAGCAGAACTGCCGTATGGCCATGGACTGTGTTTGGCATGTGGATCCGGTAACCACTCGGTGGAGAGTGTCCATTCAAGAGGAGCTGGAATGCAGCTCCAGCACCACCAGCACTTCCAGCACGAGTAGCACCATCAGTACCTCCAGCTCGAGCAGCTCCCCCAGCACTTTCAGCACCACCAATGAGGAGGAATCCAGGACCTACAGGCAGAGGAGCTCCACTTCCTCCCCAGCGTCGGATTCTGGGTCAGGCTCAGAGGGGACCCAGGACCGGAGTAGGCCGCGGGAGAGGCCAAGCTTATAACTTGACAGCAGAGGAAGCTGAGGCATCTGGAGAAGTGGTGGCAGGTACAATTTTGGTCCACTTAGTTCCAGTCTTATCACTTTTTGACTCTGGTGCATCGCATTGCTTCATATCCAGTAGATTTATTGCCTTGCACTCTATACCCCTAGTATGTTTGGGTGACCAATGGAAATTAGTACGGGGAATGGGGTAGTTATAACTAACAAGATCTGCAAGGGGTGCAATGTGGAGCTATGTGGTAGGAAGTTAGAAGCCGACATGTTCGTACTGGACACTGGAGGGTACGATGTGATCCTAGGCATGACTTGGCTCAGCAAGTATCATGCGGTGATCGACTGTCGGGAGAAGAAGGTGATCTTCAGGATCCCACACCAACCGGAGTTTCAGTTCTTGGAGAACGCAAGTCCCTCCGGAAGGAAGATCAACTGGAGTGTGCCACTGCTGAAGAGAAGAAGATGGTGTCAGTGTGGAATGAATTCCCAGATGTATTTGAGGAGATATCAGGACTTCCACCTGATAGAGTTGTGGAGTTCTCTATTGACCTTATTCCAGGAGCGACTCCTATCTCTAAAGCACCGTACCGGATGGCACCAACTGAATTGGCTATATTGAAGGAGCAGCTGCTGGAGTATTCGAGTAAGGGTCTGATTAGACCGAGTACTTCACCTTGGGAGCACCAGTATTGTTGGCAAACAAGAAGGATGGTGGCAAGAGATTATGCATTGATTACAGAGAGTTGAACAAAGTCACCATCAAGAACAGTACCCTTTGCCGAGAATTGATGATCTATTTGATCAACTTCATGGAGCCCAAGTGTTCTCGAAGTTAGATTTGCAGTCGGGGTACCATCAGTTGAAGGTGAAGAAGGAAGACATTCAGAAGACGGCATTTAGGACTCGTTATGGTCATTACGAGTTCTTAGTTATGCCTTTTGGAGTTACAAATGCCCCAGCAGTCTTCATGGACTTGATGAATAGGATCTTCTCTCCCTATCTGGACAAATTTGTATTGGTATTCATTGATGATATTTTGGTCTATTCGAAGAATAAAGAGGAGCATGCGGAGCATATGAGGATTATGCTACAGACTCTCCGACTGGAGCAGCTTCATGCCAAACTTAGCAAGTGTGAGTTCTGGCTGGAGAGTATAGCATTCTTGGGCCATATTGTTTCTAAGGAAGGAATCTCGGCGGATCCCAGCAAGATTCAGGCGGTGAAGGATTGGCCGACTCCGAAGTCCGTGACAGAGATCAGGAGCTTCATCGGACTAGCTGGATATTATCGGAGGTTCGTGCAGGACTTCTCGAAGATTGCAGCTCCATTGACCAAGCTGACCAGGAAAGGAGAGAAGTACTTATGGACTGAGGAGTGTGAGTCTGCTTTTGAGGAGTTGAAGAACAAGTTGATTTCGGCTCCAATCTTGAAGACTCCTTCAGGGACAGGAGGTATGGTTGTGTATTGTGATGCCTCAGGGAAGGGCCTTGGATGCGTATTGATGCAGCATGGACATGTGGTGGCTTATGCATCCAGGCAATTGAAGCCTCATGAGAAGAACTACCCAACGCATGATCTAGAGTTGGCAGCTGTGATCTTTGCGTTGAAGATATGGAGACATTACTTGCTTGGTGACCGAGTGTTGATTTACACTGATCATAAGAGCTTGAAGTACATCTTCACTCAGAAGGAGTTGAACATGAGGCAGAGGCGATGGCTTGAGTTGATGGCAGATTATGATATAGATCTGCAGTATCATCCTGGCAAGGTTAATGTTGTGCCAGATGCCCTGAGCAGAAGACCTGAAGCCAACATAGTTATGTTGCTCACTCAGCAGAAGGAGCTACTCAAAGAGATGAGGCGGCTAGATTTGATGGTGATTCGGAGGACCAGGGATCCGTGCAGTTGATGGCATTTCAGATCCAGCCGACACTGATGGAGGAGATCAGAGAAGCTCAGAAAGAAGATCCCAGACTGTTGAAGTTCAGAGAGCAAGTGGAAGCGGGGCTGAGGTCAGATATTTGCATACATCCTGATGGTGCACTCTATTTCAGGGGCAGAATTTGTGTGCCTCAGGGGGAGATTAGACAGAAGATATTAGCTGAGGCCCACAACTCAGCTTACTCTATACACCCTGGAGGAACTAAGATGTATCAGGATCTGAAGCAACATTTCTGGTGGAATGCGATGAAAAGGGAGATCGCACAGTTTGTGGCGAAGTGTCTAGTGTGTCAGCAAGTGAAAGCTGAACACCAGAGACCAGCTGGGTTACTACAGCCTTTGCCAATACCGGAATGGAAGTGGGAGCATGTTACTATGGATTTTGTTACCGCTCTACCCCGCAGTCCAAAGGGGAACAATGCAGTATGGGTAGTTGTTGACCGTCTCACTAAGTCAGCACATTTCATACCCTTCAGAGTGGGGCAATCTACGGAGCTTCTGGCAGACAAGTACATGAGAGAGATTGTTTGACTGCATGGAGTTCCAGTCAGTATCGTGTCAGACAGGGACACGAGGTTCAGATCTCGCTTCTGGAGAGCCTTCAAGAGAGTCTGGGGACCCGTCTGAAGTTCAGCACATCTTATCATCCAGAGACGGACGGGCAGTCTGAACGGACCATTCAGATCCTAGAAGACATGTTGAGGGCTTGTATGATAGACTTCAGGGATCGTGGGAAGACCATCTACATTTGGCAGAGTTTTCCTACAATAATAGTTATCAGGCGAGCATCAAGATGGCTCCATTCGAAGCCTTTACGGCAGAAGATGCAGATCACCATTATGTTGGGATGAAGTTGGTGAGAGAAGGCATTTGGGACCGGATGTGATAATACAGGCAGTGGACAAGATCAGGACCATCCAAGAGCACCTTCGTGCAGCACAGGACAGGCAGAAGAGTTGGGCAGATTCCAGAGAAGACCGTTGGAGTTTCAGGCTGGAGAGCATGTGTTTTTGAAGATATCTCCGACCAAGGGAGTGATCAGGTTTGGTGCACGTGGGAAGCTGAGTCCAAGGTATATAGGCCCGTTTGAGATATTGGAGCGAGTTGGAGAAGTGGCCTACAGATTGGCGTTGCCGCCATCACTGGAAGGAGTGCACAATGTGTTTCATGTGTCACAGCTGAGAAGATACATCAGGGATGAGAGCAATGTATTGGATTATTCAGAATTGGAGTTGCAGCCGGATTTGTCATATATTGAGCAACCAATGGCTATTGTGGACAGAAGTGTCAAGACCCTGAAGAACCGGACCATCCCGTTGGTGCTTGTTTCATGGAACAGGCATAGTCCGGGAGAAGCAACTTGGGAGCGGGAAGACGTCATTCGTGACCGTTACCCGCATCTGTTCGAGCCTTGAGTGGTAATATTCTCTTGTACTTCATCTCTTGTCTTATCAATTATTTATTTCCATGTTCACCTCTTACCTTATAGAAATTTCGAGGACGAATTTTTGTTAGGTGGGTAGATTGTAGCACCCCGTACCCGGGATACGTACCCAGATACGAGTCCCAAAATTTTTTTTCGACCATATTGCTCAATTTTCTTCCTGTATGTGTTTTTGAATTGTTATCACTTATATTTTTGGGTATCAGATCTGGATTCTCAGACCGAGAGTAAGCCCTGACCCGGACCGGGAACCCGATACCAGCCAGTAGCCCGATTTGACTTTCTAGTAGTCTGATTTGACTGATTTTAGTTTCAGAGACTGTTTTCTAATATTTTAGATTTTTTATGATTTTCTGGAATTTTCTGAAATTTTTCTGCAAAATCTCCAAAACCGGTGTCGGTCGGTATCGCTGACCGATTCCCCGATTTTTAGTTTTCAAATAGGTTTGAATTTTCAGAAACGGCTTTCACAGTACTTCTTAGAATTTCATTTTCTATCTAAATACATTTTTTTTGAGATTTTTCTAAATTTATCAAAATTTGACCGATCCTGGTGTCGGCCAGTATCGCCGGAAGATTCCAGGATTTTTTATTTGAAAACTACATCAATTTCTCAAATCCGATTTCACCATGTATCTTAGAATAATATTTGCTATTTTTGAGAATTTTTCGGTACTTTCTGAAACAGTCAAATTTTCGTCTTATTTAAATAATAATATTTTTACCGGCGATTTCTTTCTGGTTTTTCCCTCCTCTACTCTACTACTTTATGCTACCAGAAATTTTAACAAATAAAATAGATAGTAATAAAAATTTTTAAATATTTTATTTCCTTTTTTTAATCTTTTTTTTAATTTTCTATCTTTTATTTCATTTTCTTTTATTATCATTGAATTCTCCCCACGATTAACGGCTTAATCCTCGCCCGTTGTCGCCGCCCGACAGCCATGGCTGCGCATCCCCTATCACCATCCCCTAAGCCATCAAATCTCTCCTTTATCATCTATTAAATCACCCTCATACTCATTCAATTGGAGGGAAATCAAAGAAATCCAAAAAAGGAAGCAACTCATCTTCTTCTTCACAACTCAACTCACGCAACCCACTCACGGCCGCCGCCTTCACCATCACCACCGCCGCCACCCGCCGTCCCTAGGGCCGGCCATCCCCTCCTCCACACCCCCTCTTCACTTCTCCACTTCCATCAACCCCAAAAACTCCACCACCACCTCCAATTTCAACAAAACCCATTAACCTCCACCTTCATCTTCTCCAAAATTCCCCATCACCACCACCCAATTCTCCATTCTAATCAACCTAACATCATCTCCACCACCTCCTCTAACTTCCCATCACTTCGAATCATCACCACAACCACCACAACCACCACCACCACCATCTTCCACCTCCATCAAAACCACCACCACCGCATCAAAACACCACACCCAACACCACTCCTCCTCCCCCTAGGCCGCGCGCGCGCCCTGCTCGTCGTCGCCGCCGCCGCCGCCGCGCGCCAGCCGGCCACCGCCGGCGGTGGGAGCCGACCCCCCCTCCTCCTTCTCTTTTCTCTTCTTTCTTTCTTTCTTCTTTTCTTTCCTTAAATCTTTTCATTTCATTCTCTTTCTTCCCTAATATAAAAACACTTATCTCTCCTTTCCAAAAATACCCTCCACCATTCCCTCAAACTACTTCCCCATATTTACATCAATACCCTCCTCCTTTTAATTCCAAACAAATTCCAAAATACACCATATTTTCTCTCTTTTTCCTACAATCTTCTCTCTCCTCTCTCATTCTCTCTAATATTTTTATAAATTTATATTTTAATATATGTAATTACGGGCTAGTGGATTCTCGTGCGGGTCACCGATTTTCTGGACTTTAAACCGGTATTTCGCCCGGTTTCAGGCGAGTGCTTATTACCAAATTAAAAATAATTACCTTTATATTTGTAACAAGATATTGACATGTAGACATTTTAAAATGCATAATACTTGCTATGGGAATTTTAGTGCATAAATTTTATGCTATATTTAATTCTGATAATTATTATATTTAATTCTGATAATTACCATGCTATATTTAAATCTGAAAATTGTCATGCTATATTTAATTTCGATAATTACCATGCTATATTTATTCCCGATAATTGTCATGCTATATTTGATTTCAATAATTACCATGCTATGTTTGACACCAGTATTAGCTATGCTATATTTGACACCGGTATTTACCATGCTATAGTTGACACTGATATTTGCCATGCTACACTTGACCCGTGACGCCTGACACCGACACTTGGCATGTTATACTGATATGTTAATCATGACTCTGGCACTTGGTATTTACACCGGCACTCGATATATGGACCCGGTACTTGATATGACATACTTGACACCTGCATCTGACACTTGGTATATGATATGCCTTCATGTGGTACAAATACCTGGACTTGACATCTTGACCCTTGACGGACATTACTACTCCTGATACCTGTATTTATATGGCGTATTCATGACTATTACTATTACGGGGACATGACATGATTATTATATTATTTTTACCAGATATTTGGTACTCCTGAACTCCTGTACTCCTGTATACTTGAACCCCTGAAATAGGGAGGCTCCTGACATTACTCCTGATATTATACTCCTGTTGACCCCCGTAATAGGATAACCATGGATAATGTCCATTTGTGAACACCCCGTGAACATCATTATTTGAGACTCTGTTATATTTAAACAACTTACACCGGGATGGGGGAAATTGATGGGTATCGATATAGCTTCTGTGTTTATGGTGGCCATAAATATGTTGTACAACTTCCTGTAGGATTCGACCTGGTAGGCCACCAGGCGCTTCCGAGGGGTGTACTGGCACCCCTACCCCCTTGCCTGCCTGTCCGGGTGTGCTATAATCCCCTAGGTATATCCTGTGGGGAACGGTGACACTCTATTCCTGTTCGGGCGTATATTAAGACCTTCGGGCATATAGTAAGTCCCGGTACCTAGCGGTACGTTCCGGCTCAGTACCGGATACTCCTGGACCGTTGTCCCGGGCATGCACGGGACCCATTCTAAACATGGTTCGTCGTTCCCCATCAATTTCCAATAACTAGTCTCGCTTGATTTGTATACAGAAGTATATGGCACCGGTCATATACCGAAACATACAAATTGAACGGGTCTTAATAATAATAACTTGATGATTGACTGATGGTTACATGAATTCTATTACTTACCATTTATGTTAGTTACCCCATGCTTGCTAATTTGATCTCATGACCTGCTACACTTGCTTTATTTCATGATTCGCTATTTATTATGATTATTCCGTGTTATTGATCTTGGTATATTATACTTGGCATGATGCACTTACCTTTATTTATACTTGCCACTTGGCTTCTTTATGCACTCGCTGGGTTGCCCACTAACAACCCTGGATTTGTATGTTCAGATTTGACAGGTTGGACCGAGGTGGACCCATCAGCTGAGGACCAGGCCTACCTCGACGAGCAGGCAGATCAGCAGTAGTCCCGTCCAGTCTTTTCCGCTCGCGAGATTCTCTCTCTTCCAGCTCGTGAGTTTATCTTTTGTATTCTGTACAATCCTATTTTTGTAGTACCTGGTGATGTAATATTATGTCACAATTGGTGATAACTAAGTACTTGTACTGTATTGTATTGGAATGTATAATATCACGTATTTTCCGCACTCTGATTCCTGTATTGTGTTGTATTGACGCTTAGCGTACATACGGGATGGTTCCATCGCCCTGCGTATGTACGTCGCAGTGGCGTCTCCGTACCCGCCGGGATCGGGGCGCCACATTTGGGTAGGATTCATTAGTAGTGGCTTGATAAACTAGATGTCCTAGGGTTTTCAAATGACTACTCATATTGACCTTCCAACATCAAGTCTAAAAAGTCAAACATAGGAGGGTTATCCATGAGTGCAACTATATGTGTGCAAATGAATAATGCAAATGAAGATTAGCAAACCAAGATCTCACTCCTAGGTGGTTAAACCTAAATATCAGGCGGATGCTCTGATACCAATTGAAATCACCTAGAGGGGGGGTGAATAGGTGATAATACTAATCTAGTCAACTTAATGTGGAATTTAAAAACTAATTGCAATTAACAAGAGATGCACACTCAAACAAGCCAAGCAAATAATTATGAATGAACAATATGAATTGATGCAAGGCACAAAGTAAAGATAGAGAGAGAGAGATAGAGTAAGAACCAAGGGAACAAGCGCAAACAATAAGATATGTTTCGAGATTCGAGCACCCAGCTCTACATCCCCGCCTTCACACAGAAGGATTTTAAGTCCACTAGCTTGTCCACAAAGGACTCCCACAAAGGGAACCTCCACCGAGGATTTGGGGCAATAACAATTACAAGGAGTACCCAACTCCTCTCCTTACAAACACCTCCTCCTTGAGGCACAACTCCAAGCCAACAATCTATCACCTCACAACTTGAGGGATTAGCACAAAGCAACACAAGGATCACCTCACAACTTGAGGGATACAACCCAAAGGCACAAAGCCAAGCAAAGATTGGTTTAATACTTGGTGGTCTAACAAACAACCACATATAATCTCTTTCTCCCACACAAAGATCCTATAGAATAAGAAAGTAGATGTAGCTCAAGTGTGGAGAAAACCAATGGAATGGAAATCAAAATCACAAAGAAAATCCTTGGAAAAAACTAGAAATCAAGAGATAGAAGTTGAATCAAAACTCTTTTCCCCCAAACCCTTTTCTTTGATATTCCAAACCCTAGCAAAAACACCAAATAGATTGTTCAATTTAAGTCCAAAACTCCTTTTGATTGCTGTGAAAACACCAGAGAGTAAGAAAAAATTCGCACAAAAAATCTTAGAGAAACTGGCCAATAATGGGGTATTTATAGCCCCTAGAAAAATATAGCCGTTGGAAGCAATTTCTGCCAAAACTGAACTACCGGTCGACCGGCCAACGGTCGGATTTGACCGTAGGCACAAGCCGGTTGACCTCCTGGTCGACAGAAAAGAACAGAGAGCACTGCTCTCAGTTCCGGTCGACCGCCCGGTCGACCGGCCCTGGGCTGCCAGACGTGCACAGCTCTGTGCACGTCGGTCGACCGCACGGTCGACCGGCCCTTGGTACGGTCGACCGAGCGGTCGACCGACCTGGCCTGTCAGCCAGTTCTTGGGTCAGAAACAACTGGTAAAAATTGTAAGATCACCTAGAGGGGGGTGAATAGGTGATGGCTAATCTAATGGTCACTTATGAACAAATAATGCGGAATTAAAACTAAGTTGACCAAATTAAAACTTCTTTTAATTAAACACTTATGTATAACTCAAGAGTGTTGCCGAATTCCCCTTGCGAGGCTCTGGACAAGCTCCTCTAGATTCCCCTTGAATGGGTTGAGGTGCCGCGTTGGCTCTCTTGGTTGAATACTAGTGTTAACAAGCAATCCCAAGCAAGTATATCAATTTTAAGCACAAGGGAAATATATCTAGCAAGTAAATGATAAAGACAATAACGCATGCAAGATATAAAGAGAAAGAGAGAGAGAGGGATAGAGTAAGCAATCGCAAACACAAAGGGTTTGTTTCGAGGTTCGAGCACACTTGCTCTACATCCCCGCCTTCGACACACGAAGGATTTCCACTATGTAAGATCCCACCGGATCTCTCCTCGGTGCCGTAACACCTACAAACCTCGGACTCCCAAGTCCCGTACACACGCAAGTCCACCGACTCGCCGAGGCCGTACCTCGAACCACCAAGAGTTCACAACCGAACTCCAACCACCAACAACGAGCACACTTGCCCGTTTCCTCAAATACAAAGAAAAGATCTCTTTGATGATCACAACACTTGATCACCTAAAGAGCACTCTCACTACAACACACCTATAGGAATATCTAGCAATGGATAGCTCAAGTGTGGTGTGAGAAAATCAAGGAAAGAAAGCTTTGATGGAAAACTCAAGAAATCACTTTAACACTCTCTTGATAAACTCTTCCTTTTGATTGGAAGTATTTGCACTAAAATCTTGTAGAGAAACTCCTCTAAAAGTGTCTGAAAAACAGCTCAAGAAGTCTCCTAAATGTTCTATCTAAAACAGATGACAAAAACCCTTTATATAGGCTGCCCAGAAAAAGAGCCGTTGGGGTTCTGTCAGAGCTGGCGGTCGACCGGCCAACGGTCATTTTTCTGACCGTTGCAACCACCGGTCGACTGGTGAGTCGACCGCTCTTCTGGAAAGAACTGTCGGTCGACCGGTCCGGTCGACTGGCATTTTCCAGAGAGCAACAGGTTTGGGGCGGTAGGGTGTCGGTCGACCTCCGGTCGACTGATACGCACATGCACAAAATTGTGCATGTCGGTCGAGTGCCGGTCGACTGCCGGTCGACCGGTCACTGAGAAATTCTGAAAAATCAGAACTTCCAGGACCTGGACAATTTGGATTTAGGTTATGGGTCTTGGATAAAATGTTTTGTCTTGAAAAATCATAGAGTATGAGCATGTGTCATACTACTATCAAGGTAAAATACTTGGTAAAAATTCTTTTGATAAAAACATGTTTTTCCCAAACCTTTATCAAATACAAAAACAAGATATTTGAGTCCATTTAAAAGCATGTGTGTATGGATATGATCCACTACACAATCAATATGAAATATCTATGTTTTTGAAATCTAGTATACAACTTGGTTTTGGTTAAAGAATATACATGATAGAAATACCAAAAACCAACAAATATTTTGTCTTAAAGAAAAATCTTTTTCTAAAATAAAAGTTCTTTTCTAAAAACAAAATCTCTTATGAAATCAATTAAATCAAGAGTTCTAATCAAGAGTGTGTGTGTGATATAACTTGAGCAATCCACCAACTATCTATCCTTTACATTTTTACTAAAACAAAAATACAAATTCTATACCTAGACCCAAGTCTTCAACTTCTTGAAGTCTTCACTTGAAGGCTTCTCATCTTCTTGACTTGGTCCAAGCTTGATCCAAAGACTTCCTTGGATCACCACATGCAAGCTCCAATCTTGTTCTTTTATCCTTTGTTGAGCTATGCACCTACTAAGATCTTGATCATGAATCTGTTACTAATTAAACACAAGATCATTAGTAACTATAACTACATGAGTTGATCATCATCAAAACTAGGGTGAAGGGCCTTTGGGCCAACAATCTCCCCCTTTTTGATGATGACAAAACTCATGGAGTTATATATGCATGGATTAAAGTAAAGCTTCAAAGAAGCTCCCCTTAACTCATGCATAATAAATAAGCAATAGATATTCAATGAAGTACATAAAAATGTATGCAATGTAGGAGATGCAATCATATAAATCAAATCATAAATCAAATCTTTTGCTCCTAATTGCAAGACAACATATATACATAAATACAAATCTTACTCCCCCTTAAGAAAGGAACCAAATACTTCTCCCCCTTAAGTAAGGAAATCATGAAATCATGCATATAAAATCACACATTCTTCTCCCCCTTTTTGTCAATCATCACAAAGGGTTCAAAGAAAAATACATCAAACAAAGAAGCTCCCCCTTTAAGGAAATCAAGGAGGGTAAATACAAATTAATCAATAAAATTTATATGCGATATAAATTCATGAAGAGGAAGACGTTAAGTTAGCTTCCCGACACATATACATTACATGAAAGAGGGATGACAAGCCCTAATTCACATAACGTATAATATGTCATGCATAAGAGGAGATGTGAAGCTCCCCCTACACACGTATATCATATAAAGAAGAGTTGTCAATCTCCTCAATTTATAATATACTCAACATGAATCTATATGTAGAGAGATGTTAAGCTCTCCTTGCATATAGACAATACAAATCAAAAATTTTGAATTTTTCTTATGAAAACAAAATTTTGAAATATCTTAAAATACAATATTTTCTTTTAAGGTACCAAATGTAGAACAACCAAATTTTGAATTTTGATACCAATTATGAAATACAATGCATAAGCTTGAAGATAAATAAGATTTGAAGTAGCTTAGCATTAACAACTTTGTGCTTAAAAATATAAGAGTCAATTTTAGCTAAAGCACAAGTACAAATCATATATATGTATGAAAAGAGTATTCAATTGAAGTAGATACATACATATATGAAAGAACAAATATGAGTATATACAACAAGAGTCAAATTGATACCAATTGAAAATATCCAATGATACCATTGAAAAGTAAGCATAAGTGTATACATCATATAATCTACCATATGAAGAATTCGAACTAGTTAAATGAACTTGTTTTAAGAACTAGTACGAGATCCTTCCATCAAGGAATAAGTTAAAAAGTTTTTCATGAAAGATCAATGAAACACAAGGCACTAAAAAGCACTCTATCCATAAAGTCCATATCAAAAGAAGTGAGTGTGATAGTGTTATGTGAAACATGGCATCATGAATTGCAATAAAACTCAATATTCCTTCAAATCATAAATTTTTGAATTCTTGAAATCCATCACAAAAATTTTAATATATGAAAATCATCAAAATTATATTTCATAGCATATGTATGTTTTGACAAGACATTAAGTATACATACATATCCCCAAAATACAATTGAGTCCTCATAAATAGATTTGCATGAAAAGCAAATGACTCAAGGGTTATCCATGTATATTTTTAATGTTTTGGCAAAAGAAACTTATACATGAAATGAAATCACATGATCAAAACATAAATCCAATTGGGAATACAAGTTTAAGAATGTAATGATCATCAAAACTAAGCAATACAAGTACATCTAATGGGTTCAAATATGCATTCAAGTACACATATCAATAGATTTATTGTGCCCAAAATATGTTCAAGTATAAATCCTAGTGTTGATAGATTAACATTTAAACTAATATTCAATACATGAAGCGTTCAAATCTTGAGAATATAAAAAAATTATCCATAAATCAAAAATAGGATCATGTGCAAATCTTGAAGAATAGATAACTAGTTTAAATAAATTTTTGACAACTAGTTAAAGATCCTTCATAAATAAAAAATCATATGTATTTCATGAATACTACTAAATACATAAAAGTTCAAGCACTCATATTCCATAAAGCTCCAAATTATATATTTTTCTTCAAGATAGAGTGTTCAAAGGTTATGTAAATAGTGTCTACATGAAAATAGTCATTGAAGCCCAAAACGAATCATGACAAAATTTTATTTAACAACACACAAAAATCATTTGTATCAAAACAAATCAAAAAAATTTACATGGTATATGTATGAATTATACAAATCCAACAATATGCATACATATCCCAAATATTAAAAGAGTCTATTAAATGTTTGCATGAAGGCAAGAGACTCACGGGTATACATGTATATTTATTAGATTTGAATTAAACATGCATATACATGAAGTAAATCACTAAAATAGGTAAAACATGTATAAAAGAGAATCATCAAAACTAGTCTTATACATATGCATAAAGTGGATACAAATGAGCATGAAGTTCAATCATATATATGAGTCAATTGTATTTCACTATACATCTATGTATGAATACAAGTTTTGAAATATTCTACATCTAAGCATGTAAATACCACATGAAGCACAAATCAAACAAAATCATGAACATGCTATGAATGTATGAAATAAGTAAAAGCATGTATATAAAAATAGGAGTTAAGAAATTGTTACCAACTTCAAAGCTCCAAGCATGGTGGTCTTTTCCACCAAAATTTCCTTGATAGCAATGCATCTATAAGAGTGTCCATCATATCCATTGCATTGGCTACCAAGGCACCAATCCTCTCACGTTTTGTGAGAGCCTCCACCTATATCAAAATCAAAGGGTGGGGGTTTTGGTACCCATGTTTTCTTGGGTCCTTTGGGTTTAGCATTGTTGTAAGGAACCCAAAATTTATTATACTTAGCAAAATATAGATATGGTTTCTTATCAAAACAATATTTTGCTAGATGGCCTTTGCGGCCACAATGTGTACAAATGTACACCTTAGCATGATGCTTATGAGTGTGATTGTGATCGTGATGTGCACCATAAGCATGAGCATGATGAGTATGTGCATGAGCATGAGGAACTTGTTTCTTTTGAAATAAAGATTCCACTTAGAATGATTAAATGCACAAGAGTTCAAAGTTGAACTCAAATTATTCATTTTATTTTTCAAGTTCTTAATCTCATTAGTGGTAGCATGAAAGGCGTGATGAGATGAAGAATCAATTTTCTTTTTCTTTTTACAAACATTATCTTTTTCTTTTTCAACAAATTTTCTTTTCAAAGACTTATTTTCTTGCAAAATACTTTCCTTTTGTTTTTCCACCAAATCAATCTTTTCTTTCAAAGTATTGTTTCCTTCACACAAAATACTCAATTTAGAAATAAGGAAACATTCTCATTTTTCAAATCTTCTTTTTCTTTTTCTAAGCATGCGACTTTATTTCTAAGTGAATCATTTTCATTAAGCATGCAATCAAATTCCTTTTTCAAAATCTTGTTATCTTTTTCTAAACATGCAATGTTATCTCTACATGATCATGATCTACATGCATGCTAGCAATATCCTTTTTCAAATTTTTAATTTCTTTCTTTTTCATGTCATATTTTTCAAGCAATAATTGGCAAAATGTATTAAGCTCATCATATGACATAACATTATCATCCTCGGATTCGGAAGTTACCTCAAGGGGGTTATCCCCTTGGACCATGTAGCACATGTTGGAGGTGTCGCTTCCAACATCCGAATCGCTCCCCGCATAGTATTGTTCATTTTCGCCAAGGGAGATGAGGGTGTTCCATACTACAAAAGCCATATCAATATTAGCACCCTAAATAAGTAATCATCATTTAGGGTACTCTTCAAAGCATTTAGGGCTTTTGTATTAGCCTCAAGATTCTTACCATCTATACAATAAGCATTATTAGTAGTGGCAAGATATACATTATAACCTAGGGCTTTGAGGAATAATGACATCTTAACTTTCCAAATGTGGATGTTAAGAATGTCAAAGTGGGTGGTGACATAAAGTCCATGGTGAGGTGTGTGTGTACAACAAATATTGTGATTAGCCCAAATGTAGGATCTTTAACTCTTAGGTTGTTAGACCCTTATCAAGAGCACTAGCTCTGATACCAATTGTAAGATCACCTAGAGGGGGGTGAATAGGTGATGGCTAATCTAATGGTCACTTATGAACAAATAATGCGGAATTAAAACTAAGTTGACCAAATTAAAACTTCTTTTAATTAAACACTTATGTATAACTCAAGAGTGTTGCCGAATTCCCCTTGCGAGGCTCTGGACAAGCTCCTCTAGATTCCCCTTGAATGGGTTGAGGTGCCGCGTTGGCTCTCTTGGTTGAATACTAGTGTTAACAAGCAATCCCAAGCAAGTATATCAATTTTAAGCACAAGGAAATATATCTAGCAAGTAAATGATAAAGACAATAACGCATGCAAGATATAAAAGAGACAAAGGAGAGAGAGGGATAGAGTAAGCAATCGCAAACACAAAGGGTTTGTTTCGAGGTTCGAGCACACTTGCTCTACATCCCCGCCTTCGACACACGAAGGATTTCCACTATGTAAGATCCCACCGGATCTCTCCTCGGTGCCGTACACCTACAAACCCTCGACTCCCAAGTCCCATACACACGCAAGTCCACCGACTCGCCGAGGCCGTACCTCGAACCACCAAGAGTTCACAACCGAACTCCAACCACCACAACACGAGCACACTTGCCCGTTTCCTCAAATACAAAGAAAAGATCTCTTTGATGATCACAACACTTGATCACCTAAAGAGCACTCTCACTACAACACACCTATAGGAATATCTAGCAATGGATAGCTCAAGTGTGGTGTGAGAAAATCAAGGAAAGAAGCTTTGATGGAAAACTCAAGAAATCACTTTAACACTCTCTTGATAAAACTCTTCCTTTTGATTGGAAGTATTTGCACTAAAATCTTGTAGAGAAACTCCTCTAAAAGTGTCTGAAAAACAGCTCAAGAAGTCTCCTAAATGTTCTATCTAAAACAGATGACAAAACCCTTTATATAGGCTGCCCAGAAAAAGAGCCGTTGGGGTTCTGTCAGAGCTGGCGGTCGACTGCCGTCGACCGGCCAACGGTCATTTTTCTGACCGTTGCAGCCACCGGTCGACTGGTGAGTCGACCGCTCTTCTGGAAAGAACTGTCGGTCGACCGGTCCGGTCGACTGGCATTTTCCAGAGAGCAACAGGTTTGGGGCGGTAGGGTGTCGTCGACCTCCGGTCGACTGATACGCACATGCACAAAATTGTGCATGTCGGTCGAGTGCCGGTCGACTGCCGTCGACCGGTCACTGAGAATTCTGAAAAATCAGAACTTCCAGGACCTGGACAATTTGGATTTAGGTTATGGGTCTTGGATAAAATGTTTTGGTCTTGAAAAATCATAGAGTATGAGCATGTGTCATACTACTATCAAGGTAAAATACTTGGTAAAAATTCTTTTGATAAAAACATGTTTTTTCCCAAACCTTTATCAAATACAAAAACAAGATATTTGAGTCCATTTAAAAGCATGGTGTGTATGGATATGATCCACTACACAATCAATATGAAATATCTATGTTTTTGAAATCTAGTATACAACTTGGTTTTGGTTAAAGAATATACATGATAGAAATACCAAAAACCAACAAATATTTGTCTTAAAGAAAAATCTTTTTCTAAAATAAAGTTCTTTTCTAAAAACAAAATCTCTTATGAAATCAATTAAATCAAGAGTTCTAATCAAGAGTGTGTGTGTGATATAACTTGAGCAATCCACCAACTATCTATCCTTTACATTTTTACTAAAACAAAAAATACAAATTCTATACCTAGACCCAAGTCTTCAACTTCTTGAAGTCTTCACTTGAAGGCTTCTCATCTTCTTGACTTGGTCCAAGCTTGATCCAAAGACTTCCTTGGATCACCACATGCAAGCTCCAAATCTTGTTCTTTTATCCTTTGTTGAGCTATGCACCTACTAAGATCTTGATCATGAATCTGTTACTAATTAAACACAAGATCATTAGTAACTATAACTACATGAGTTGATCATCATCAAAACTAGGGTGAAGGGCCTTTGGGCCAACAAAAATATTGATAAAATTCTTTTATCTTAACTAAAAACTCCAATAAACTTGTTTTGACATTGTATATTGAAATATAAACTTGTGAAAAACTTTTCAAGACAATTACTAAACATTTGAACTCTTTTTGATGTCTAGGAAATTTTACCAAAAACCAAAAACCGTATTTATCAAACTTGGATTTTCCAAATGAAAATCCAATTTTTCCAAAACTCAACCAAATACAAAAACATGATATTTAAACACTTTGAAGCATGATGCATATGGATAGAAATCCAATATACATGAAACAAATATATATCATAGTTTTTGACTTTAATTCCAAAATATGTTTTGTTAGAAATGCCAAACATGAAACACATGAAATAGACTATCAAACTAATTTTGTCTAAATAGTTGAAGCATGCATGTATATAGAACAAATCTAATATACATTAAACCATGTAAACTTGTTTTGATATAATATCTATTCATGCAAACCAAGATCGTTAAACCAAAACCCGAAAACCAAAACATGAAACGTGTGTGTTGTGAACTTGAGCATATCATACTATTTTAATCTTACAATTTGGATCTAAACACAAACTAAACTATGGTACCTATGTCTTCTTGTAGAGCGCAATCTCCAAGCCGACTCGATCCAAAACTCTTTGATCCACCGAGCAAGTGCTATATATGATCTTTGACGCTCGGGCTCTTGAATCAACATGTGAAAGCTTCCAAATCATCTTGTTGAAGCTAATCACCAACTAATAACTTGATTAATGATCTGAAACTAAATAACACAAGATTATTAGTACACATAACTACATGAGTTAATCAACATCAAAACTAGAGTGGAGGCCTTTGGGCCAACAATCGCCACGCGAGCATTTGCAATGACATCTTCCGCGGTCGTTCCATGGAGCCGCGCGTCAAGATTCGATGCGCGGCCCCGTAACACTCCCTGGTGCCCCCTTTTGCCTATAAATACCATGGGATTTTTAGAGCTCAGGGGGAAGAGTTTTGGAGAGTGTTAGGGTTGTTTCTTTTTCATGTATGTAGTTTTTTAGGGTAGCTTAGGTTAGTCAAGAGTGCTTATAATGGAGGGTGACACTCTATGAAAGGTTCTTTCTTTATCTCTCATTGTTTTCTTCTCTCTAACTCCTTTTACATGCTTAGCTAATTTTCTCTCATGGCAACTAACTACTAACCACTAACTTGCTTACTCCTTACTTTATAATTCACATGAAGCTAACAGCCTCTACTTGGCCTTGCTCTTGCAAGAGCCATTGATGGCTCATGATGATGGATTCTAATACTCTAACATCCTAACTCTTTAACAAGATAACATTACTTTATTCCATGCATGCTTTAGTTTAGTCTTAATGGTTTAAGTGTAACTTGCACTTGTTTGTTGAGTTTGGATGTGATGAGTTATCTAATGGGTCATGCGTTGAAACGCTCTTGAACCAAGGACTAGTGATGGCCAAGGATACATGTGAGACAACTATCACTAAGAGGTTAGCATGATTAGTGGAGCCATTAGTAGTTAGTAGGCATAGGTTTTCTTTCTTTTTCACTTTGTTTTAGATATATCTCAAAAGTCACAAATATATTCTTTTCTATATTTCCCACTTCTTTGTTTTTACTGTATCCTTCTCTTTCTATTCTTTGTTTTCTTTCTATTCATTCTTTAAAACATAGAAGAACCAGTAACATATACGTGAACATACCAGTAAAGCTTTTATCACTTCCCGTCCTTGTGGATTCAACCGTTTAGCCTCTATGCTATAACGGAAGTATCGAGGAAGCCAAAGCACGCACTTTTAACTTGATTTTCAAAACAAACACTTTTCGTGCACGGTTTTCCCCTAATCATGCTTGGACTATATTGTTGGAACGTATAATACCACTGTGCTTTCGTTCTCTGATTCCTGACTGTACTGATATGCTTAGCGTACAATGTGAGGGTATTTCTACTTTACGTTTGTATGTTGCAGTAGCGTCTCCATACCCAATGGGGCGGGGTGTTACAGGTCGGTATCAAAGCTTAGGTAAGCTCTCCCCCATTCAGTACAACCAGATAGCAGATTAATGTGATATTAATTTGCAGCTAGAGCAAGAATCAGAGCTATACAATACAATTTCAAGTACAAGTTATCTGTCCTTCTTAATTTTCCTTTGATCCTGAAATCTTTCTATCCGTCCATCTCTCAGGTTTCACAATCCCAACTATTTTTATTCCAAGTCGGTAAATTTTTCTGAATAGCCCTATTATATCTTGCAATTTTAGTAACCATTTTTGATCAATTATCATTGTATCTTGTTATAATTGTTACTTTGATACTTTCCATGTACATCTTCTTCCTTAACAAAATTGCGAGGACGCAATTTTTGCGAGGGGGAAGAATGTAATACCCTGATTCCAGAATACATACCATTTTACAGTTTTCAACGTTTTGATTGTACACAAGTTATTTCATGTACGAATTTTCCTCCGTTTGACCCAAAATTTTTACACTAGACTCTTCACTGGTACTAGATTCTACTCCAGAAATTTTAAAATTTTTTCTTTTTTAATTATTATTTAATTAAATATTTTCGCTCTCCTTCTATTTTCCTTTTCTTTCTTCACTAAATTCATTTCTTATTTTTCTTCATTTTACTTTTATATTATTTTCTTAAATGACATTACAAATAACCACTAACAATATAATATTTACATTCTTAATTTTTATTTCTTTTCTTTTTTCTTTTCTTTTCTCCATTTTTCTAGAACCTTCTTGGCTTTTCCATGAAGCCAAGTCTTTTGCTTCCCATGGAAGCCATCTTCCCCTCTTAAACTCTCTCTCCTTCGCCTCCCCAAAGTGGCTGGCCACCTCTTTCTCTCTCCTCCATTTTTTCCTTTCTTTTCTCTCTCCTAAAACACTAAAATTCACTCTTTCTCTCTCCAAAATCCTTCCAGCACTTCACCAACACCATAGCCACCCTTACAACACCCTCTCATCCTTCCCTAGCATAGCCGGCTACATTCCCTTTCTCTCCTTACATTTTCTCTCTCCAAAAACCTATTTCTCTCTCTAAAACCTCCTTTTCTCTCTTTAAAAATCCTATAAAAATTCTCAAACACCATAGCCACTTCCTTACCACCAAAAACTCCTCTCTAGGTCTATACACACTTCCCATAATTTTTTCTAATTTTTTTCTCTCTCTAAAACCCCTAAAAAGGCACTTTCTCTCTTCTCTCTCTAACATATCTCTAGATTTTCTCTCTCCCCCTCCAAAATTCAGTAGCCAGCTATTGTAGATGGCTCCCCCTCACTCTTCTCTAGCTCCCATAGTTTTCTCCTATTTTTCCTCTCTATGAAAAGCCCTAAAACACTATTTTCTCTCTCCTCTCTCTAACCTCTTTTTAGATTTCTCTCTCCTCCCTCATTCTACTTTAGGCCGGCCACCTCCCTGGCCTCCTTCACATGCTTCTTCACCTGATCCACCAAGTCCATACCCATTCACTATTTCTCTCTCCTTCAAAACCAAAACCCTAATTGTCTCTCTCTAGATTTTCTCTTCTTTGTATTTCTCTCCCTTTAAAACACCTCTCCAGAATTTCCTACTTCCTCCTATAGTCCACGGCCAGCCCCTTGGCTGCCCATATGCACTCACGTGCACACACGCACACACACGTGCACGTGGTATCGAGTATTTTCCCGATATAGGCAAGTACTCTTCCTTATTGCATAGTGCACATACATACATGTACACATATAATTGTACATGTGTAGACATATTTCATGTTCTAGTTATTTCTAGGAATTTCTTGTAATTTTTAGAAAGTATCTGCGCATTTTAAGATTTTCCTGTATTTTAGAATTTAACTGTATAGTTTAGGGAATTTTTTATATTTAGAAATTATTTATGTATTTTTAGGAATTTCTTATGTATTTTTAAGAATTTCTTGTATTTTTTTGGAATTACGTGTATTTTTAGGAATTATCTGTATTTTTGTATATTTTGATACTAACATCTTTTGCAGGTTCCTACTTGCCCTTCCGGCCCTATTAGACATTCTGGCTCTCTTATGCCCACTTCCCGAAAGGGAGTGCACTTAGACCTTACGCTCTCTCTTTTGGCGCCCAGCGCTGTTGATTGTTATTTATACGTTTGCTTGTGTGTACTAACATCATTTTATATATGATTCAGTTGGCCTTCTGGCCCTATTAGACCTATGGTCTCTCTAATGCCCACTTCTTGAAAGGGGGTGCGCTTAGACTATTCACAGTCTCTTAGCTTCGCGTGGTTAGCATATTTAGCGTTCAACGCTTATCACCTGACTGGCTTAGGCAAAACTCTGCCGGATTTCAGACTCGCAGTCTAAGCCGAATCATTCCTGTAACTCCGCTTAGCGCTTTAGTGATTAAACACTGTTCGCTGATTGTTCCCTCAGCACTGCTTTGCTCCTCTTGTATGTGCATAGCTGTAGCACTGCTTTAATGCTATTGACTAGATACTGATACCGATATTACTGATACTGATATTGCTACTAATATTTGACATGGGTTACCTAACATAATATCTATTACTGACACTGACTACTAATACTGACATTACACCTGACATATGGACACTGATTACTAAACATATACTGATTACTGGACGGTACCATGACTCCTGATCTATTACATTACACTGATTCCAGACTTTGTACCTAACTCCTACTAGATATAATCATGATTTCTGATTTACGGGGACTTACTACTGAATCATGATACTTCTGTTACTGATATGATGCGTGGAACTAAGTGCCACGTGGAATAAAGTCCACATCACACATCCCTGTGGTGGGGGCCACCTCTAGAATCCCTCATCGCCACTGATTACTAACTACTATTTACTAAACTCCTAAACATTCTTGTAAACGGTTATCATGATATATTGAACTATACACTGGACAACTTATAATATGATACTCAACATGTGCTAGGGCTGGGGGAAACTGATGCATCAATATGTACGGCTTCATAATGGTTTGATGTTGAAACTACTGTTCCGGCTCCACCTGAGGCCACAGGGGACCGGTTGGGCTGAACTGGCACCCTTGACCTGATCCATTCCTGTTACTATTATTTCTTAGCAGTCAGATCTGGGAGCCAAACCCAGATGTCCTGAGGCCGTTGTCCTGGGTATGCACGGAGTCTATTATGAACCTGATACAGTTGATCCCCATCAGTTTTCAAACTAACTTGTCTTATTCATATGTGGATGTATTTGTTCTGGAAATACGTACCGAGACATATGGATCGGATGAACAATAAGAATAAAACAACCCAACAATAATGATATTTGGAACGTATGATATTTGGTCTCTCCATCGTTAAGGTATTGATACTCACATATGAGATCTGAGTGAGTTCTACTAGAGTATAAACTCTGGTATAGACTGCCAGCAGTGTGAGATAATGGTACGAAGACGATTAAAATGCCATGGGTACTGATATTCTTTGTTGTATAATATCTAATACTATATTTTACCTGACACTTAACATAGCTTAATTATCTGATAGTAATAATATCAGGAGCGGATATTATTCGGTCACTCCAGACATTCGGACAATGGGATTCGTATATAAGAATTTGGATGTGCTCTGCTGGAAGTACAGACTCCAGTATGAGTTGCCAGTGGTATGAGACACTGGAGGGGAATGATTATAAAAACAATCGATAGTCGATACTGATTATTATTGTTGTTATATAATTAAGTTATCCTGACAATTTCCTATACAAGAATTCCAAACATAAATGATACTCCTAAAACTAGACAATACTGATAGAAAACTAAAACTATAGATCATAGATATACTGACATACTTACTGATCAGCAATTTTGGTTGTATGTGTCTAGTTGATGGTGAAGTGGGTATATGGTATATAGATTAGGGTTTCCTTGTTTGGATTATCCCCTTGACGTACTAATCTCATAGATCCAGATATTGAGTTTATACAATTAGTTTTGCCTGCATTTACATTATATATATATACAGTTAATGAATTATATATGCTTTCATTCATATGATTTAATCATGATTTCATGCATACATAAACATGTTTTCACGTAATTCCATTTATTTTCTATATATGTGTATTTGCTTTTGCGAACGCCACTTGACATTCTTATATACTCTTTGGGTTGCATTCTGATAACTCTGGACCCGCATGTCCAGATTCCAGAGCTAGGATGATAGTGAAGTCCCTGTTTCTGATCGGAGTGTGTAGCGGAAGCGTAGCAAGTTCTAGGATCGGAACCTGGCATAGGCTTGAAGACCTAGTAGCAGATCCTCCTGATCCATTTTCTTTGATTAGCTCTCGAGATCCCTTTCTAGTTCGTGAGCATCTACCAGATTTATCTTGTAAATCTCTTATAATTCGTACCTTTGCATGCTCCAGTGATATAATGTTCTTGTACTATTAGATCATATGCACTGATAACAATGTACTTTAACTGTAATGTTGGAATGTATAATACTATGGTGCTTCCGTACTCTGATTCCTGACTGTACCGATATACTTAGCGTCCATGTGTGAAGGTATTTCTGCCTTGTATATGCATGTTGCAGTAGCGTCTCTATACCCGGTAGGACGGGGCATTACGCAAAGGAAGGGCAAGTGACTGGGGGTGAACCTTTACCAACATCGGTGACCATTGAAACTATTTCCTTGACTTCTCCTCAGGGTCAAGAAGAAGGTTCTGACCCAAAGGACATGCGGCCAAGCTCTCCTGTTGAGATGATGCCATTTATGAGGATGCCAGAGCAGAGTCCGACTACTAGACTCGTGGCGATTAGACCTCTGACAGCTGAGGTAGCGTGTACTCAAGCTTCACATTCTTCTTTGAGTGAGGAGGTTGATTGTACACGTGCATTGTATAATTAGTGTCACATTTCTTCATTTATTTTTATAATAAAACTCTGCTATTTACTTCATTTTCATGTCTAGTGGTATGCAGGGTAATTAATGAAGAAAAGAAAGAAATGTACCAGTTTATCCAATTATATCAGAAATTCAAAGATCAAACAAATCAACAAAGATCTATTTAAATCCAGAGGTTTTAGAACCCATTTTATCTGAAGATCAGGTATATTAGATAAGATAATACTAGTTACAAATCAGTTAAATATGAATTTTTGAAGATGCAATCGGTTAAGCCAAAGATCAAAGGATATATCGTTAAATCTGTTTTGAAATTTAAAAATCCAATTGGAGATAAACTACGATAGGAGATCGACGATGGTTGCGCTCCCAAGATCTGGCCCAATGGCCAGATCATGGCCATGCAAATGCAGTAAAAGTCGTGTTTGTGTGGCTTGAATGAGTCAGTTGGGCGAGCGTTTGCTCCCTATCTTTGTATGCTCTCCCTTATCCCATTTCTCTTATAAATACTGGCATTTCTGAAGGCAGAAGGGCACTACTCAATAGAGAGGCTTGTAGTTTAACTTAGACTTTTTTATTTTCTTTATGTAATTTTTTGCTTTCTTTGTAGTTTAAGTTAGAGAAGAGATTCATGGGAGAAGAAAAGAAAAATTTTTATTGAGAGTGACAACAATGTAAACTTCTTCTTTCTTTTATTGTTTTTTAATTAATCAAAAACTTGTTTTTCTTCTTCTTATTGTTTTTTGCTTTACTTCCTCTGCGATGACTGGTAAATCTAAGTGAATCCTATAGCCTTGAACATGCCTTGCTCTGCCAAGTGTCATTGATGGATTATAAAGATGAATAACCATTTCTTTATTGTTTTCTGCTTGCATATTTATTTGATAGTTTAGATTGTGAATAGAGAAGATCCTATATGAAAGATCCTATGTGTCATGCTTTGATTGCCTTCAAGCCAAGGTACATTGTTGCAATGGATCCAAGGTAAGCAAGTGTCAAAAAGGTAAGTAAGTATTTCTTTTGGATCTTTCTTTCTTTATTTCTTATGTTAGAAATAAATTTCTTCTTTCTTTATTCTTCCTTTTTTGCTTAGTTTAGATTCACACTATAAACACCAATAACATCTTCATCTTCTTCTTCTCCTTTTTCCATTACCAACACTTCTCTTTTCTTTTTAAGAAACTAAAAAGAAATCTTTAACCAATCTAGTTACTTAGAAACAAACTTTACTAAATGCTTCCATCACAGTCCCTCCTTGTGGATTACGACCTGTATAGCCACATGCTATAGCGGTAGAATTGAGTAACATAGCATATTCCTATCTTTCAATTCTAAACTTTATTTTCTGTGCAGATAAAAACATGATCAAATTTTGATGTCGTTGTCGGGGAGAGTCGGTAGTGGTTGATTTTTTCTCTTTTTTTGTGTGTAGGGGTATATTACAGGGAATTGGGAAATGCAGAACATCAAAAGAAACTCTGTAACTCTGCCCAAAAAGGAAGAGTACCAAACTCCACAAACCAGCCATGCAAACGTAACAAAAGTCGCATTTCCCCTGCAGTACAGAGGAGTCACTCACCCTGCTTCTTTGAAGGGTGATCGAATTAAGGTATCTAGCTTCTGCAGTTATTATATTTTCCTGTTAACTTGTTCTGCACACTATTTTAATTCAACAGTAACCTGTGCTTGTTATCGCTTAAAAAACGGTTAGACTTTGGAGATAGGTATTTATTTAATTCGTTTACATTTTTAATTACGGTTGAAGAGTGCTAGAGAAAAGGTATGTGCATATTGCATGTAGCTTAAGAAACACATTTGGGTGATACATATTGCTTAACTGTATTCAATTTGCTATATACTTGCACACAAGCATGAAACCGATTAAAGGCATATCCTTAAATAAGATGAGGTAGGGAAGTCATTACCCTTCCTTAGCCTAAAAATCATCTCCTCACTCACTAACCCATCATAATTAAAATTGAGTAGACATTGGCCCTAAGGACATCTCAGGCTCAGTAGGGGATTGACCTAAGGGGAAAGTTGTTAGAGTTTAACTCAGACCAAATCGGTATCAAAAGTTGGGGATTGAGAGGCAAAATCTCGAAGAACAGTGATTTGGCATAATTAGGCATGTTGCTCAGGTATGGATACCTCCTGATTAGGAAAGAGTAATGTAGAGTTATTACACAAGTATTCAATTAAAGAAGAAAGGTTTAGAGTTAACCTTGGTGCTCGTTTACTCCACAAATGTATTCAAAGATCAATATACCCTTTCCAATCTCCGCTATAGCAATGGCTATACCGGGTCGATTCTCCGGGAGAGCTAGCGATAGAAGCGTTACGGTATGGAGTGAAGAAATGAAAAACGAAATGTCTTCTATGTATTTACACAAATGCAAGAAGCAACATGAAAAGAAGTGATGGATTTGTGCATTATGGAAAAAGAAATCAAAAGAACTTGGGTGAAGTGTGTTGCAAAGAAAGAAAAGCTAGTAAAGAAAGTGTTGGAAAACTTTGGATAAGAAAATACATGGCTAGCTAACTTTACCTCATTGCTAACTTACTAAACTCAATGGTGATGCTATATTGCCTCATGTTGATTCATTGGCAATAGGGATAACTTGCTTGTTGTTCAAGTGTTTTACCATTTGGAAGATGAGTGTTCTCTTGTTCTTTAGCTTGAAGCCTCATATTGATTCATTGGCTCTCTAGATAGATATTCAATGATGAACTCTAGGATTGGTACTCAAAGGATGCTAGGTTAGAAGAATCAACATTCGATTATACTTTCAAGACATAACAACAAATTAGCTTGAAGTAAAGAAGTTGTTCTACAAGTAGCACATGTTTGGTGATCCATCTCCATGTTCCATCAAAGGCTCTTGTTCTAGACAAGGCTCTAAATGAGGCACACATGAGTCATATGGAGTATGAACAAGCAATTGCCAAGGGAAAGCAACTCTACTTCCTTGGTAAGTAAAAGAACTATCACAATGCAAGTATAAAGATAAGCATCATCCAAAGAGATAGAAGTTAGCTAGGTAAGTTCTTAGCTAGCCATGCAATAGAGATTTAGCTATCCATTACACTAAAAACAAAGCAACTATTCATGATGTAAAGCAATAGAACTAAAGCAAATGAAATAGCACTAAAATGAAAGCAAGAAATTAAAGCAAAGTAAAGTAAAACATATTAGAGATTGCAAAGAGATGAATGGAGCTCTTTTGATTAATCCTTGCCTACAAGACTGTCACTCCCTTGATACAAGCTTTCAAACAGCACTCTCTCTCTCACTTTGTCAAAATCTCTAGGAGGAAGAAGATGAAGACTAATAACCTAGGAGAATAACAAAATAAAATACAAGAATTTCCCCTATTTTCTTCTCTCACTTTCCTTCTCCCACGCACAGACCCTGGTCCTCTATTTATAGCCATCCATGAGAAGGATCTAGAGCCCTGGCCGTTGGCGCAAAATCCGGGTCCAACTGCCTCCAAACCGCCGCAGATACGCGGGAAATCCCCAGATTTGGCGGCAAAATCTAGGCCGTTGAGCCCAGATTTTCTGTTGTGATTTGGTTGTTAGGTGGTTATCTACGTGGCCTTCTGGAAGATTCAGTTGGCGCGCGGATCTCAACTGAATCCAAATTCAAATCTTGGGCTCTTTTGGGCTTATGGATTTAATCTCTTTAATTATTGCTAATTAAAGTGATTAATGGGCTTTTTCTCTTTTAAGTTGTGGACCTGCAAAAATAGAGAGAAAAGGGGTTAAAAATCACATTTTATTTACAATATGCATGGTATGGAAGTGGTAAAATATGTAAATATGTATAACAATCACACCCCCATACCTAACTTTTGCTCGTCCTCGAGCAAAAAGAAAGAAAAAGAAAGAAAAATAAAATCCTAACTAATTTATTACACCACTTTCGTAGGTGACACGATTGCACTGAGCACGTGCAACAAGCCGTTAAACCTATAGGTTACCCTAGAGGAGGAGTGTTGTCTCCTGAGGGTTTTCAGCGGATTGCACCCACAAAATCCATAAAAAAGAAAACAAATGTTAGTGTTTTGAAAATGCATTTTGAAAGAGAGACATGTTTTCGAACTATTTTTGCAAAAATATAAGTGATCTAAGGTCATAAGTCCACCTATAATCATTCTTCCTTAAACTTAGTCTCCATGCAAGATCTTATCTTTAATTAAGGTAAGAATTCAAAATTGGATTGAATACTTTATCTTTCATAAAACCTAGATAGTATGCACACCGTGACAGTGAAGATTTCTGGGATTTCAACTCTAACCATAAAGCCATTTATTATATATATATATATATATTTTTTTCTTCTTCCCTTAGTTTTCTTAGGCTTTCTAGTTCACCCATGTAGCGAGCCTATAACCGATGACTCCCAAACCAGACGGTCCTAGGGCACCAGATGAGAAAACATCCCTCGGGTTTAAGGACTCGAGTGAAAAAGGCCACAAAACTAAGGGGGATTATTCTTTTTTATCACCGTTAGGCGTGAATAATTATGCTTCTTGAGGCATAATTCTCCAGCTTAATGAGTGATGTTTTTCACCGTTAGGCGTGAATAACCATGCTTCTTGAGGCTTAATTATCCAGCTTAATAAGTGATATTTTATTCTTTCTTTTTATTTTATGGCATTTTAGGTCTTTGTTTCCATCCCAAAAATTGTGTAAGTGTGAAGTGCTTACTATCTAAGGCAAAAATTCAAGATAAAAATATCTCGCCTACTTACTTAGCCTATAATTTAAACAAGATCTATTATTTCAACTAGGTTTAAGATGTCACAATTAAGGCTTTCTTAATTTCTAAGATACATCTTAATTTTCTTAAAAATGGATCAAAACTTTGTCTCTTATTTCAAAAAGTTTTTTTTTATATATATTTTCTAAATCTAACAAGAAAATAGAAAATCTACAAAGAAAAGTAAAAAATCTAAAAAAAAAAAAAAACCTAAAAAGAAAATGAAAATCCTATGTTAGCATCTACCCCCCCATACCTATCTCATGCATTGTCCCCAATGCATGCAAGATGAAATGATGCATGAAATAGGTAAAGGATAAAGCTACTCCCTCTGTCGTTTTGGACCCGCGGTGGTGCTAGGTCCAGCCGACTGTGATCTCCTCAACGCTGCCTCCATCCCGTCTAATCGAGAGGATTGCTCCTCGACCTTTTTCCTAAGCCGGACCTGCCCCCTAAATATCTTCTTCATACCCTTCCAGATGGTGGACATGAAGGCTCTTGGTTCCGTTGGGGGGTCCTACCTCCAAAAATGGGGCTCATCTATCCTCTCTAGGCTTTCCTCCGAGGATGACTCCACAGGTACAGTCTCAGGCTGGGCACCGGGTGTCCAGAGCGCCTGCAAGCAACCGTTGTATGAGCTTGTGGGTCTCTCTACAGTAATAGGTACTCGGTCAAATGTATTAAAAACAGCGTCTGACATGAAATATTTACACAGACGTGTAATTAAGATGGAATGAGAATGCTTTGCACCCCGAGTGCGGGAGGAATTTTCAAGAATGGTACGGAAGATGGCCCGATTCAAACAGACCGTGTGGTTTTGTGTCATTAAGTCATGGATTATCTGTAACACGGGTCTGTTGAAGGAGGATTGATGGTCAAGCCAAAAATATTGCGTTGGACCCAGCGTCCAATGCAATGAACATTTCTAAAAGTCGTGTTGGCTTTGAGCCCACGATCCTGAATTGTGCAGCGGACACCCATGATGGTTAAGTAATCTAGCAATGGCAAGGGTCGCTATGGTGGGGATGATTGGGGACATGAGTGATTTCAGCAATAAGTGGGATGGTGACAAAGATATCACCGAATGGCATGTGAGATACAAATTGGTACGTGTCATGATTCACAGATGCTTGATCAATTGAACTGTAAAAAGTAGTGACAAGATCAGGGCAATAGTATGCATCGTGCTCATTGTTATCATAGACCAAAGAGTACCAATTCCAAGCACGTATTCTATCCACAAAAATGTGCCCATACCCCCCACTTTCATTCAAAAGTACGGAAAAATCCCTTTCCACATACAAATTTGGTGCCATATATGCTAATGGAAGTAAAGCAAAGGATTTGAGATAGGAAAATGCAAACCACCCCCGGAGATCGTGGGGGGAAATCCAAAACAGTTGTGCAGAAGGCACCCGAGACAGAATTTGGAAGAGGTGCTCTGGATCTGCCACTGGAAGTAGAAATCAGCCAGGCAGAATTTTTCTGGGCGCCAGAGGTGGCCGGATTGCGGTGGATCTGCAGCTGGAAGTGGGTTTTTGCGGCAGATCTGAGGAGTCTGGTGAAGGGAAATGTGACAGAGGTCGGATCTTGAAGGAGGTTCTCAGATCTGAAAGGAAGTCTGCGTTTGAGGGAGAAAGAGTTGGTGAGGAGAGTATTTATAGGGGTAGGTAAAAATGGGATTTCCAAATTTATCCCTAGGTCAAAGGTATATTTACAACCCTAGGTCAAAGGAGTTTGGAAATGAAAGGAATCCTAGGGAAGAGAAAATCCTAGGAATGTGAAACTCTTATAAGCACAAAAATCCGTAATAATTTTTTTTTATTTATTATTTACAAAAAATGTAAAAGAAAATTATTTACAAGTGTGGTCCCAAAATGATATTCAGGAAAATGCACGGGAAACTATACAGATGGAATTGTCACAAATAAACTGGGTCGCAAAGACCCAATTCGTGAACTTCGTGTGACATGATTTCCGTGGTAAGGAATGGCTTTAGACGTTGTCCGTTCACAGTGAATATGTTGCCATTATTCGGGTCAAGAATCTCGATCGCACCGTGGGAAAAAAACTTTGTGAACAATGAATGGCCCTGACCACCTGGTTCTCAATTTACCAGGGAAAAGGTGGAGTCTTGAATTGTCTAACAGAACCTTTTGTCCTACGACAAAAATCTTGCGGTGAATGGACTTATCGTGAAAAAGCTTGGTTCTGTGTTTCGTGATCCAAGCGTTGTCGTATACTTCGTTTCTTAACTCTTCAAGCTCAGATAACTGCAACTTCCGTAGAACACCGGCTTTATCCAAATCTAAATTCAGCTGCTTTAAAGCCCACATTGCTCGGTGTTCTAACTCAACAGGCAAGTGACAAGGTTTTTCAAATATAACTCGATATGGAGACATACCGAGGACAGTTTTGTAGGCGGTCCTGTATGCCCATAAGGCATCAGTGAGTTTGATGGACCAATCCTTACGGTTCTGTCCTACAGTTTTCTCCAAAATGAGTTTTATCTATCTATTCGTTACTTCAACTTGCCCGTTGGTTTGAGGATGATAAGCCGTGGACAATTTGTGAGTAATAGAGTATTTTCGTATCAAAGCTTCAAAAGCCCTATTGCAGAAATGACTCCCATTATCGCTTATTATCGCACGGGGGGATCCGAAGCGAGAGATGATGTTTTCTCTTAAAAACTTAATGACAACATGGTTGTCATTCGTCCGTGTTGGAATTGCTTCAGCCCACTTGGAAACATAATCTACGGCTACCAAAATGTATTGGTTACCGTAGGACAGAGGAAAGCGTCCCATAAAATCGATGCCCCAAAGGTCGAAAATTTCGACTTCCAAGATGGGTGTGAGGGGCATCATGTCTCTTTGTGTGATACGACCCGTCATTTGACACTTGTCACAAAGCTTGCAGAAATTATATGCATCCTTAAAGAGAGTGGGCCAGTAGAATCCACTCTGAAGCACTTTATCAGCAGCTTTCCGTGGACCAAAATGTCCACCGCAAGCTAACTTGTGACAGAATGTCAAAACGCTCTGATGTTCATCCTCAGGAAGGCATCTACGTATGATTTGGTCAGGACAGTATTTGAATAAATACGGTTCATCCCAAAAGAAGAACCGCATTTGGCTCAGAAAACGGTGTTTTTCTTGTCCTGACCAATGAGAAGGTATTTGCCTGGTAGCAAGGTAATTCACTATATCAGCATACCAGGGCTCTCCACATATCTCAAAAATATGCTCGTCAGGAAAATCATCGTTAATCGGTATTCTCTCTTTAGGTGCATTTGGGATTCTTGACAAATGATCTGCTACTACGTTCTCAACGCCCTTTTTATCTTTAATTTCCAAATCAAACTCTTGCAAAAGAAGTATTCATCGAATCAGTCTTGCCTTAGCATCCTTCTTTTGCATCAAGTATTTTAGGGCGGAGTGATCAGTGAAAATAATAGTTCTGGACCCTAGCAGATATTGACGAAATTTCTCCAACGCAAAGACAACTGCTAAAAATTCCTTTTCAGTAGTTGTATAATTGAGTTGGGCCTCATTCAGTGTTCTACTAGCATAATAGATTACGTGTTGCCTATTATCAATACGCTGCCCTAAAACAGCGCCTATAGCAAAGTCAGAGGCATCACACATAATCTCAAAAGGTTTGGTCCAGTTTGGTGCAGATATGATCGGTGCAGAAACAAGTCTACTCTTAAGCTCTTTCCACGATTTTTGACATTCCTCATCAAAGATGAAGGGTACATCCTTTCCTAAGAGATTTGTCAAGGGTCTTGCAATGTTGTTAAACCCTTGAATAAATCGCCTATAGAAACCGGCGTGCCCTAAAAATGATCTAATGTCTTTTAAGCACGTCGGTTCAGTGAGCTTCGTTACGACTTCCACTTTGGACTTGTCTACCTCGATTCCTATTCTTGATACCTTGTGCCCAAGTACGATTCCTTGCTTGACCATAAAATGACACTTTTCCCAATTAAGTGTCAAGTTTTTCTTCATACAACGTTGTAAAACTAGCTTCAGATGGTACAAGCATTGCTCAAAGGAATCCCCATAGATCGAAAAATCATCCATAAAAATTTCCAAAAATTTCTCCATCATGTCCGAAAAGAGGCTCAACATGCAACGTTGAAACGTTGCAGGAGCATTGCATAGACCGAAGGGCATCCTTCGGTAAGCAAATGTTCCAAAGGGACAGGTGAAGGTAGTCTTATCTTGGTCCTCGGGAGCGATTGGGATTTGGTTATATCCTGAATATCCATCCAGGAAACAGTAATACTCGTGTCCCGCCAATCTCTCCAGCATTTGATCGATGAATGGAAGAGGAAAGTGGTCTTTACGTGTGGCGGTGTTCAACTTCCTATAATCAATACAAACTCGAATCTTCGTTGGAAGATGTGTTTGTATCAATTCTTTATTCTCATTCTCCACCACAGTAAATCCAGCTTTCTTAGGCACAGCGTGAACTGGACTTACCCATTGACTATCAGATATGGGATAGATAATCCCATTGTCTAATAGTTTCAATATCTCAGATCTAACAGCTTCTTGCATAATAGGGTTAAGTCTACGCTGTGGGTCTCGTTTAGGCTTAGCATCTTCCGTCAAGTGAATCCTATGTTGGACAATGGAAGGACTAATCCCCTTGATATCAGCCATGGTCCAACCAATGGCTTCTCTATTTTCCCTTAACACAGTCAGAAAGTCCTCTTCTTGTTGCTCAGTAAGATTGGATGCAATTATTACAGGAAAGGATTCCTTCTCATCCAAGTACTTGTACTTGAGATGGTCGGGAAGAACCTTAAGCTCAGAAGAAGGGACTGGATCTATAACTGGTTGCTCATGGTGCAAGGGAAGAATAGGGGTGGAATTAGTAGTCCTTTCAACAAGTGATCCAACAATCTGATCAAGGTTGAAGTCATCTGACTCCAACTCAAATTCCTCTTCAGACTCATACTCAACCTCCTCCACATGTTCGCTGGTTAACCCTTCTATCAAGTTCACATCAAAAGACTCATTGTCCACATCCCTTGGCTGCTTTCCCAGATGGAAAACATTCACCTCCTTCGTCATATCTCTGAACGTTAGCCTCATCGATCCATTTCGGCAGTTGATGATCGCATTCGCGGTGGCTAAGAAAGGACGTCCTAGAATGACGGGTGTCTGTGCTATGTGATTTTGTACAGGTTGTGTTTCAAGAACAACAAAGTCCACGGGGTAAATGAATTCCCCGACCCGTATTAAAACATCTGTAATTTCCCCCTTGGGAATCTTTACAGAGCGGTCAGCCAATTGGATAGTCATCTGGGTTGGACGAAGGTTGCCTAACCCTAACTGCTGATATACGAAAAAGGGGAGAAGATTGATGCTCGCGCCCAAGTCTAGCAAAGCCCTATTTATGGTGGTCTGCCCTATGATACAAGAAATGGTAGGGCTCCCTGGATCTTTGTACTTCACAGGGATCGGACCATTGAGCAGTTCACTTATGTTGGAAGCCAAAAAAGACTTTTTTAGGGACATTTGCTTTTCTCTTTTTAGTACACATTTCTTTCAAAAACTTGGCGTAGGATGGGACTTGTTGAATGGCATCTAAGAGAGGGACATTGATTTGTACTTGGTTAAATATCTCTCTTATTTTCTCCATGTGAGCATTCATCTTATGATTCGTAAGCCTATTTGGGAATGGGACAACAGGCTTATATGTTTACTCATCAACTTTCTCTTTTCCTTTTGACTGAGAAGTGGATGGTTGTGTGCTTGATGAAGGACTATCTTGCATGGGTTGTACTGGAACAGAAGGTGGTGACACAGATTTGGGAGACTGATTTGAAACCTTGTTATCTACATGTTTCCCAGATCTAAGGATTTGAATGGCTTGGCATTGGCTGGGTCCCAAGTCTTCAACTTCGTGCAGAGGAAAATGGGCTTTGGGATTGGGCACAGGTTGGCTAGGTAGCATTCCTTTTTGTCTTTCAGTCAAAGAGTTAGCCAACTGCCCTATTTGAATTTGCAATTTGTTCATATCCTGCTGCTGATTGTTCATCATTGCGGCTTGGGTCTTAGATAAGGTCTCTATCATTTTCTCCAATTCAGAAATTTTCTTGTCTGAAGGATTGGGTGGTGGATGATGCTGAAACTGGGGCTGAAAATTTGCTTAGTAAGGCACAGGATGTTGATATGACTGGAATCTGGGTGGACTCTGGTATGAATGAACATTTGGTGGGTTCTGGTGGTAAGTCGGTGGATGAGACTGAGCAGGGTATTGTTGTGGAAATGGTTGTCTCGGCTGCTCAGGGCCAGACTGACTCCAAGAGAAATTCGGATGGTTTCGCCATCCCGGATTATAGGTTTTGGAGTAAGGATTGTAAGCGGGTCTGGTGTACGTGGCATTTGTACTCTCCTGAAACATTTGAGTTTGATAAACTGGACACTCCTCAAACAGATGATTCAGATCATGGCAGTAGGTACAACCCGGATTAACAACAGGTGTTGGATTGACCTGATTAACAGAAGAATTTTCCCTGGACTCTAGCAATTCAATCCTCTTCATCAACTGAGTTATCTTAGCTTCTGCAGCTATCGAGGATTCTATCGAGTGTAAACCGGTTCTGAAATTTGTGGGTGTAGGTTTCTCAATACATGATTCCCACTGGACTGTCTTTTCCGCTAAGGCCTCAAAAAGATCCCAACCCTGATCTTCATCCTTCTTTAAGAATTCTCCTTGACACATGGTTTCAAGGAGCGTCTTAGTCTGATAATCAAGCCCATCATAGATAATCTGGCACTGGCGCCATTTTTCTATACCGTGATGGGGACACAGGGCTACTAGGTCTTTGAAGCGCTCAAAATACTTCCAAAACGGTTCATTGGCTTCTTGTTTGAACTGCATTATATTCTTCCTCATAATGGCTGTCTTATGGATATGATAAAACTTTTTAAGAAAGACCTTAACGAAATCATCCCAAGAAGAAATTGAGCTAACTGGGAGATTATAAAGCCACTTCTTAGCGATATCCTTAAGTGCAAAGGGGATGAATCTAAGTCTGACAGCATCATCGGTAAGTTGGGAAATCCTCATCATAAGGCATACTTCTTCAAACTCTCGAATGAAGAAGTATGCATCCTCAGATTCAAGGCCATGGAATCATGGAAGTGTGTTTATGAACTGGGGCTTCAACTCAAAATTATTTCCATTAGTGTTCGGGAGGAGAATACAAGATGGAAGTGATGTGCGAATAGGATAGAACTTGTCTTGCAACGACACGTTGTTCGTCATGATTGGAACTGTGTCGAGTGGTGGTGTATGTGGTAGTGTAGAAGTTCTTACAAGCCTAGCAGAATTCGGATCTCGATACCACTCTTGCATACAATTACACAATCAACGTGCACCTTTCACACAGGCAGAAAATGAAAAATAACAATCAAGAAAAAGAAAAAAAAATAATCAATCCAAGCTTTCTAGGTTTCCTGGACCTAGACGACTCCTAACTTTAGATCGTCCACAGGAGGTTCGGTGTAGACTCTGACTATAAGCAAATCAGCCAGGGAAGGTCAAGGTTGGTGGGAGGTTTTCCGTCAGAGACGTTCCTTAATTAAGTAACCAGCAACCTTCGGGCTTTCGGCCCTCAACCCCTTTCCTAGACACTGATTTTACAAAAGTCACTTTCCAACACTTTTCCCCCTTAGGATAATCTCCTAAGTGAGTCCGAATGTCCCTAGGGCCAGCGTCTAGCAGTTTTTATTTAGAAGCTTAGGATTGTGAGTGCGTGGGAAAATGGTTTTCGGGCTAAGGAAGGGGTGATAAAATCCCCACCTTATCTTTCTTATGGTTATGCCCTTAAAGTTGATTCGTGCAAGTGTACGATATAACAAACAAGGATCACCCAAAGCGAAATTAAATCAAACAAAGAGTGAGTCCTAGTCTATATGCTATGCTTACGTACCTTGCCTCCAGCACTCTTCAACAGTAAATGTAAAGGAATTGAAAGACACGTGCTTAGAGATGCAAATGTCTAAACACTTTTCTTAACTTGCAACAAATTTTTTACTATTGATTAGCAGATATAAGGTGAAGAATACAAGATTTTATGTATTGCAGCAGCTGTATTTTGCAGAGAAGCAAGCCCTGCAGAAAAGTGGTCAGTAGTCAACTCCTCTTTGCCGCAATTCTGCGGCAAAAGCCCAGAATTTGCGGCAATTTGGAGGGATCCTGGTCTCTGCTTTCGAGAGCAGAGGCCTAGGTCCACTTATATGTTTCTGCAATGCAAGATTTGCTGTTTCTTCAACCTGTACCTGCAACAGAGAGGAGTATTCGTTTAATTCTTCACTTGAAAAAAAATACCGTTGCTCTCCCCGGCAACGGCGCCAAAAATTGATTAGGAAAGAGTAATGTAGAGTTATTACACAAGTATTCAATTAAAGAAGAAAGGTTTAGAGTTAACCTTGGTGCTCGTTTACTCCACAAATGTATTCAAAGATCAATATACCCTTTCCAATCTCCGCTATAGCAATGGCTATACCGGGTCGATTCTCCGGGAGAGCTAGCGATAGAAGCGTTACGGTATGGAGTGAAGAAATGAAAAACGAAATGTCTTCTATGTATTTACATAAATGCAAGAAGCAACATGAAAAGAAGTGATGGATTTGTGCATTATGGAAAAAGAAATCAAAAGAACTTGGGTGAAGTGTGTTGCAAAGAAAGAAAAGCTAGTAAAGAAAGTATTGGAAAACTTTGGATAAGAAAATACATGGCTAGCTAACTTTACCTCATTGCTAACTTACTAAACTCAATGGTGATGCTATATTGCCTCATGTTGATTCATTGGCAATAGGGATAACTTGCTTGTTTGTTCAAGTGTTTTACCATTTGGAAGATGAGTGTTCTCTTGTTCTTTAGCTTGAAGCCTCATATTGATTCATTGGCTCTCTAGATAGATATTCAATGATGAACTCTAGGATTGGTACTCAAAGGATGCTAGGTTAGAAGAATCAACATTCAATTATACTTTCAAGACATAACAACAAATTGCTTGAAGTAAAGAAGTTGTTCTACAAGTAGCACATGTTTGGTGATCCATCTCCATGTTCCATCAAAGGCTCTTGTTCTAGACAAGGCTCTAAATGAGGCACACATGAGTCATATGGAGTATGAACAAGCAATTGCCAAGGGAAAGCAACTCTACTTCCTTGGTAAGTAAAAGAACTATCACAATGCAAGTATAAAGATAAGCATCATCCAAAGGGATAGAAGTTAGCTAGGTAAGTTCTTAGCTAGCCATGCAATAGAGATTTAGCTATCCATTACACTAAAAACAAAGCAACTATTCATGATGTAAAGCAATAGAATTAAAGCAAATGAAATAGCACTAAAATGAAAGCAAGAAATTAAAGCAAAGTAAAGTAAAACATACTAGAGATTGCAAAGAGATGAATGGAGCTCTTTTGATTAATCCTTACCTACAAGAATGTCACTTCCTTGATACAAGCTTTCAAACAGCACTCTCTCTCTCACTTTGTCAAAATCTCTAGGAGGAAGAAGATGAAGACTAAAAACCTAGGAGAATAACAAAACAAAATACAAGAATTTCTCCTATTTTCTTCTCTCACTTTCCTTCTCCCACGCACAGACCCTGGTCCTCTATTTATAGCCATCCATGAGAAGGATCTAGAGCCCTGGCCGTTGGCGCAAAATCCGGGCTCCAACTGCCTCCAAACCGCCGCAGATACGCGGGAAATCCCCAGATTTGGCGGCAAAATCTGGGCCGTTGAGCCCAGATTTTCTGTTGTGATTTGGTTGTTAGGTGGTTATCTACGTGGCCTTCTGGAAGATTCAGTTGGCGCGCGGATCTCAACTGAATACAAATTCAAATCTTGGGCTCTTTTGGGCTTATGGATTTAATCTCTTTAATTATTGCTAATTAAAGTGATTAATGGGCTTTTTCTCTTTTAAGTTGTGGACCTGCAAAAATAGAGAGAAAAGGGGTTAAAAATCACATTTTATTTACAATATGCATGGTATGGAAGTGGTAAAATATGTAAATATGTATAACAATCACCTCCCACTGATCTTTCCCCTACCTAACCTATTAACTTGTAGTCAGATTGCTGCAATATACCTCCGGTAGATAGTCTAACCAATTAGGAGTTGTCTAGGTCTAAGATCTACTCTAACATAGGCTCGATTTTTCTTTCTTTTATTTGTTTATTTATTGGTTTTTCTTTGTTTGTTTTTTCAGTTTGTGTGAAATGGATTTTCACAACACTTTTTTCAATTTTAAAAGTAATATGGATTACGCCCTGACCTCTTTTTTTAGATAGCACTAACCTGACATTTCATAACTTTAATCAGTCAAGTATGCCAGATTGGTCTTATCCGAATCAACATATGCCCCAGCCCCAATATTATGAACAAGACTGAAACAATCATCTCCACTTTTCACTGAGTTCTGTGGGGATACAACTCTATCCAGTCACTTTATTAACCACCTTATCAACATTTAGCTTTGTATACTCCTTATCAAGATCACTCAATAGAGGAAAATTTTAATTTCGAAAGGAAGATGGAAGCCTTGAACAAAAAATTCTAGAAGCCTTGCATGAGTCCGAGCGACAAGTTCAAAACATGAAGGACCCACGATCCCATCAAAATTGTTAAATCCAAATCCTTACTCCCACCATAACAAGAAGACCTATTGACTTATAAAAGAGTATAAAATCTACGATTCAATCCCAAAATGATTATACTCAGTCCCAAAAATGACTCTTTCAATAGGTTAGAAGGACAAATAGGTTATTTTGTCAACATAATTATGATAGGAATGAGAAAAGTCTCCCTAACCAATTTTTGACCATTTCCAATTCCCCTTGTCATATTAATAGGAATATAGAATCATGGTATCTTGGAGACTTTAACCAAGATTCAATTTCCTCACACCAATTTGAACTTGATCAATCCAAAACTTTTGATGAATTGGACAGTTTTTATCCCAAACTTGATTGTGAATGTGAATCTGATCCACAACTCTATGCTTCAGTTTCAGTTTTTGAATTTATGTTGACTCTGATATCCTTACCCGATTTGAACCCATTTTTGAGCCAGCACTGCTTCCTATACCTATAGAGCTTGATTTGAACTATCTATTTTGAAAAAAGTCACATTCTATTGATGGAAAAAGAATGTGAATTTATTTTTTTTGATTTGAAACTAATTCTTGAACCAAAACTGACTCTTGAATTGAAACTTAATTTGTCATATTCCTAAGTCAATTTTTATTCTCCAAGTCACATTCTTTCGTTGGACCAAGGTATAAACCATAATGACTCCGAGATGATATTCCAAGATGGTCATATAAAAGGAATAATTTTCATGTTATGATCCTCCATGATCCTAATCAATAAGGTGGGTTCTTTGCAAATTCACGTTAGTTAGATTAGGCTGCAAAGCTTAGCCCAATACGACCACCACCTTGAAGTAATATTTTTTTCCTTTCCTTTCTTCTTTTTCGTGTATATATGCATTCATTCATACATTGAGGATAATGCATGAGATAGGTATAGGGGAGGGTTCTAACATAACGTAGGTTTTCTTTTGATATATAAAAAATATTTTCTTTGCTTTAAAAAAACTTTTTGAAAAGAGAAACAATATTTTGACTTATTTTTTGTAAAAAATTAAGTTAATTTTATCGAATAGGAGAATAATAATTAGGATTTCTTATACTTAGTCAAAATAAGATTATTTGTTTGATTTATAGGGTTAGGAAGAAAATTTGAAAAAGTAATTTAGTCTTGATTTTTACCTTATTGATAACAAGTTTTTGAATAGAAACTAAGTTTAGGAATGAAAATTTTGGTTTTCCTATAACTTATAGATTACTTAAACTTTTGCAAAGAGTTCTTCAAATATTCTCTCTCTTTCAAAATGCGTTTTAAAAATATTAAAACTTTGTTTTTTTTTCTTTATGGATTTTGTGGGTGTAATTCACTGAAAACCCTCACGAGAAAAAATTTGTCCTCTAAGGTAACCTAGAGGTTTAACGGCTTGTTGCACTAGAGGTTTAACGGCTTGTTGCACTTGCTAAGTGCAATCGTGATTCCTATAAAAGTGGACAGGTAGTTTAGTTTTGCTTTTTGGTTTTTCTCGAGGACGAGCAAAAAGATAGGTATAGGCTGTGATTGTACACATATATTGCATATTTAGTATCACATGTGTCACATTTCTCCATTTATTTTTATAATAAAACCCTGATATTTATTCATTTTCATGTCTAGTGGTATGCAGGATAATTAATGAAGAAAAAAGAGAAATGGACTAGTTTATCAAATTAAATCCAGAAATTCAAAGATCAAGCAAATCAACAGGGATCTATTCAAATCCAGAGATTTTAGAAGTCATTCTATCTGAAGACTGATTATATCAGATAAGATAATACCAGTTACAAATCAGTGAAAAATGGATTTTTGAAGACATAATCAGTCAAGCTAAAGATCAAAGGATATATCATCAAATCAGAGTTGAAATTTGAAAATTAAATTGGAGATAAACCAGGATAGGAGATCGATGATGGCCGCGCTCCCAAGATCTAGCCCAATGGTCAAATCATGGCCGCGCAAACGTGGTAACTTGAGTGAGTCAGTTGGGGGAGCAATTTGCTCCCCTTTCTTCTTACGCTTTTCCTTATCCCAATTCTCCTATAAATACTTGCATTTCCGAAGGCAGAAGAATACTACTCAGCAAAGAGTTAGAATTAGGCTTAGGCTTGTACTTTAACTTAGGTTTTTTATTTTCTTTATGTGATTTTCTATTTTCTTTGTAGCTTAAGTTAGAGAAGAGATTCATGAGAGGAGAGAAAAATTTGCATTGAGAGTGGAAACAATGTAAACTTCTTCTTTTCTTTCATTATTTTTTAATTTAATCAAAAGCTTGTTTTTCTTCTTCTTGTTGTTTTTTTGCTTTAATTCCTCTACGATGACATGTAAATCTAAGTGAATCATATAGCCTCGAACTTGCCTTGTTCTGCCAAGTGTTATTAATGGATTATAGTAATGGATAACTATTTTTGTATTATTTTCTGCTTGCACATTTATTTGATAGTTTAGATTGGAAATGGGGAAGATCCTATATGCCATGCTTTGATCGCCTTCAAGCCAAGGTAAATCGTTGCAATGAATCCAAGGTAAGCAAGTGCCGAAAAGGTAAGTAAGTATTTCTTTTAGATCTTTCTTTCTTTTTTTCTTAGGTTAGAAACAAACTTCTTTTTTCTTTATTCTTCCTTTTTTTTAAGCTTAGTTTAGATTCACACCATAAACACCAACAACATCTTCATCTTCTCCTTCTCCTTTTCCATTACTAACACTTCTCTTTTTTTTTAAGAAACTAAAAAGAAATCTTTAATCAATCTAGTTACTTAGAAAAGAATTTTACTAGACGCTTCTATCCTAGTCTCTTCTTGTGGATCACGACACGCATAGCCACTTACTATAGCAGTAGAATTGAGCAACATAGCATATTCTTATCTTTTAATTCTAAATTTTATTTTTTATGCAGGTAAAAACTCAATCAGAGGTAGATTACTTGGGGAGCGATGTCGACTGGGACAACATGCATCCTGGATTGCAGTAAATTCTCACACTTAGCTGCTGAGGAGATGGAAGTCTTCTCCGTGGAAGGTAATCTCTGACTCTGTTGTGCCTTTCTTTACAGTTTATATAGACATGTTTCTGATAGTTTCCTTTCTTGGTACTTCTTCAGAAACTCGAGTGGGTAATTCTGATAAGGCAGCCACTAATGTTGTTGACACCAAAGTGAAAACCACTCAGCCTGAACTAGAGGCTCCTGCAACTACCGCTGAGGAGCTACAAGCTCTTAGGGAGATTGTTATTGCCGATATTGAGGAGACTTCTTCTAGCATTACTGACATGATCGAGGAACTGTCTCAAGCTGGGGGCTCAGAGGTTCCTGTGATCAAAGCTGGAGGGGTTTCCATAAGTGCTGAGTATGTGGTGGAGGGACCATCCCAGCCCGAGGATTCCCACAAAAAAGTCTCATCTCCTGATCTTCAACCTGGTGAGACACAACAAAAGTCTTATTCACAATTCTAGTTCTTCAAGTTATTGCTAACACTGTTGCAATGGTTAAAGGAGATCTCTTGGTGGCTCAAACAATCGCTCTGATTGTGAGCACTGGTGGGAAGGCTCTGCTGTTGCCTTGGTGGAGGGGACCTTGGTGCTCCATCCTACGCTCGAAATTGCCACTACTCAAGATGTTATTCGCGCTTCAATATCTGAAGCTCCTATGGTAACTTTGGAGATGAAAGAGCTTCTGGTATAGCTTGCACTTGTACTCATGGGAGTGACAAAGTGTGCCTCTTTCGACCTTTAAAGCGTACCCGCTACAATTGTGGAGACAAGGTCGATGAGCACACCAGCCAAGCCTGCACCGGTAATGGATATCTTAAAGATATGATCGTTCATATAATTGACCAGTTCTTCTTCACAATGACATACTGCACTAAATTGGTACTCTCTGGGCGAACCCATTTTGAGTTCATGCAGCCACTACTTGAGAATCACGTCGAGAACATTCAAAAAATTGGGAGCTACAATGAGCTAAGGTGTATCAGGCGCGTGTGGAGCCGCTGGGATCTTACGCAGTAGACTTACGAAATCTCAAAGGTGCCTGATCGAAGCTGAACCTGCATAGGAAATGTAAAGTTTAGAAATGAGAATATAAAGTGCTAGGTTGCTCGATACTATTGATATAACAAGTGGCTATGAGGGTCGTGATCCACAAGGAGGGACTGCGAGGGAAGCGTTTGAGTAATCTTTCTTTTAAGTTACTAAAAACCAGTTAAAAGTCTTTCTTCTTAGTTTTAAAGAAAAGGAAATAAATCTGAGTTAGGTTAGAAAGAAAGTGAAAAGAGATAGAAGAAGAGATGGTGTTGTTTTTGAAATCATTTTGAGTTAAAAGGAAGAAATGAAAAGAGTAAGGAAAGTGATGTTTTTTAATCTAAGAAATAAGAAGAAAGAAAACTGAAATACTTACCTCTTTTTGCTAATTACTCACCTTAATCTTTGGCGAGAGTTTACCTTGAGTTCGGAGGCGATCAACGCATAACCCATAAGACTGATCCAGTTCCCCATCCATATTACATCATCGAGACGATACAAGCATGAAATGATACGGACATACAGGAGGAATCCATTATCATGAGCTATCGGTGAGATTCGCTAAGGCAAGGCGATTTCGATGCTATAAAACTCATCTGGATTGCAATTGATACCAAAAGAGAAAAAATAAAAAGAAGAAGAAGAACATAAAATCCTTTGATTTATATTGAAAAACAATGAAAGAAAGAAAAGAACATTTCATTAGTGTCACTTCTCAATACAATCATATCTCTTTTTAACATGCATCTCAGTCTAACCTTAGTTTGCAAAGAACTGAAAAATTACATTAAAAGAGAAAAGAAAAATCTAAGTTAAAACTAACTAAAAGCCTAATTCTAACTCTCCACTAGAGTGATTCCCTTTTGCCTCTGAATTTGTAGGTATTTATAGGAGAACTGGAAGAAGAATGTACGAAGATAGGAGGAGCTAATGCTCCCGAACATACATTATATGGCCGCGAAAACGTGGCCAAAGCCGCGTTTCCGCGGCATTGATTTGGCCGTGGAGCCAGATCAAAGAGGTCATGGTCTGTTGATTCTTGATTCACTTTTATCTTCAATTAAATTTTCAGTTCTGAGCTCTGGATTTGGTATATCTCTGTTGATCTTCAGCTGACTAAATAGATTTATAGAAGTCCGAATTTAGACGGTTTTTATTTAGTGTCATCTTTTCTGATTACCCTGGTCTTCAGACAGATTTGCTTTTAAACATCTGAATTTGAGTAGATTTTCATTAATTTACTTGAGCTTGAAAATCCTATCTTAAACTGGTCCATTTCTCCTCTTTCTCTATTAATTACCTTGCATACTATTAGGCATTAAAATGGATTTAAAATAGAGTTTTATTACAAAATAAATGTGAAAATGTGACATAAATATGCAAATTATGTGTACAATCACAACCCCACACCTATTTTTTGCTCGTCCTCAAGCAAAACAAATATGAAAAACAAAATAGAGCTTCACCTAATCAAACTCACATTCGTAGGAATCATGATTGCATTTAGCATGTGCAATAAGCCATTAAATCTCTAGCTTAGTCCTACAGGAATAGTTTTGTCTCGTGAGGGCTTTCAGTGACTTACACCCACAAAATCCATAAGGAAAGAGAAAAAAAGTATTAGTATTTTTGAAAACACATTTTGATAAAAGAAAAACATATTTGAAATATTCTTGTAAAAATTCAAGTAATCTAGAAGTCATAAAAATACCAAACTATTCATTCCTAAAATTAGTGTCTATTCAAAAACATGTAATCAATCAAAATAAGGATTCAAAATGTATTTCTCATCTAGTCTATTATTTTATCTTAAGTCATATGTATCTTCGCGACCGTGAATATTTTGACTAAAGATTTTTCACTCTAACTCGTATGCCATATTTTATGTATTTTTGTGGTAATATCCCTTAGTTCTATTAGGCTTTCTAATTCGCCCATGTAACAAGCCTTAGGTCGGTGACTCCCAAACCGGATGGTCTTTGGGCACTATGTGAGAAAAAACCCCAAGGATTTAAGGACTTGAACAAACAAGGCCACAAAATTTAGGGTTTTTTTTATAATATGAACCACTTTAGGCGTGAATACTTATGTTGTATGAGGCACAAATACCTAGCTTAATCAGAGGATTTTTTTTCCTTTTTTTCTTTTCTTAAGGCATAAGAGTCTTCATTTTTTGAACCCTCAGTGTGTATGTGTATAAAGTATGCATATTTCATCAAGGTAAAAATCGAGACTAAATTATCCTAACCCTGGCAATAAAATAAATAATTTTATTTTGACCAAGTTTATGATTCTTCTATTCCTTAAAATTAACTTAATTTCTTACAAGAATAGGTCAAAATATTGTTTCTCTTTTCAAAAAGTTTTAAAGAAAGGAATTTTTTTTATACATATACAAAGAAAGAAGAAAACCTATGTTAGATTTCTCCCCTACACCTATCTTATACATTGTCCTCAATGTATGAATGAATGCATATATGCATGAAAAAGAACAAAGAGAAAAAAAAATGTTGCTTCAAGGTGGTGGTTCCAGTGGTGGTCAGATTGGGCCAAGCGTTCCTATCTAATCTAAATAATGTGAATTTTGAAGGAACCCAACTTTGATGACATCTTTCCTATTTACATAGTTACAACCCCTAGATTGAATAAGATCATGCACGATCCTATCATTAAAATTATCCCAGTTATATGACCAATCTTGAAATATCATCTCGGAGTCATAATAGTTTACACCTAAGTCCAACAATGGAATATGATTCAGTGGAGTAGTTGATTTGGGTTCAAAAGTGATAGGTTTGAGAACCAATAAAGACTCGAGAAAATTAGGTTTAGGTTCGAGAGTCGAGTTTGGTTCAAGAGTTCTGTCCTAATCAAAGAATTAAAATTCATATTCTTTTCCCATCAATGGAATGTTACTATCACTAAGAGGTTAGCATGGTTAGTAGAGCAATTAGTAGTTAGTAGCCATGAGTTTTCTTTTATCTTGTTTTAAAAATCATTTCCAAACTTTTTTTCTCATTTTTCTATCGATGTTTTCACCATCCTCTTAGTTCACCTTGTTTCATCATCTTTTCTATTTTGTTTTCTAAACCATACTTCTCTTTTGTTTTCTTCGCCGTTTTCATCGCCTTCTCCACCTACCACATGCTTGATTTCCTTTTCTTTTCTTTTCTTTTTGTAATTCTTTAACAAAGAAGAACTGTTAACATACGACGTGAATAGAGACTGTTAATGCTTTTATCACCTCCCGTCCCTGTGGATTCGACCCGTTGAGCCAATGCTATAACGGAAGTATCGAGGGAACATTAGCACGTATACATTTTTACATCGATTTCACAAACAACACGTTTTAAGAGTGTTGGTTTTGCCTCGATCAAATTTTTGGCGCCATTGCCGGGGAACGGGAATGGTTTTGATTTTACGTTTTTGTTAACATTTTCTTCTCTGTTTTGGTGTGCAGGACATTCTTTATAGGATTTTAACATTGCAGAATAAACACTATCTTTGCATCTCCCTGCTCTAGAAAGCAGGGACCCAGCTTCTAAAGAAAAGCCGCGCAAACGCGACATTTGCCGCGCCAACGCGACTATTTTGTAAACATTGTGTATCTTGTTGTGCTGGGATGTGTGAATTGTAATAGCTAGTGGATCTGTACTATTACTTTCCTGGTTTGATTGCCTACACACTGCAATAAATTAAAGAACTAAAATACGATATTTGGACGCTTTTAAAATGGTTTAGACATTTGCATTTAGGCACGTGTCAATTCAATTCCAAACTACTGTATTTTTGTTCTATTGTTGTGATTTAGATTGAGGTGTACATATGGCATTGCATATAGCATAGGACAAACACGTGGGTGATTTATCGCCTTGTGTTATATTCTTATCTATATTGCACACTTGCACGAATTGAACTTAAGGGCATAACCCAATACAAGATAAGGTGGGGATTTCATCACCCTTTCTTAGCCCAAAAATCACCTCCCCACTCACACAACCCAAGCCCTAATAAAAATTGATAGACGTTGGCCCCTAGGGACAGCTCGGACTCATTAAGAGATTGACCGAGGGTGGAACTTGTTTTGAATCTTACTCTTGTGAAATCGGTGTCTATGGTTGGGGATTAAGAGGTTACGCCTCGAAGATACCGTGGTTTGGCATAATTAAGGCCCGTTGTTTACGCACGGATACCTTCCACCGTATTTTGCCCCTACTTGGCCGATTAGCTCGTAGTCGGATTCAAACAATAACCTCCCCCGGGTAATCGACCAGTTAGGAGTCGTCTAGGTCTAGGTCAACCCTACTCTAGGCTTGGTTTTGATTTTTTCTTTTCTTTTTGTTTGTTGTTTGATTTTTCTTTTTTGTTTGTGATTGTTTGTGAAATGGAGTTCAACCATAACAATTCTCTTAATCCTAAAATGAATCCATATTTCACACTAACCTTATTCGATTCGGATAATTCCAACCCGGCTTTTTACAATATGAACCAACCAAATACACTGGGTTGGCCTTATCCGAATCAATACAACCCATACCCTCATTCTTATAACTATAATTTCTAAAATAATTTCAACTCTTCACAGAGTCAATGGGGATTCACCTCCCCAAGTTAAATTTTCAACCTCCTTGTCCACCGTGTCCACCTTGTCCACAATTTATACAATATTCATTCCCCGATTTTGCTTCCTATACTCCTTTTTCTGGACCTCCCATTGAAGAAAAGTCCGACCTAAAAAAGAGTATAGAAGCCAATCTACAAGTGGCTGAGCAACAACTTCAGAAAATGTTGGACTCTCTAATTCCACAATATTTTCAAGAGTCATACTCAGTTTCACCTCCTCATAATGAACAAACATCTGCCCTGAAAATGAGTAAGGAACTCTTGTGTGAGTCTAAGCCTCAATCTCAAAACATTTTGGACTCACATTCTTCACAAAATTTCCAAAACCATGATTCTTATACTCCCATTCTAGAACATCCACTTGCAGAAAAATCAAGTCTAGAAAAGAGTATCATCTTGCAGGAGTCTGCGTTACAATTTCAAAAATCTTCTTCTCAGTCTATTGATAGGTTAGAAACACAATTAAGTAAATTGGTCAACATTTATAAGAATGAAGAAACACTCTCTTCTCCACCTCTGACCAATCCAAATATCTCTAACTCTATCAATTTGATCCATGACTCTTGTTGTTTTGGAAACCAAGATTCCTACACTCCTTTTCTAGAACAACCACTTGAAGATACATCACATCTAGAAAAGAGTATAGAAGTCTTGCAAGAGTCCGCGCTAAAATTTCAAAAATCTTCTGCCTAGTCTATCAATAGGTTGGAAACACAATTGAGTCAATTGGTTAACATTTATAGGTATGAGGAAACTCTATCTTATCAACCTTTGACCAATTCAGCTATCCCAAACTCTATTGATCTGACCCAGGACTCTTGTCATTTTGAAAATCAAGATTCACTTTTAGCACATCCACCTGAACTTGTCCAAACTTCAAATCCCATTGATATTTTGGCAAGTTATCCGTTTCCTGAAATTGAACTTGAGCATGAATATGATCCTGAACTTCAACTTGGTAATTCAATTTTACTTCCTGATTCATTATTGACTGAGGTGTTTTTACCTGAATTCAGGCCTTTTTCCGAGTCAGTATTGGATCCTGTACCAGTCCATTGTGAAATTGATCACCATTCTTTTATGATGATCATATTGAACTTGACCAATTTCATACTTTTGAAAGTCCCATTGATAAATTGGCAAGTTCTCATTTTATGAAATTGAACTCAATGAGGAATGTGACTTTGATCCTCAAATTTGTGATCCAGTTCAAAATCTTGAATCAATATTGACTCATGTTATGTTACCTAATTTGAGCAACATTTTAGAGTCAGTTTTGATTCTCATACCTGTCATTCCTGAACTTGAATCACCAATCTTAGAAAGTCACATTCCATCATGGGAAAATGAATGTGGACTTGAGCTTCATCTTCTTGATTTGGACCCACTTCCTGAACCAATCTGGACTCCTGAACCTTTACTTGACTTAAGTCTTTTTCTTGAGTCGGTATTAGTTCCTGTATTTCCTGAGTCTAAATCAATCATTCCATTCTGGGACAAGGGTCTTGATAAATTTGACTCTGAAACTATTTTGAAAATTTGGAAATTAGATAGGGTAAAACTTTTAATAAAAATCATAAATATATACATCATTCTAGTGGGTTGTATTATGGAGGTCTCTGGTGGGTTCCTCCAGACTCACGCACATTGGATTGGGCCGCATTTCGTGGACCAATCAGACCGCCACCGGAACCACCACCTTGAGGTGATTTTTCCTTCCGTCTCTATTTGTTTCATGCATACATACATCACGATGCATTGACGATAATGCATGAGATAAGTATGGAGGAGGGTTTACTAACATAGAGTTTTTAGATTTTCTTTCTTTTACACTTCTTTTAGGATACTTTTAGAAATCTTTTCTTTTGTATAGGAATTTTCTCTTTCTTTAAAAACTTTTTGAAATAAGAGACAAAAGTTTTGATCTATTTTTAAGAAAATTAAGATGATCTTAGAAACTAAGGAAGCCTCAATTATGACATCTTAAACCTAGTCGAACTAATGGATCTTATTTAAACTTATAGGTTAAGTATAAAAGATTGGGGAGATATTATCTTGAATTTTTTGCCTTAGATAATTTACACTTCACACTTACACAATTTTTGGGATGGATACAAAGACCTAAAATGCCATAAAATAAATAATAAAAATAAATATAAAAATAAAAAATAATATATAAAATCACTCATTAAGCTGGATAATTATGCCTTAAGAAGCATGACTATTCACGCCTAACGGTGATCAAAAGAAACAAATAATTCCCCTTAGCTTTGTGGCCTTGTTTACTCGAGTCCTTAAACCCGAGGGATGTTTTCTCATCTGATGCCCTAAAACCGTCTGGTCTGGGAGTCATCGGTTATAGGCTCGCTACATGGATGAACTAGAAAGCCTAAGAAAATTAAGGGAAGAAAAAAAGAGAAAAAAGAAAAAAAATAAATGGCTTGATGGTTAGAGTTGAAATCCCAGAAATTTTCACTATCACAAAGTGCATATTATCTAGGTTTTATGAAAGATAAAATATTCAATCCAATTTTGAATTCTTACCTTAATTGAAGACAAGATCTTGCATAGAGACTAAGTTTAAGGAAGAATAATTTTTGGTGGACTTATGACCTTAGATCGCTTATATTTTTACAAAATTATTTCATAACTTGTCTCTCTTTCAAAATGTGTTTTCAAAATACTAACATTTGTCTTCTTTCTTTATGGATTTTGTGGGTGCAATCCGCTGAAAACCCTCAGGAGATAACACTCCTCCTCTAGGGGTAACCTAGAGGTTTAATGGCTTGTTGCACACGCTCAGTGCAATCGCGTCACCTGCGAAAGTGGTGTAATAACATTTGTAGTATAGTTTTTCTTTTCTTGTTTTGCTCGGGACGAGCAAAAGATAAGTGTGGGGGTGTGATTAGTCTACAATTCTGCATTATTATATCGTATTTTCCCACCGATTTATGAATAAAATGTCGGTCTAAACCGCGTTTTGGTCTCTCTTGTAGGTAAATCAAGAGTTTAAAGGCAAAAGAGTAATAAGAGCTTAATTAAACCCATTTTAGGGTAATTAAATCCACAATTCTTGGAGGCCAAGTAAGGAATCATCTAGAAGATACGTCGAACCTAGACTCTTGCGCACGTCAGACGAATATTCGGGCGAAATTACCTGAATTGGGATATACCAGGAACATTCTCGAAGCGACGAGGACCTCCTGCCAAAAACCAGGGACCTAAGTCCCTGGTATTGCTGCGGATCCGCGGCAATTGGGTGGAGCCACGCGTCGATTTTCGATGTGTGGCCTCCTCTCGTCTTCTAGAAGCTATCTATGCCTATAAATACCCCTGTAGAGGGCCAGAACAGAGCAGTTTTCGTTTTTAGGCTAGGGTTTCTATGTTTTAGGGTAGTGTAGGTAGGCGTTCTTTATTTCTTTTATTTTTTTATGTTATCTCGTTTTTAGATCTTGTAGTAGGACTGAGAGATTCAGAGAGAGAGAGAGGGATTGATGTAATAGATGATGACAATCTAGTAAAGGTGCCTCCTTTCTTCTCCAATGTAATCTTCTCCATCTTCTACATGATGCTTTGCTAACTTTTCTTCTCATGGCAATCTAACTACTAACCACTAACCATCTAACAACTTACTTGATAATCCACATGAATCTAATAGCCTCTACAAGGCCTTGCTCTTGCAAGAGCCATTGATGGCTCATGATGATGGATTCTAACATTCTAACACCTAACCCACTAACTTGCTAACTTGCAATGTCTTCTTTATTTCATGCTCACCTCTAACCAGTTTTGATGATTTAATAAGTAGCTTGCAACTTGTTAGTGGTATGGATGTGTTGTTTGAATGTAGAAGATCAATCTTATGGACCATGCTCTGTATCGTCTCTTGAAGCCAAGGATTAGTGATGGCCAAGAATCCATGTGAGGCAACTATCACTAAGAGGTTAGCATGGTTAGTAGAGCAATTAGTAGTTAGTAGTCATGAGTTTTCTTTTATCTTGTTTTAAAAATCATTTCCAAACTCTTTTTCTCATTTTTCTATCGATGTTTTCACCATCCTCTTAGTTCACTTTTGTTTCATCTTCCTTTCTATTTTGTTTTCCAAACCACACTTATCTTTTGTTTTCTTCACAGTTTTCATCTCCTTCTCCACCTACCACATGCTTGATTTCCCTTTCTTTTCTTTTCTTTTCTTTTTGTAATTCTTTAACAAAGAAGAACTGTTAACATACGACGTGAATAGAGACTGTTAATGCTTCTATCGCCTCCCGTCCCTGTGGATTCGACCCGTTGAGCCAATGCTATAACGGAAGTATCGAGGGAACATAAGCACGTATACATTTTTACATCGATTTCACAAACAACACGTTTTAAGAGTGCTGGTTTTGCCTCGATCAATAATCAAACACAAGAAAGAAAAATCTAGCCTAAGTTAAGGTAAACCTTAGATCTAAACGACTTCTAATTGGTTAGACTATCTACGGGAGGTATATTTGATTGAGATTTAACATGCACACAAAAGTACAAAATTTCAGAAAAACAAAATAGAAGTGCAAGTTTTCAATACTACTGGGATAGCAAGTTGCTATGCGGGTCGTGATCCATAAGGAGAGACTAGCGATGGAAGCTTTTAAGTTCGTTTCTTTTTGAGTTTACAAAAACATGTTAGGAATTTCTTTTCAGTTTTAGAAAAAGGAGAAAAAAAAGTTAAGTTAGAAGATGTGAAGAAGATGATAAAAGAAAAGATGATATTGTTGTTGTTGTTTTATTTACAAAAGAAAAGGAAAAAACTAAATAAAGAGGAGAATGTTGATTTTGGAGTAGAATTCTAAATTAAGAATTAAAAAAAAACTAAAAATTCTTACTTACCTCTTTCGTGCTCATATACTTTGGATCTGTCGCCCTGACCTTGTCTTTAAAGGTGATCAAGTATGGTGTGTAGGATCTTCTCCGTTCCCGATCGACACTATGAAGAAAAGGACATGCTAAACTAACAAAGGAATGATTATTCCATCACCATAAGCCATCAAGGGCACTTGCAATGGGCGAAGCTGTCTCGAGACTATTAGATTCACTTGGATTATAAACACATCAGATAAAAGCATACAGAAACAAGAATAAAGAAGAAAAAGTAATTTCAATTTGATTGAATAACAATGAAAGAAAAAATGAATACTTACACTAGTATCACTCTCGGTACAAGCCCCTTTCTCATTCCTCCATGAAACTTTTATCTCCTCTCAGTTACATAAAGAAAAATAAAAATCACATTTAAATGAGAAAGAAGAACCTAGGTTAAATCTAGACAAAAATCTATTCTTTTCTCTGCTTAATCCTCCCTCTGCCTCTGATGTGTGGGATATTTATAGCATAGAAATGGATAAGGAAACGAGTTGAAAGATAGGAGGAGTAGGCGATTTCTGAATTTGAATCCTCCTTTTATCTCCAAACTTGACATTATGTGGATATTCAATTCTGATCTGCAGCTTGTTGGCGTGTTGATTGCTGAATATAACTTATCATATGATAGAATTAGAAATAGTGATCAACTTAAGAGTTGTATCCCTTTAAGTCTTCTTTCTGGATCATCTTGAATATCAGATTTGAGCTTTGGTAGCGAAAGTTATGATTCAAATAATAAAATGTATTCAGTATGAATCTGAGTCAAAATTACTTCATCTCATCCGTTGATCTTCTCTCTATCCCTTTATCCCTTTGGATTTTGAATTTGGACTCTGTATTTGACGTTACCCTCGGTTGGTCTTTAGCTAACCAAAATAAATTTATAGAAATCTGAATTTTACCGGTTTTCATTTGGTGTTATCTTTCTGATTTGCTCTGATCTTCAGCTGAATATTTGCCCCAGTCCTTGATCTGAATGTGGTGATATCCTCATAGATCTTTAAGTTAATCAAATTGATTCACCAAAATTCAATTTTTAATTGACTAGATCTAGGATCGTCCTCAGCTTACCAAATAGATACAGTTAAATCTGATTTTAACTAGTATTTATTTTGTTTAATCCTCTTTCTTTTCATGATTATCTTCTGCAAAATAGACATTTAAGACAAGAAATTAGCAGATTTATTACACGATAAATGTAGGAGTGTAATGAAAAGAATGCAAAATATGTGTACGATCACACCCCCATACCTATCTTTTTCTCATCCTCAAGCAAAACAACAAAACTAAACTAAAGATTATTAAACCACTTTCGCAGGTCACGCGATTGCACTGAGCATGTGCAACAAGCCGTTAAACCTCTAGGTTTCTTTTAGAGGACGAGTTTTATCTCGTAAAGGTTTCTAGTGGATTACACCCATAAAATCCATAAAGAAAGAGAAACAAAGTATTAGTATTTTGAAAATACATTTTGACAGAGAAAAATATTTAAAGTATTATTGAAAGAATTAAGTAATTTATAAGTTATAAGAAAGCTGAACTTTTCATTCCTAAACTTAGTCTTTATTCAAAACGTGTTATCAATCAAGGCAAGGAGTCAAACGGTATTTATCATCTAGTCTACTATTTTACTCTAAGTTATATGCACCTTTGTCATAAAATTTTGACTCGGGGTTATTTAACTCTAACTCTTATGCCTTATTTTCTTTTCTTTTCTTTTTTATTTTGGTGATATTATTCCTTAGTTCTATTAGGCTTTCTAATATGCCCATGTAACTAGCCTTTAATAGATGACTCCCAAACCAAACAGCCTTAGAGCACGGGTGAGGAAAACACCCCTAAGACTTAAGGACTCGAGCAAATAAGGCCATAAAACTAAGGATTTTATTATATGGACCACTTTTAGGCGTGAATACTCATGCCTTATGAGGCACAAATACCGAGCTTAATTAGAGAATTTTTGATATAAGTGTGTATATATATATATTTCTTTTCTTTTTTTTCTTTTTTTATATAAGGCATAAGAATCTTTGTTTTTGAACCCTAAATGTGTAAGTGTATAAAGCATGTATATTTCATCAAGGTAAAAATCAAGACTAAATTACTTGTCCAAACTTTCTTCTTAACACTAGAAATCAAACGAATAATCTTAATTTGACCAAGTATAAGAAATCCTAATTATGATTCTTCTATATCTTATAATTAACTTAATTTCTTACAAAAAATATGTCAAAATATTGCTCTCTTTTCAAAAAGTTTTTTTTAAAGAAAGAAAAATGTTAATTTTTTATTTTAAATAAAAAGAAAATTAATGTTATGTTAGAACCCTCCCTACACATATCTCATGCATTGTCGTTAATGTATGAATGAATGCTTAAATGCATGAAAAAGAAGAAAGGGAAGGATAATGTTACCTCAAGGTGGTGGTTCCGGAGGTGGTCAGATTGGGCCAAGCATTGCTACCTAATCAAAATAATGTGATAATTCACAGAACTCACCTTTATTGACCTCTTTTCTATTTACATAATTACAATTCCCAATATAAATAGGGTCATGAAAGATCCTATCATGAAACTTATTCCCTTTACATGACCAGTTTTGAAAAATCATCACGGAGTCATCATGCTCTATACTTATGTCCAACAAAAGAATGTGACTTAGTGGAATGGTTGACTTGGGCTCAAGAATGATAGGTTCGGGAACCAACACTAACTCAGAAAAATCAACTTTGGGTTCGAGAGTCAGTTTTGATTCAAGAATTGAGTCTAAATCTAAGAATTGAAATTCGCATTCTTTTTCCATCAATGGAATGTGACTATCCAACATTGGTGATTCAATTTCTAGATATATGGGTACGGGAAAAAATGTTGGCTCAAGAAATTAGTCCAAATTGGGTAAGGATACTGAAGTCAATATAGATTCGAAGATGGGAACTGAAACACAAGGTTGGGGGTCAGGGACACATTCACATTCAAGTTCAATCTCATTGAATGAAAAACTTGCCAATTTGTCCAAGGTTTTGAAGGTCAAGTTCAAATTTATGTGATGAAATTGAATCTTGGTCAAAGTCTTCAAAATTTCATGATTCTTTGTTTTCTTCAATATGACTAGAAGTGTCGGGAATAGTCAAAGATTGGGTAGGATAGTTTTGTTATTCCTACGTATATTTTCTAATCGAGTAAGTCTTACTTCAATCATATTTTAGGATCACTTTGGAATTAAATCATGGATTCCATACTCTTTTCTAAGTCGCTATGTTCTTCTTGAAAAATAAAGTAAGGATCTATGATTTGAAAATTTTGATGGTCTCTTCTAAGGCTTCCATCCTCTTTTCCCCGTCAATTGATTCTTCTAATGGTTGTTCGGGAGAAAAAGTATATGAAGCTGGATTTTGGTAAGGTGATTGACTATATGACTCAGGGGAGTTGTATCCCAATTGACTCTGTGAAGAGTGGTGATGATTGTTCCAATCTTATTCATAGTATTGGCACTGGGGTATATATTTATTCGGATAAGACCAATCCGGCATACTTGGTTGGTTAAAGTTATGATATGCTGGGTTGGTAATATCTGAGTCAAAAGAGGTCGGGGTGAAATAAGGATCACTATTTGCATATGAATAATTATATTTATAATCCATATTACCAATACGTCAAAAACCAAAAACAAAAACAAGCAAACAAACAAATAAAAAAGAAAAAAATTTTGCCTAAGTTAGGGTAGACTTAGACCTAGACGATTCCTAACAGGTTAGACTGTCCACGAGGAGTATATTATAGGATCTGACCATAAGTTAATCAACCAGGTATGAGCAAGATTGGTGGAAGGTATCCGTTCTTAAAAGCAATGGGCCTAATTAAGCCAAACGACCAGCCTTCGGAGTTTTACCCCTCAATCCCCAACCTTTAACACCGATTTAGTAAGAGTCAAATTCTAATCAACTTTCTCCTTAGGTCAGTCTCCTACTGAGTCTGAGATGTCCCTAGGGCCAACATCTATTCAGATTTCATTAGGCTTGAGTTAGTGATTGAGGAGATTATTTGGGGGATAAGGGAGGGTAATAACTTCCCCACCTTATCTTGTTTAGAGGACAAGCCCTTAAATTAATTTAGTGCAATGTGTACATGTATATGAAAAGCAACACTTAAGCAATTCAAAAGTGTTCCTATACTACATGCTATGCATGCATGCCTTTGCTCCAGTAATGTAAAATATAAACGAAATTCGACGAATGCCTAAATGCAAAGTCTAACCCATTTTTAGCATTTAACAAACATAAATTTACTGTTGAGATTAGAAAGTATGTACAGTGAGTTAAACAGAAAATAAATAGCTAAAGAAACTTTACTTTGCAATTCAACCAACTTACAAAAAATACAGGTTAGTGGTTCACTCAGATTGCCGCGGGGAATGCAACAAATCTGAGAACTTCTGAGCTCTACTTTCTTGAGCAGTATCCAGGGCCAATTATATGTCCAATGCAGTAAAAATTCTCTTATTGTTAAACCTGTACACCAAGAACAGAGAAGAAAGTTAATCAATAAAGTAAACAAAAAAGAGTTACTTACTGTCCCTCCTCGGCAACGGCGTCAAATTTTGATTGAGGTTTAACCTGCATACAAAAATACAAAATTTTAGAAATACAAAATAGAAGTGCAAGTTCTCAATACTACAGTGATAGCAAGTGGCTACGCGGGTCGTGATCCATAAGGAGGGATTGGCGATGGAAGCTTTTAAGTAAGTTTGTTTCATTTTGAGTTTACAAAAATATGTTAGGAATTTCTTCTTAATTTTAGAAAAAAACAAAAAAGTTAATTTAGAAGATGTGAAGAAGATGGTAAAAGAAAAGATGATGATATTGTTGTTGTTGTTGTTTTATTTACAAAAGAAAATAAAAATTAAATAAAGAGGAGAATGTTGATTTTGAAGTAGAATTCTAAATTAAGAATTAAAAGAAAGCTAAAAATTCTTACTTACCTCTTTCATGCTCATATACCTTGGATCCGTCGCTATGACTTACTTAGTCTTTGAAGGCGATCAAGCATGGCATGTAGGATCTTCTCCATTCCAGATCTATACTATGAATAAAAGGGTAAGTTAAACTAACAAAAGAATGGTTGTTCATCACCATAGGCCATCAAGGACACTTGTAATGGCAAAGCAGTCTCAAAGCTATTAGATTCACTTAGATTATAAACACATCAGAGTAAAGCAAACAAAAACAAGAATAAAGAAGAAAAAGTAACTTTCGATTTGATTGAATAACAATGAAAGAAAAGATGAATACTTACACTGGTGTCACTCTCAGTACAAGCTCTTTTCTCATTCCTCTATGAAACTCTTATCTCCTCTCAGTTACATAAAGAAAAATAAAAATTACATTGAAAGAGAAAAAAGAACCTAGGTTAAATCTATACAAAAATCTATTCTATTCTTTACTTAATCCTCCCTCTCCTCTAATGTGTGGGTATTTATAGCATAGAAATGGATAAGAAAACGAGTTGAAAGATATAGAAAGCTGGCTATTTCTTAATTTGAATCCTCTCCTTATCTCCAAACTTAATTTGATGTGGATATTCAATTTGATCTGCAGCTTGTTAGCATTTTTTTTGCTGAATATATCTTATCAAATGATAGAATTAGAAATAGTGATCAATGTAAAAGTTGTAGCCCTTTACGTCTTCTTTCTAGATCATCTTGAATCATCAGATTTGAGTTTTGGTAGCGAAACTTATGATTCAGATTCTAAAATATATCCAGTCTGAATCCGAGTCAAAAGTACTTCATCTCATTTGTTGATCTTCTCTCTATCCATTTATCCCTTTGGATTTTGAATTTGGACTCTGTATTGATGTTATCCTCGGTTGATTTTTAGCTAACCAAAATGGATTTATAGAAATCTAAATTTTATCAGTTTTCATTTGGTGTTATCTTTCTGATTTACTCTGATCTTCAGCTGAACATTTGCCCTAATTCTTGATTTGTTCTGAATGTGGTGACATCCTCATGCATCTTTAAGTTAATCGAATTGATTCACCAAAATCTGATTTTTAACTGACTAGATCTGGGATCATCCTCATCTAACCAAATAGATTCAGTTAAATCTGATTTTAACTGGTATTCATTTAGTTTAATCCTTTTTCTCTTCATGATTATCTTTTGCAAAATAGATATTAAGACAAGAAAATTAGTAGATTTTTTACAAGATAAATGTAAGAGTGTAATGAAAAGAATACAAAATTTGTATACAATTAATATTGCAGCAATCTGACCATAAGTTAATGGGTCAAGTAGGGAAAAGATCAGTAGGAGGTATCCGTGCCTAAGCAACGAGCCTAATTATGTCAAAATACTGTTCTTTGAGGTTTTACCTCCCAATCCCCAACCTTTGACACCAATTTGACTTAAATCAAATTCTAACAACTTCCTCCTTAGGTGAATCTCTTATTGAGCCTAGATATCCCTAGGGCCAACGTTTATCAGATTTTAAGCTAGGATAGGTTAGTGAGTGAGGAGATGATTTTCAGGTTAAGGAAGGGTAATGACTTTCCCACCTTATCTTGTTTAAGGATATGCTCTTAATCATTTTAGTGCCATGTTTATGAAAAAATCACTTAAGCAATATAAACAATTCAAAAGTGTTCCTATACTGCATGTTATGCATACGTACCTTTTCTCCAGCATTCTTTAATAGTAAAAAAATGTAACGAATTAAACAAGTACAAAAAAATGCAATGTCTAACCCTTTTTTTAGCATTTACAAGTACAAGTTATTATTGAGTAAGAAACAGTGAGCAGAGTAAATTAATCAGGAAAACTAAATAGTGCAGAGAGCTAGCCTCTAAAATTGAGCAACCTGCAATAAAGCAGATTAGTAGTCCTTCCTACTTTGCCATGCAAATGCGGCTCTGGCCGTGTTTTCGCAGTAAAAGATAGGTCTCCTGAGCTCTAATTTCAAGAGCAGAGGCTTAGGTATGCTATATGTCCTCTGCACCTACTGGTTTCCTGAAATTAGTCTTTGCACACAAAAACAGAGGAGAAAGAATTAACCGTTAAGTAAACTTTGAAAAGAAAACCTACTGTCTCTCCCTGGAAACAGTGCAAAAATTTGATCGAAGCTGAACTTGCACAGGAAATGTAAAGTTTAGAAATGAGAATAGAGAGTGCTAGGTTGCTCAATGTTACCACTGATTAGTCTCTAAAACTGCATATTTCATGTCACATCTTCACATTTATTTAATATTAAATTCTACTAATAATACCTCTCTTGTATGTTTCTATGTCCATGGTGTGCAATGAAGAAGAAGACCCTAAATCGCCATTTAATGGGTGATTAAAGGCCTATAATATAGCCATTGACCTTGGAGATCAGTTTCATCAAAACCAGGGCCCAAAACCAGGAACCGGGACCTGCATCTGACAGGGGACAAACGCGACAGCGCGCCGCAGCAGGCGCCGCGAAAATGCAGCTATGGCCGTATTTCCGCGGCTATACGGGCGAGGTCGCGCCCGTGCTTTGGGCCAGGGGTTATCCCGCTAGCCCCCTTTCCCCTGGTGCCTATATATACCCCCATGGGGTTCTTCAGTGAGAGATATATAGCGAGTTAGGGTAGTTTTCTTGTTTTTGTTGTAGTTTAGGGTAGTGTAGTTTAGTTGTTCTTCTTCTTCCTCCTTTGTATTTTTTATTTCTTATAGATCTTGTAATAGGAGAGAGAGTCGTACATGGTTGGAAAGTAAGAGTTCTTGTAATAGAAGGTGACAATCTATGAAAGGTTCTCTCTTTACCTCTCTTTGTTTTTTTCTCTCTAATTCCTTTTACATGTTTAGCTAATTTTTCTCTCATGGCAACTAACTACTAACCACTAACTAGTTTAACTTCTTACTTGATGATCCACATGAATCTAATAGCGTCTACTTAGCCTTGCTCTTGCAAGAGCAATTGATGGCTCATGATGATGGATCTAACACTCAACATCCTAACTCTCTAATAAGCTAACATTACTTTATACTTACTCTTGTTTAGTTTTGATGGTTTAAGTATAGCTTGCACTTGTTTGTAGAGTTTGGATCTGAAAGTTAACATATGGGTCATGCTTTGAAGCACTCTTAAACTAAGGACTAGTGATGGCTAAGGATACATGTGAGGCAACTATTACTAAGAGCTTAGCATGGTTAGTGGAACCATTAGTAGTTAGTAGTCATGGGTTTTCTTTCTTTTTCACTTTGCTTTAGATATAAAAATAAAATCACAAAAACCATTCTTTTCTATGTTTCCCACTTCTTTGTTCTCACCGTACTTCTCTTTTTATTTCTTTGTTTTCTTTTCTTTTGATACTTTTAAACATTGAAGAACCGTTAACATACACCTGAACATACCGTGTAAGCTTCTATCACCTCCCGTCCTTGTGAATTCGACTCGTTTTAGTCTCTATGCTATAACGGAAGTATCAAGAAAGCCAAAGTGCACACACTTTAAATCTTGATTTCAAAACATACATTTTTCGTGCGCGATTTTCCCTCGATCAAATTTTGGCGCTGTTGCAGGGGATGGGAACGGCTTGTTTTCACATTTTTGTTAACTTGCACTTGTGTGGTTGGGTAAATTCTTGTATATTCTTATATTCTGCTATTATTTTTTGTTTATATTACCTATGCTTTGTAATAATTAAGAAGTAAAATATAGAAATTGGATGCTTTAAAATGGTTTAGACATTTGCATCTAGGCACGTGTCAATTTTCATTCTAATATACTATATTTTGTTCTTGTATTGTGATCTTGACGGAGGTGTACATATTGCATTGCATATAGTTAGGACAAACATGTGGGTGATTTACTTTCTTTGTGCGTTCATTCTTATATATATTGCACACTTGCACAAATTAAACTTAAGGGCAAAACCCAAGACAACATAAGGTGGGGAAGTCATTACCCTCCCTTATCCCAAAAATCACATCCCCACTCACACAACCCAAGCCTTAATAAAATTTGCCAGACGTTGGCCCCTAGGGACATCTCGGACTCATTTAGGAGATTGACCTAAGGGGAAAGTTATTAGAAGTTGACTCTTACCAAATCGGTGTCTAAGGTTGGGGATTGAGAGGCGAAACCTCGAAGAACAGTGGTTTGGCATAATTAGGCTCGTTGCTCCTGCACGGATACCTCCCACTGATCTTGCCCCTACCTGGCCGATTAACTTGTGGTTATCTTCCGACATTATACCCCCCGTGGACTGTCTAACCAGTTAGGAGTCGTTTAGGTCTAAGTCAACCCTAGCATAGGCTTGTTTTCTTTTTCTTTTTCTTTATTTGTTTGTTTGTTTGTTTGTTTTTTGTAAATTGTGAAATAGATTTTAACAACAACAATTTTTTCAATCATAATATGAATTCATATTTCACCCCGACCTCATTTGACTTGGATAACTCCGACCTGGCTATGTATAACATGAACCAACCATATATATCAAGTTGGGATTATCCAACTCAATATGACCCATATCCCCAATCTTATGACCATAATTTTCAAAATAATTTCAACTCTTCACAGAGTCAATGGGGATTCACCTCCCCCGAGTCAAATTTTCAACCACCTTGTCCACAATTTTCACAATATTCATTCCCCGATTTTAATTCATATACTCCTTTTCTGGTTCCACCAACCGAAGAAAAATCCTATTTGAAAAGGAGTATGAAAGCCATGCTTGAGTCCCAACAACAAATTCAAATTTTGCTCAATTCACAATCCTTCCCAAATTAAACTCCATATACTCCTTTTCTAGAACATCTAATTGAAGAAGAATCTGAGCTAGAAGAGCGTTTGGAAGTCTTTTGTGAAAAATTGCAACGATTTCAAAATATGTTGGACTCATCATCTCAGCAAAATTTTCAAGAGTCTTACTCATCTTTTCCAGTCTCATCGATTCAAAATGAACAACCATCAATACTGGACTTGAGTATGGAACCCTTGCGTGAGTCCGAGCAGCAATCGCAAAATCCAACGAACTCACAATTTCACCACAATTTTCAAAATCAACTTCCATACTCACCTTTTCAAGAAGAACCAATTGCAAAAAGCATAGGAGACATAATTTAGAGTCAAAATTCTGTTACCCAACCTATCAGTAGGTTAGAATCAATAATGAGCAATTTGATCAATGAGAGAGAGGAAAGTCTTTCTTGCCAACCTTTGACCAATCTTTATATCCCTAACTCTAACGATTGGACCCAAGAATCATGTTATTTTGGAAACCAAGATTCAATTTCAGAACCCATATTTGAACTTGACCAAACTCCAAGTTATGAAAGTCGCCTGGACATTCTGGCAAGTTATCCCTTTCCTGAAATTAAAATTGAACCTGAATGTGACTCCGAACCTCATATTAGTAATTCCATTTCACTTTTTGATTCAATAATGACCCTGTATCTTTACTAGATTTTTTTCTCTATTCCGGAGTCAACATTGAATCCTATACCAGTATACTATGAAATTGAATCACCAATATCCTATGATCACACTCATTGATGGGGAAAGCATGTGAACATTAATTCTTTGGTCTGGACCCCATTTTTGAACCAATTTTGACTCCCTCTTTTGAATTTCGACTTGATCTGAGTCAAATTTCCGAGTCGGTATTGGTTTTTTACTCTTGTTCTATTTGTGTCCAAATCAATCATCTCCCAAAATCATACTTCATTATTGGACAAGAATGTTGATGAAAATGACTCAGTAATTATTTTTGAAAATTAGAAATTGAATGGGGGTAATTTTTTAATAAGATCATACAGTTCTCCAATATTTTACTGGGTCTATTATAAAGGTCACTGGTGGGTTTCTGTAAGATCCACGATATCTTGATTGGTTAGCAACGTTTAGCTAAATCAGATCACCACCGGAATCACCACCATGAGGTAATTTTCCTTCCCTCTCCATTTGTTTCATGTATATACACATTCACGATGCATTGAGGACAATGCATGAGATAAGTGTGGGGGAGGGTTTACTAACGTAGTTAGTTTTACATTTTCTTTCTTTTACACTTCTTCTTAGGAAATTTTTAAAATTTTCTTTTATATAAAAACTCTCTTCTTTTTCTTTTACAAAACTTTTTGAAACAAGATAAATAATTTTGATTTGTTTTTTAAGAAAATTAAGATTATCTTAGGAATTAGGAAGACCTAAAATTATGACATTTTAAACCAAGTCAAAATAATAGATCTTGTTTAAATTTTAGGATAAAAAAGTAAGATTGAAAAGATACTTTGATCTTGAATTTTTTCCTTAGATTTATGAACTTCACATTTACATAATTTTTTGGGATTGAAACAAAGACTGAAAATTTCATAAAAACATAAAAAAATTAAAATAAAATATATATGAAATGATGATAATAAAAACCACTTATTGAAGTTGGGTAATTATGCCTCAGGACGCATGATTATTCACACCTGAAATGATGGACAAAAACAAAATAATTCCCTTCAGTTTTGTGGCCTTGTTTACTCGAGTCCTTAAGTCCGAGGAATGTTTTCTCATCTGGTGCCCTAAGATTATCTGGTTTGGGAGTCAGCGGCTAAAGGCTTACTACCCGGGTAAATAAGAAAGCCTAAGAAAACTAAGGGAAGAAAAAAAAAGAAAAAAGAACAAAATAAATATATACAAATCAATGACATGAAAGTTTAAGTCAATATCCCAAAAATCTTCACAGTTCACAAAGTGCATATTTTTCTAAGAGTTTTATGAAAAATCAAAGAATCAATTCAATTTTAAATTCTTACATTTAATTTATAACAAGATTTTGCATTTTGACTTAGTTTAAGGAAAAATAATTTCTAGTTAACATGTGACCTTGGATCACTTATATTTTCGCAAAAATATTTTAACACTTTTCTCTATTTCAAAAATGTGTTTTCAAATACTAACATTTTATTTCTTTCTTTATAGATTTTATGGGTGTATCCACTGAAAACCCTCAGGAGACAAAACTCCTCCTCTAGGGGAACCTAGAGGTTTAACGGCTTGTTGCACATACTCAATGCAATCGCGTCACCTGCGAAAGTGGTGTAATAATTCCTTTAGTTTTTTCTTTGCTCGGGACGAGCAAAAGATAAGTGTAGGGTGTGATTAGCCTCTAAAACTGCATATTTCATACCACATCTTCACATTTATTTAATATTAAATTCTGCTAATAATGCCTCTTTTGTATGTTTCTAGGTACATTGTGTGCAATGAAGAAGAAAACCCTAAATAACCATTTAATGGGTGATTAAAGGCCTATAATATAGCCATTGACCTTGGAGAGCAGTTTCATCAAAACCAGGGGCCCAAAACAAGGAACCAGGACCTGCATCCGACAGGGGACAAACGCGACAGCGCGCAGCAGCAGGCGCCGCGCGCGCGGCCGCGCCTGTGCTTTGGACCCGGGTTGTTCCGCTGGCCCCCTTTCCCATGGTGCCTATATATACCCCCTGGGGTTCTTCAGTGAGAGATATACAGAGAGTTAGGATAGTTTTCTTGTTTTTGTTGTAGTTTAGGGTAGTATAGTTTAGTTGTTCTTCTTCCTCCTTTGTATTTTACATTTCTAGTAGATCTTGTAATAGGAGAGAGAGAGTGGTTCATGGTTGGAAAGCAAGAGTTCTTGTAATAGAAGGTGATAATCTATGAAAGGTTCTCTCTTTACTTATCTTTGTTTTCTTCTCTCTAATCCCTTTTACATGTTTAGCTAATTTTTCTTTGATGGCAACTAACTACTAACCACTAACTAGTCTAACTTCTTACTTGATAATCCATATGAATCTAATAGCCTCTATTTGGTTGTGCTCTTGCAAGAGCCATTGATGGCTCGTGATGATGGATCTAACGCTCTAACATCCTAACTCTCTAACAGGCTAACATTACTTTACTCCATACTTACTCTTATTTAGTTTTGATAGTTTAAGTGCAGCTTGCACTTGTTTGTTGAGTTTGGATGTGAAAGTTAACATATGGGTCATGCTTTGAAACGCTCTTGAACCAAGGACTAGTGATGGCCAAGGATATATGTGAGGCAAGTATCACTAAGAGGTTAGCATGGTTAGTGGAGCCATTAGTAGTTAGTAGCCATGGGTTTCTTTCTTTTTCACTTTGTTTTAGATATAAAAACAAAATCACAAAAACTATTATTTTCTATGTTTCCCACTTCTTTGTTCTCACCGTACTTCTCTTTTCATTTCTTTATTTTCTTTCTTTTGATTCTTTCAAACATTGAAGAACTGTTAACATACACGTGAACATACCGTGTAAGCTTCTATCGCCTCCCGTCCTTGTGGATTCACCTCGTTTTAGCCTCTATGCTACAACGGAAGTATCAAGGAGGCCAAAGCACACACACTTTAAATCTTGATTTCAAAATATACATTTTTCGTGCACAGTTTTCTCCCGATCAATCGCTATAGCAAGTGGCTATGCGGGTCGTGATCCATAAGGAGGGACTGCAATAAAAGTATTTGAGTAATCTTTTTTTTAAGTTACTAAAAATTGGTTAAAAGTCTTTCTTCTTAGTTTTTAAATAAAAGAAAATAAATCTAATTTATGTTAGAAAGAAATTGAAAAGAGATTAAAAAAAGAAATGATGTTGTTTTAGAAATCGTTTTGAGTTAAAAAGAAGAAATTAAAAGAGCAAGGAAAGTGATGTTTTTTAATCTAAGGAATTAAAAGAAAGAAAAACAAAGAATACTTACCTCCTTTGGCCAATTTCTCACCTTAATCTTCAGCGAGAATTTACCTTAAGTTAGGAGGTGATCAACGCATAACCCATAAGATCTGGTCCAGTTCCCATCCACATACATCATCCAGACGATACAAGCATGAAATGATCCCGACATATAGAAGAAATCCATCGTCACGAGCTATCGGTGGCACTCGCTAAGGCAAGGCTATTCCGATGCTATAAGACTCATCTGGATTGCAATCGGTACCAAAAGAGAAAAGTAAAAAGAAGAGAAGAAGACCACAAAACATAAACTTTGATTTAAATTGAAAAACGATGAAAGAAAAAAAGAACATTACATTGGTGTCACTTCTCAATACAGTCCTCTCTCTTATTAACATGAATCTCAGTCTAACCCTAGTTTAAAAGAACTGAAAAAATACATTAAAAGAGAAAAGAAAAACCTAAGTTAAAACTAAAAAAACCTAATTCTAACTCTTTACTGGAGTGGTGCCCTTTTGCCTCTGAATTTGCAGGTATTTATAGGAGAACTGGAAGGGGAACGTATGAAGATAGAGGGAGATAACTCTCTTCCAATAGATACTTTATGTCAACGAAAATGCGGCCAATGCCATGTTTCCGCGGCATTGATCTGGCCGTGGAGCCTGATCAAAGATGTCGTGGTCCATTGATTCTTCATTTGCCTTTATCTTCAATTAGATTTTCAATTCTGAGCTCCGGATTTTGTGATATCTCCGTTGATCTTCAGCTTACCAAATGGATTTATAAAAATTCGAATTTAACCAGTTTTAATTTGGTGCTATCTTCTCTAATTTACTCCTGTCTTCAGATAGAATTACTTTTAAACCTCTGAATTTGAGTAGATTTTCATTGATTTGCTTGAGTAGAAATCCTATCTTTAAAACTCCGAATTTAATTAGATAAACAGATCTATTTCTCCTCTTTCTCCATTAATTACCATGCATACCATTAGATATTAAAATAGATTAAAAAGAAAATTTTATTACAAAATAAATATGAAAATGTGACACTAAATATGCAAATTATGAGTACAATCAGTGCTAGCTTAGTCGAGACTATTCAGCTAGTCTTAAGTAAACTTCGCGCTGAACAGAAATATCTCTTCGAAGGGGCCGAAAAGGAGATAGCCAAGCGAACCCGTCGTCTAGATAGCAATAGGGTTAGATATCAAGGCTTATCTGACGATCTTCAGAAGTCAGAGTTTAACTCCAAGAGTGCAGAGCTGGTGATAGCAAGTGCTCGGGGAGCCCTTGCCAGAGCACAAGTCTTGTTCGAATATCACGAGTGAATTCTGGCGTCAGAGAAGAAGATGATGGAGGAAGAGACCACCAGGAATTAGGTGCAATAAGATCTGAATGTCGAGTCTTTTGAATTAGAAACCCTCCAGGCCAAGCTTGCCGTCAAGAAGATCTTGACTGAAAAAGAGCTACGGAATAAGGCCATGGCTGAGGTCAAAAAGACTCACCAGAGGGACATCCAGGAGCTCATAGAGCAGATAAAGCCTCTCGCTGAGCGAGATTAACTTTTCTTTTTGTAACATTTGGATCCTTTTTTTGAAATAAAAGAAAGTATTTGTATCACTCTTACTTTTTGATTGGAATAAAAGTGATAAATATGCTTTTTGAATCATGCCTATTTTCTGTTTTGTTAGAAAACTAGACTGAATAAAGTAAAGAATTTTAATTGGAAAGATGTGATATTAACTTAGCAAGTAAAGATCAGATGACATCACTGGGAATGTTGAATAGGGAAAGGTGTAGTTTTAACCAAAGATCCTGTTTTTGTTAAGAAATTGAGATAAATTACTATTAGAGGTGTAATGTTAACTTGGTAGGTGAATTTGCTATAGGTGTAATGTCGACTTAGAAAGCGAAGTCTCATTCTCGTGAAGAAAATCAGGAAAATTATTGTCAGAGGTGTAGTATTGAACTTAATAGTGAGATGTACTAAAGGTGTGATATTAACTTAAAACCAAAATGTTTCATTTTCACTGAAAAAATTAAGAAAATTATTGTTAGAAGTGTAGAATTGAACTTAACAGTGAGAGGTTCTAGAGGTATGATATTAACTTTGCACTACAAGTCCCATTTTTTTAAGAAAATCGAGAAGACGACTACTATAGGTGAGATAGTAACTTAGTAGGTATGTGTTTCATAGCTTAAGCAATTTTGGTTAGAGGTATAGTGCTAACTTGACTAGAATTGATTATGTGATTTGAGCAATGTTTGGTCAAAGATGTGGTGTTAACTTGACCAGAATTAGTTTTGCTACTTGAGCAATGTTTGGTGGACCCGTCATTCTATTGAAGAGAATTAACAAGTAAAACTAAATCCTTAAGGGATATCTTGAAGTTTTATTGTCTGAAGTATAATATTAACATGACAGGGTAAATCTGTAATCATTTTGCTGGGGAAATAAATAAAATTTGTGGTCCTACCATTCCATGGAAGGGATTGGTAAAGGATTTTGGTAAAAATAAGTAGAATTAGCTCCCTTAGGATTTTTAGAAAACCCTCAGCTACTAATGGATTGTGTATGTCCTTACGAACTACCATTTGAATTAGGCTAGCCATGCTATTCCCCTCAGTATGATGAGTTGTCGAGGATTTTTTGTTGAGATTAAAAGTCAACTTTTCCTCTATCTTTAGCCGTCAGAGGCGTTGAACTGCTGTGTCCCTTGAAGTGAACATATTTCATGATCTCTAAAAATCTTGTTGGGGATTAAAGAAGTCAGTATAAAACTCCGTGGGGATTTTATCCAGAGATTAACATTCCTCATGGAATCCTCTATATTCCTCATTCAGTCGCGGCATTTTGATATGAATGCGGAAACACTGGAAAGGTTCTGCAAAGCTGCAACATGAGCCTTCTTAAATGAGTTTGGCTTGATAAGCCGCCAGATAAACTCATTCAATCAATTCATCTGACTATTTGGATGCTTTGTTATTGAATCGAGCTTCGATTAATTGAATAGGGGAAAGGAGACATGCCACCATTATATATAAAAAAGTCAGGTTAGATAAGCCATCCTTCTGGATCAAGTGGAATGATCAGGAAGAAAAGTGCCTAAAATTGTTGCTCGGCATGCTCGACTTCAAAATATGACCTATTCTTCTAAATTAAAGGTGGGCGTAGGTCTATATACTAGAGAAGAGTGACAAGGTTAAAAACTGGCATTTTGCCTTTGTCTTTTCTATAATGGTTACATCATGCATCATTGGACACTGTTGTTCAATCGGCTCAATCTCAATCAATTGTGATATGATCCATTGAGTGAGGAAGTTTTCCTTTGGTGCTTGATCGACAAAAAGCAAGCACAAGAATAAGTAAAAAGAGTGTGGGTCGATGTTACTGCTTTTGCGATTCTTTTGCAGTAGCAAAGTGGCTCTACGAGTCGTATCCACGAGGAGGAAGAGCGATGAAAGCTTGATGCGGCTTCTTTTGTTCAAGAAAAGAGAAAGTTCTTTGTTTCAAATAAAGAATGAAAACAAGTTGGTTTCAAGAATTGTTTTAGAATAATTGGTGGTTTGCAAATGTGATTTTTCTAGATGGTAAAAGCGCATGGCTAACTTTCTACTAATTGCTCCTACTAATCCCTACTTCTTGAAGATGTAGCCTCATGATGGATCATAGGCAAGCTTAACCCTTATGCAGAGGTACTATTCACGTGAAAATCGAGTGAAAGTTCTTCCTATAACTTAGCTTAACATGGTGAAAACTTGGACATTCCCTTATCAAGATCCAATAGAAGGCGAGAATAAGGGAAGACACAAGTGCACTAATGGTATTGGCAAAGTTAAAAGGAAAATCTCTAACATACAACAACAAGTAACGCACACAACCCATAGATCATTAAAAACCCATTAAGCATAAAATATAAGATAGTTAATACTTGTAGGTAAGTTAAAGTTAGAACCCTCGTCTTAAGATGTCATAGCTCTCGTTTGCACAAGGCTTGTTTGACACTATTAACTCATTTGGGTCATTAATCAAGTTGTTAGAGATTAGTGTGTTAGTAGTTAGTTAGCCATGCAATGGCGGAGTTAGTTAGACTGTTTAAGCAAAGAAACAACAAAAGAGAAGAGGTAAAGAGAGGGAGTTACACTAAAGCAATAATGTAGAATCAAATGAAAAACAGAAAGAAGAAAGAGAAGTAGTTACTTGTATTAGCTTGTCATCTTCAAATACAACTTGTACACACTCTCTCTTTCACTCTAATGGCTAAAACTAAAATTAGAAGAAGAGGAAACTAAAACAACTACAAACCTAAAAACAAGATTACAACAACTTCCTAAAGCTCTGGATATCCCCAAACTGAAGACCCCTGGGGGGTATTTATAGGCACCAGGGGAAAGGGGGCCAGGGGACAACCCGTGGCCCAAAGCCCAGGCACGCGCGCGCCCGTACGGCCGCGAAAACACGGCCTGGGCCGCGTTTCCGCAGCCCTGCCAGGGCGGCGCATGCCTGGCTTCGGGCAGAGCGTCGCCCCTTCTGTCTCCTGTCTACTTGATCTTTTGGAATCCTGATTTGATGCCCTGGGTTGATAAAATCTCCTCCCTAAAGTCAATGACTACTTGGTAGGCCTTTAATCACCCATTAAATGGTTGTTTAGGGTCTTCTTCTTCATTAGCACACCATGGACCTAGGATTAAGCAAGCAAAGTTTTATTAGCAGAATTTTACATCAAATAAATATGAGAATGTGATGAAAATTATGTAAAATTAGAGACTAATCACACCCCCACACTTATCTTTTTGCTCGTCCCGAGTAAAACAAAAATAAGAAAATTATTATACCACTTTTGCAGGTGACGCGATTGCACTGAGCATGTGCAACAAGCCTTTAAACCTCTAAGTTTCCCTTAGGGGAGGAGTGTTGTCTCCTGATGGTTTTCAATGGATTGCACCCACAAAATCCAGTAAGTGAAAAAAATATTTAAGTGTTAGCAAACCTCTTTCAAGAAAAAGAACCTTCAAGCATCTAAGTAAAAATGACCGAATCGTGTAAGAATTAGGTTCAACCCTCATAAGTCCTCCTACACTTTAGCCTTCATAAAAGAAGAAATTATGATTTTTCTTTAAATTTAGAAAGGATCTTGTACTTTTAACTCATTCTGTTATTTGCTTTAAATAGATATGCATAATATGTAAGTGTGATGTGCTTGGGATTTTTCAACTTAACTTTAAATGTCATTTAATTTTATTAATATTTATCTATTATTCTTGATTTCATTAGGCTTTCTACTTTACTCATGTAACACATATCAAACTGATGGCTCCCAAACCAGATGGTTTTAGGGCACCAGGTGGAAAAACACCCCGCAGGTCAAATATGCAAGTAGAGTAGGCCACGAAATCAAGATTTACTTATATATTATATATTGATTTATTATTTTTTTGGCGTGAGTAATCATGCTTCTTGAGGCACAATTATCCAGCTTTTTTTTTTCAGAGTTGTGTCTCTAAATCCCAAGCATATGTGTGTGTGGTTTATGCGTATTCTACTAAGGCTAAATAAAAGGTATGAGTTATTTTTCTTATCCCTCCCAACTCTTAGTCAAACCAATCTTTCTTGTTTATTTAGACAAAAATAAAAATTCATTAATAAGGTTCCCTTAACTTCTATAACCTTTTGGTATTTTTATAAAGAGTCTGAAATTTCTTTTCAATTTGGAGATGTTTTTTTGTGGTAAAAAGAAACAGAATAAAAGGAAAAAGAAAAAGTGTTAGCACCCCCCACACTTATCTAATGCATTGTCCTCAATGAATGTTTATGTAAATGCGAATGCAATAAATAGGGTGAAGAAATGATGTCACCGTTTTCGTTGACTCGGGCTGGCCAACTTCGAATAGGCAAAAGAAATGTCAAAAAAAATGTAGAAGGTGTAAGCATATAAACAATAAGATTTTTTTTTTTAGTTGTTGTGGTTAGGTGTATGATGGGGCAAAAAGAGTCAGCACACTATCATCCGGAGTCATAAGCTCAATGATCAAGAAGGGCTTCAGTCTTTCCCTGTTCACTTTGAATTCCGTGTTGCTCTTAGGATCTACAATAATCACAGTACCGTGTGGAAAAATGGTGCGCACAATGAACGGTCCAGACCAACGAGTCTTCAGCTTCTCCGTAAAAATATGAAACCTAGAGTTATATAGCAGAACCTTGTCTCCGGGGCAAAGTTTTTCTGGTTTATGATCTGATCATGAAAAAGTTTAGTCCTGCTTTTGGTAATCCGAGCATTCTCATATGCTTCATTCTGTATCTCCTCTAATTCTGAGATCTGCAGTTTCCTTAGCTCACCGGCCTTACTCAGATCAAAATTGAGCTGCTTAATGGCCCAAAGGGCACGGTGTTCTAACTCTACTAGCAGATGACAGGCTTTTCCGAATATGATTCTATAAGGAGACATCCCCAGAACTGTATTAAAAGCAGTGCGGTAAGCCCACAATGCATCATTGAGTTTGACCGACCAATCCTTTCAGTTCTGTCATACAGTCTTTTCCAGAATGAGCTTGAGTTATCGATTGGTTACTTCTACCTGCCCATTTATCTGGGGATGATCGGAGTGGATAACTTGTGATGGATGGAATATTTTCGCATCGGAGCTTCAAAAACTCTATTGCAAAAATGTGATCCATTATCACTAATTATCGCTTTAGGGGTGCCAAATAGGGAGAAGATGTTTTCTTTGAGAATTTGACAACCGCTTTGTTATCATTGGTCTTTGTAGGCACAGGTTCTACCCATTTAGAGACGTAATCGACAGCAACCAAAATGAACTGGTTGCCGAAGGAATTAGGGAATGGTCCCATGAAGTCGATACCCCAAACATCAAAAATTTCAACTTCCAGGATTGGGTTCAGGGGCATCATGTCTCTTCTTGAACTTTTCCCAATCTTCTGACAATTTACGTATGACTTGCAAAAATGGTATGAGTCTTTGAATAAAGTGGGCCAGTAAAACCCACTTTGTAGAACTTTCTCTGCAGTCTTGCAGAAACCGAAGTGCCCTCTACATGCAAGGTTATGGCAAAAGCTGAGCACACTCCTCTGTTCCTCCTCTGGTATGCATCATCGAATAATCTGATCAGGATAATACTTAAAAAGATACGGGTCTTCCCAGAAGAAATACCGTACTTGGGCAAAGAAGAGATATTGATCTTGCTTTGTCCAGTCAACGGGTAATTGTCCAGTGGCCAGCTAATTGACCATGTCCGCATACCAGGGTTCCTTGAAAATGGCCAAGACGTGCTCGTCAGGAAATCCTCATTGATCGGAGTTTGTATGATGGGTGCGTTCAGAATTCGTGACAGATGATCAGCGACCACATTCTCTATACCTCGTTTATCTCGAATTTCTAGGTCAAATTCTTAAAATAAAAGGATCCACCGAATCAGTCGGGCTTTTACTTCCTTCTTAGTCATGAGGTATCTTAGTGACGAGTGATTTGTGAAAATCACCATCTTCGAGCCTAACAAGTATGGCCACAAAGACAACGACCAAGAATTCCTTCTCAGTCGTTGTATAATTTTGTTGGAAGTCCTTCAAGGTCCTACTCGAGTAATAAATCATGTGCTTCCTATTATCGATGCGCTGTCCTAAAACAGCGCCAATAGCAAAATCAGAGGTATCGCACATGATTTCAAATGGTTGGGCCCAATTAGGAGCAGAAATAATAGGCGCAGAAATAAGTTTTTGCTTAAGCTTCCCCCATGACTTAAAACATTCATCATTAAAATCAAAGGGCACGTCCTTAGCGAGCAGGTTGGTTAAGGGCCTAGTGATTTTGCTAAAATCCTTAATGAACCGTTGGTAGAACCCAGCATGCCCTAGAAAAGATCTAATATCCTTGATACTTTTGGGTGGTAGAAGCTTGGCAATCACTTCTACTTTAGCCTTATCCACTTCAATGCCTCTCCTAGAAATCTCATGGCCTAAGACAATCCCCTGTCTCACCATGAAGTGATATTTCTCCCAGTTTAGAGTTAGATTCTTCTCCTTGCATTGCTGCAGAACTAACTCTAGGTGATGAAGACACTGATCAAAGGAATCTCCGTAGATGGAGAAATCATCCATAAAAATCTCAAGGAAACATTCGACCATGTCAGAGAAAAGATTAAGCATGCATCATTGGACTGTTGCGGGAGCATTGTATAATCCAAAGGGCATGCGTCGGTAAGCGAATATTCCGAATGGGCAGGTGAACATGGTCTTTTCCTGGTCTTCTACAGTAATGGGGATTTGATTGTATCCCGAGTACCTATCTAGGAAGCAATAGTAATCGTGTCCAGCCAGGCGTTCAAGCATTTGGTCGATGAAGGGTAGCGGGAAGTGATCTTTATGGGTGGCTGCATTCAACTTTCTATAGTCGATACAAATACGAACCTTGGTAGGCATTCTTGTTTGTACCAACTCTTTGTGCTCATTTTCAACCACCGTAAAGCCAGCTTTCTTCGGGACCGCATGAACAGGGCTAACCCATTGGTTATCAGAAATGGGATAATGATCCCATTGTCCAGTAGTTTAAAAATTTCCGCTTTAACTATCTCTTGCGTGAGTGGGTTAGCCTGCGTTGTGGGTCCCTCCTGGGGTTGCTTCATTGGTTAAATGGATTCTATGTTGAACTATGGCTGGACTTATCCCTTCGATATCTTTCATCGTCCATCCAATGGCTTCCCTATGTCTCTTCAGAATAGACATTAAGCCATCCACTTGTTGCTCAGTCAGGTGGGATGCTATGATGACTGGCATTGTTTCTCTTCCACCCAGGTAGGCGTACTTGAGGTGACAGGTAAGGCTTTTAGCTCAAGGGAAGGTGTTGCTTCATTGGGGGCAATCTCCAGACTTTCAATCCTATGATGAGATACACTTGGCTTGATGATTGAGGCAAAACCTGCACAAAAAATACGCAATTTCAGATCTAATAATAAGCTTGTGCAAGTGCTCAATTCTTCCGCTATAGCAAGTGGCTATGCGGGTCGTGATCCACAAGGAGGGTTTGCGATGGAAGCTTTACGGTTCTTTATTGAAATCTTATGAAAATAAGCGAAGGTTCTTCTCTGTTTTAAAAGTTAAGAAAAAGAAAAAGAAAGTTAATGGTTAAAGTTAAGAAGAAAGCGAAGGATGAAGAAGGTGGAAAATCAGAAAACGATGAAAAGTGACTATGTACAATGAAGTGGAGAAGAATGAAAACGATTTGGAAGAAGTGGTTGGTGATCTAAACTAAGAAAGAAAAGAAAAGAAGTAAAGAGATACTTACCTAGGTTGATTGATGACTTACTTGGAAACCTTTTGCAAGTTCTACCTTTTTGCTTCGGAGGCGTTCAATGCATAGATCATAAACTCGAGCTCGGTCCCCGTGCACATTATATCGTCAAGCATAAGAAGAATGAAGTGATGCGGAGCTTGGAAGAGGAGAACGTCTTCATGAACTATCGCTGGCTCTCACGTAGCTTAGTTAGACTTGCTTTGGAATTCACTTGTACACTTCAACAACAACCAAGGTAAAGTAGAAGAGGAAGAGAGAAGCAAAAACAAATGTAAAGTAAAGCAGAATAGAAAACAAACAAAGCATTTACCTTTATTACTTGCTGAGACAATGAAAGAAAGGAGTAGGGTACATCGTCGGTGTCACTCTCAACATCAGCCCCTCTCTCTTACTTACATGAATCTTCTTCTACCCTAAGCTACATACAAGTTACATAAAAGTAAAAACTAAACTACAAAATGGAAAAACTAGTCTAAGATCCTAACTCTGCATTGGCCTCATTTTCAGTGCAACAAATGCCTTTTTATAGGCCAAAACCCTAACAACCAAGATCCCGGGGAGGTCGGGGGAGTTCACGCTCCCCGTAACTCCCCAGGATTGCCGCAGAAACGCGGCTTTTGCCGCGTTTCTGCGGCCAGGGTGTGGCCAGGTGGCCACACCCTGTTGGTGGGTCTTCCCGGGATCTTCTTCTGGCTTTATCCTTTATTGGTTTTGTCGTTTGAGCTCCGGATTCTGACGAAATGGCCTCGGATTCTTGGCTTTAACCGATCGATTCTGAGAGGATTCTTCTCAACCGGTTTCAACCTCTTGATTTTGCCCTGATTTTATGTGTGCGAATTAACTCTGATTTAATTCAGAATTCTGGTGGGCTTTTGGGCTCATTTCTCTTCATCTCCTTAAGGATTGGGCCTGCAAATAAATCAAACAATTAATTAGGACAATGCAGGCTTTTATTCTAAAATAAGTATGGAAATGTGACATTAAATATGCAATATTAGTGGCCAATCACACCCCCATACCTATCTTTTGCTCGTCCTCGAGCAAAACAACTAAGCTATACTAAGGATTATTAGACCACTTTCGCAGGTCACGCGATTGCACTGAGCATGTGCAACAAGCCGTTAAACCTCTAGGTTCCCCCTAGAGGACGAGTTTTGTCTCGTGAGGGTTTTCAGCGGATTGCACCCACAAAATCCATAAAGAAAGGGAAATAAAGAGTTAGTATTTTCGAAAAGCATTTTGAAAGAGAAAAATATTTGAAGTATGATTGTAAGATCTAAGCAATCTATAAGTTATAGGAAAACCGAATTTTTCATTCCTAAACTTAGTCTCTACTCAAAAATTTGTTATCAATCAAAGTAAGGAGTCAAATTGTACTTCTCATCTAGTCTATTACTTTACCCTAAGTCATATGCACCTGTGACTGTGAAAATTTTGACTAAGGGTTCATTAACTCTAACTCTTATGCCTTATTTATTTATATATAATTTTTTTTGCAGTATTATTCCTTAGTTTTATTAGGCTTTCTAATCTGCCCATGTAACGAGCCTCTAATCGATGGCTCCCAAACCAAACGGTCTTAGGGCACCGGGTGAGAAGACACCCCTAGGACTTAAGGACTCGAGCAGACAAGGCCACAAAACTAAGGATTTTATTATATGAACCTCTTTTAGGCGTGAAAACTTATGCTTAATTAGGCACAAATACCCAGCTTAATCAGAGGATCTAATCATCTTTCGCATAAATACTAAGGCTTGCTTAGGCCAAAGCATCTAGCTAATCAATAATTAGACTTATTCATTTTTTTATTTTATTTTATTTTTCAAACTTATCTAATTATCTTTCGCATAAATACTAAGGCTTGCTTAGGCCAAAGCACCTAGCTAATCAATAATTAGACTTAGTCATTTTTTTTATATATATATTTTTTTTTATAAGGCATAAGAATCTTTGTTTTTGAACCCTAAGTGTGTAAGTATATAAAGTGTGCATATTTCATCCAGGTAAAGATCAAGACCAAATTACTTTGACAAATTATCTTCCTAACTCTAAAAATTAAACAAATAATCTTATTTTGACCAAGTATAAGAAATCCTAATTTGGATTTTCCTATTCCTTAAAATTAACTTAATTTCTTACAAAAATAAGTCAAAATATTATTTCTATTTTTCAAAAAGTTTTTAAAAGTAAAGAAAAATGTCAATTTTTATATTTTTTTTATATTTTATTTTAAAGAAAAAGAAAAGTTATGTTAGACCCTCCCCCACACCTATCTCATGCATTGTCCTCAATGTATGAATTAATGCATAGATGCATGAAAAAGACGAAAGGGAAGGAAAATGTTACCTTAAGGTGGTGGTTCCGGTGGTGGTCTGATTGGTCCACGAAACGCGGCCCATCAACTTTTCTTGGGTCTCGGAGGAACCCACCAGAAATTACACTAATATAACCCATTAAAAGGTGAATCCATAAAGGATCTTTATTAAATATTTAACCCCATCTAATTTCCATATTCCATAATTGATTTCAGAGTCAAATTTGTCAACCACCTCGTCCCAGAATGGAGTATGAAATGATAGAACAGTTGACTTGGACTCAGGAAGGACAGGAACTAACACCGACTCAGGAAGGTGACTTAAGTCAAGTAAAGGTTCAGGAGTCAAAATAGGTTCAGAAATTGGGTCCAAGTCAAGAAATTGAAACTCCAGTCCACATGTATTTTCTAACAATGGAATGTGACTTAATGTGGGTGATTCCAGTTCATGAATGATAGGTGGAGGAATCAAAACTGACTCTAAAACATTACTCAAGTTTGGTAACACAACAGGAGTCAAGATTGATTCAGAAAGTTGAACTGGATCACAGATATAAGAATCTAGGTCACATATCTCATTAACTTCAATATCAAAAAATTGAGAACTTGCCAATTTGTCAATAGGATCTTCAAGAGTGTATAATTGGTCAAGTTCAATATGATCCTCACAGATGGGTGATTCAATTTCATTATGGATTGGTACAGGATCCAATGTTGACTCGGAGAAAAGATCGAAATCAGGTGAAGATACCGGAGTCATTATTGAATCAGGAAGAAGCATTGAATCACTAAGTTGGGGTTCAAGATCATATTCATTCTCAAGTTCTATTTCAGGAAAAGGAAAACTTGCTAAACTATCAATATCTTTTTCAAAATTTGGAGTTTGGGCAAGTTCAAGTGGTTGTTCTGAAATGGAATCTTGATTTCCAAAACTACATGACTCTTCGGCTCTAACAGAATGGTAAGTGACATCAGGACGGTGGGAACGTAGAGATTCGACCATCATATCTATGTCACGATTTCTAGCATTTTGAGCATGAGTCATGGCTTCTAGCATCTTTTCATAGTTGATGGGTTCATTGTCTTGTTGAAAAGATGAAGAGTTGTTTTGGAAGTGGTAATGAAATTGTGAGTCCATCAGATTTTGTGATTGTTGTTTGGACTCACGCATACTCCGTTCCAAAATTGATGGTTTCCTATTTTGGACGGGTGGAACTGAGTATGAATCTTGAACATAATATGGACTGGGTGGAGAAGGAGGGCAAGGTGGTTGGAAGTTATGCTCGGGGGAGGTGAATCCCCACTGACTCGGTGAAGAGTTGAAATCATTATGGAAATTATAGTTATTAGATGGGGGGTATGGGTCATATTGATTCGGATAAGACCAATCCGGCACACTAGGTTGGTCAAAGTTATGATATGCCGGGTTGGTAATATCTGAAAATGAAGTCGGTGTGTAATATGGATTATTATTGTAGTTGAAAAAATTATTATTATAGTCCATATCACACAATAGAATACAAACAAAGAAAACAAACAAAAAACAAAAAAAATAAAAAATTCTAGCCTAAGTTAGGGTAGACTTAGGACCTAGACGACTCCTAACTGGTTAGATTGTCCACGGGAGGTCTAATGTAGACTTTAACCACAAGCTAATCAGCCAGGTCAGGGCAAGGTTGGTGGGAGGTTTTCCGTCAAAGACGTTCCTTAATTAAATAACCACCAACCTTCGGGCTTTCGGCCCTCAATCCCTTTTCTAGACACTGATTTTGCAGGAGTTAGATTCCAATATTTTTCCCCCTTAGGATAATCTCCTAATTGAGTCCGAGATGTCCCTAGGGCCAACGTCTACTCAATTTTAGTTAGGCTTGGGTTAGTGAGTGCTGGGATAGTGGTTTTTGGGCTAAGGAAAGGGTAATGAAATCCCCCACCTTATCTTATTCATGGGTGATGCCCTTAAAATCGATTTTGTGCAAGTGTACGATATAAACAAACAAGGTTCACTCAAAGCGATATAAATCAACCAAGAAGTGAGTCCTAGTCTAAATGCAATGCGCACGTACCTTGCTCCAGCACTCTTTAACAGTAAAAGTAAATGAATTGAAAAGACACGTGCCTAGAAATGCAAATGTCTAATCAATTTTTAACTTTGCAAAAAAAAAAATTTTACTGTTGATTATTAGCAGATATAAGGTGAAGCATACAAGAATTAAAGTACTGTAGCAAATGTATTTTGCAGAGTAAGCAACCCTGCTGAAATTTGGTCAGTAGTTAACTCCTCATTGCCGCAAATCTGCGGCTTTTGCCGTGAAATTGCGGCAATTCAGAGGACTTCTGGTTTCTGCTTTCAAGAGCAGAAGCCCAGAGCCACTTATATCTCACTGCAATGCAAATTTTCCTGTTTCTTCACCTGTAACCTGCAACAGAGAAGAAAAATCGTTTAGTTCTAAAAGATTTGCAAGAAAAATTCAGAATTCAATAAAAACTGTTTTACCCTCCCCGGCAACGGCGCCAAAATTTGATTGAGGCAAAACCTGCACAAAAAATACGCAATTTCAGATCTAATAATAAGCTTGTGCAAGTGCTCAATTCTTCCGCTATAGCAAGTGGCTATGCGGGTCGTGATCCACAAGGAGGGCTTGCGATGGAAGCTTTACGGTTCTTTATTGAAATCTTATGAAAATAAGCGAAGGTTCTTCTCTGTTTTAAAAGTTAAGAAAAAGAAAAAGAAAGTTAAAGGTTAAAGTTAAGAAGAAAGCGAAGGATGAAGAAGGTGGAAAATCAGAAAACGATGAAAAGCGACTATGTACAATGAAGTGGAGAAGAATGAAAACGATTTGGAAGAAGTGGTTGGTGATCTAAACTAAGAAAGAAAAGAAAAGAAGTAAAGAGATACTTACCTAGGTTGATTGATGACTTACTTGGAAACCTTTTTGCAAGTTCTACCTTTTAGCTTCGGAGGCGTTCAACGCATAGATCATAAACTCGAGCTCGGTCCCTGTGCACATTATATCGTCAAGCATAAGAAGAACGAAGTGATGCGGAGCTTGGAAGAGGAGAACGTCTTCATGAACTATCGCTGGCTCTCACGTAGCTTAGTTAGACTTGCTTTGGAATTCACTTGTACACTTCAACAACAACCAAGGTAAAGTAGAAGAAGAAGAGAGAAGCAAAAAACAAATGTAAAGTAAAGCAGAATAGAAAACAAACAAAGCATTTACCTTTATTACTTGCTGAGACAATGAAAGAAAGGAGTAGGGTACATCGTCGGTGTCACTCTCAACATCAGCCCCTCTCTCTTACTTACATGAATCTTCTTCTACCCTAAGCTACATACAAGTTATATAAAAGTAAAAACTAAACTACAAAATGGAAAAACTAGTCTAAGATCCTAACTCTGCATTGGCCTCATTTTCAGTGCAACAAATGCCTTTTTATAGGCCAAAACCCTAACAACCAAGATCCCGGGGAGGTCGGGGGAGTTCACGCTCCCCGTAACTCCCCAGGATTGCCGCAGAAACGCGGCTTTTGCCGCGTTTCTGCGGCCAGGGTGTGGCCAGGTGGCCACACCCTGTTGGTGGGTCTTCCCGGGATCTTCTTCTGGCTTTATCCTTTGTTGGTTTTGTCGTTTGAGCTCCAGATTCTGACGAAATGGCCTCGGATTCTTGGCTTTAACCGATCGATTCTGAGAGGATTCTTCTCAACCGGTTTCAACCTCTTGATTTTGCCCTGATTTTATGTGTGCGAATTAACTCTGATTTAATTCAGAATTCTGGTGGGCTTTTGGGCTCATTTCTCTTCATCTCCTTAAGGATTGGGCCTGCAAATAAATCAAACAATTAATTAGGACAATGCAGGCTTTTATTCTAAAATAAGTATGGAAATGTGACATTAAATATGCAATATTAGTGACCAATCACTTGACACCCAGTCCATTGCCGAATCCATGATCTGGTCAAGATTAAAATCCTCAGACTCTAGATCAAACTCTGCCTTTATGTTCATCTTCATGCTTTCCTCATCCTCACTAGTCAGATTTTTAATGGAACTGACCTCAAACATCTGATCATTAACATCCCTGGGTTGTCTTTCAAGATTGAAGACATTGACTTCCTTCGTCATGTCTCCAAAGGTCAATCGCATGGACCCGTTCCTATAGTTGATTATGGCATTGGCTGTAGTAAGAAATGGGCACCCTAAAATGACTGGAGTTTGAGATCTCAGATTGGACACAGGTTGGGTCTCAAGCACAATGAAGTCAACGGGGTAGATGAAATCCCCAACCCGGATAAGGACATCTGTGATTTTTCCCTTCAGGATTTTCACAAATCGATCAGCTAGCTGAATGGTTACTCGAGTTGGGCTTAGCTCGCCTAACCTAAGTTGCTGGTATACTGAGAGAGTTAACAAGTTGATACTTGCTCCCAGGTCAAGGAGTGCTCGGCTAATTTCTGTTTGTCCTATGGTGCGGGAAATTGTGGGACATCCGGGATCCTTGTATTTCACTGGAATGGGACCAGACGGAATTTCGCTTATATTGGTTGCCAAGAACACTTTCTTAGGTACATTTATCTTTCTTTTCTTTGTACACATATCCTTAAGAAATTTGGCATAAGCTGGGACTTGTTGGATAGCGTCAAGAAGAGACACATTCAGTTTGACCTGGTTAAACATCTCAAGCATCTTTTCCATGTGCATATTCTTATTGTTTTTCCTAAGCCTATTGGGCAAGGGTACTACAGGCTTATGAGCTTATTCAGCAGCTTTGTCCTCGTCAGATATTTGAGGAGCAGATTGGGAGGAACAAGCAGAGGTGGAGGCTGGAGTAGGACCAGTATGGACTGGATTTTTCTGTTGGTAGACCTAGTTGTCTACCTTCTTTCCAGATCAAAGTGTGTGAACAGCATTGCACTGGTTGGCCGATGAATCCTGAATTTCATATGCTTGATTGGAGTTTTTTAGGTTAACTAGCGGCTGACTAGGTAAAGTACCCTTTGGTCTTTCACTTAGGGAGCTAGCTAATTGATTGCACACATTTATTGCATTATTCTTTATTACATATCCAAATTTATCATGTAATAAATTTGCTAAATTATTTGTCTTAAATGTTTATTTTGCAGGAGATAATCATGGGGAGAAAGAGGATAAAATTAAATAAATATCAGTTAAATTCATATTTAACTAGATCTATTTGGTTAGAGGAGGATGATCCCAAATCCAGTAGGTTAAATTCAGTTTTTGGTGAATCAAGTGGTTAAAGCTAAAGATCAACCGAGGATAATGTCAAATACAGAGTCCAAATCCAAAGGGATAAATGGATAGAGAGAAGATCAACATATGAGATGAAATATTTTAACTCAGATTCTGGCTGGATATATTTTAGCATTTGAATCATAACTTTCGCTATTAGAACTTAAATCTGGTGATTCAAGATGATCCAGAAAGAGAACTTAAAGGGCTACAACTCTTAAGTTGATCATTATTTCTAATTATGTCATTTGGTAAGCTATATTTAGCAAACAATAAGCCAATAAGCTGCAGATCAGAACTGAAAATCCACATCAAATCAAGTTTAGAGATAAGAGGAGGATTCAAATTCAGAAATAGCCAGCTTCCCTTATCTTCATACTCCTCTAACCTCTGCATTTCTCCTATAAATACCTGCAATCTCAAAGGGAAAAGGAGAAGGACCAAGCAGAGAGCAGAATTTAGGCTAATTTGTACTTTATAACTTAGGTTTTTAGTTTTCTTTTATGTAATTTTTGTCTTTTTTATATAACTAAGAGAAGAGGAGACTTTCATGGAGGAATGAGAGCAAGCTTGTACTGAAGGTGACATCATGTAAGTAATCTTTTCTTCCATTGTTATTTGAATCGAATCGAGGTTTCCTTTTCTTTTCTATTCTTATTTTGTTCGCTTCCCTCTTTTGTGTTTGTGGATCCAAATGAAACCGATAGCCTCGAAGTTGCCTTGTCCTTGCAATTGTCATTGATGGCTTATGGTGATGGATATCCATTTCTATGGTTGTATAGCCTTCCCCTTCATTTTATAGTGTAAATCAGGAATGGGAAAGATCTCATCTGCCATGCTTCGCTCGCCTTCAAGTAAAGGTACATCGTCGATACGGGTAAAAGGTAAGCAGGCGCCGAAGAGGTAAGTATATTTCTTTAGGTTTTAGTTTTTCTTTCTTTTCTTGTAACTTTTAGTGTAGATCACCAACACCATAATCACCCAAATCTCTTTCACTCTTTCAATTTCTTTGTACATATCACTTCTATTTTCTCCATCTTCTCTATCTATCACTTTCTTCCTAACTTAATTATAACTCTTTTTCATTTTCCTTTAAGAACTAAAAGAAGGATTTTAACCATTAATTGTAGCTTAAAAGAGAACTTACTAAAAAGCTTCCATCGCTAGACCCTCCTTGTGGATCACGACCCGCATAGCCACGTGCTATAGCGGTAGAATTGAGCACCTTGCACTACTGTTTTAAAAGTTCTTAAATTCTGTATTTTGTGTGCAGGTTCCAGCTCAATCAAATTTTTGTGCCGTTGCCGGGGAGGGACGGTAAGTTATTCTCTTTTTAGATTTACATTTTTGGTTAACTTTCTTCTTTGTTCTTGGTGTACAGGTTTGACAACAAGGAATTTTGCTGCAGTGAACATATAAGTGGCCCTGAACTCTACTCAAGAAAGTAGAGCGCAGAAGCCCTCAGATTTGCTACATTTATGTGGCAATCTGAGTGAACTACTAACCTGTATTTTCTGCAGGTTGGCTGTACTGCAAAGTTTAATATCTGTAACTATTTATTTCCTTATTTGTCTCACTGTACTTACTTTCTAACCTCAACAGTAAAATGATGTTTATTAAATGTTAAAAATGGTTTAGACTTTGCATTTAGGCACGTGTCTAATTCGTTTACATTTTACATTACTGTTGAAGAGTGCTGGAGCAAAAGGTACGTATGCATGGCATATAGTTTAGGAAACATTCTTGAGTGATTATTTGCTTGTTGAATGTTACTTTTCTTTATCTTACACACTTTGCACAATCAATATTAAGGGCTTGTCCTATAAACAAGATAAGGTGGGGAAGTCATTACCCTCCCTTAGCCTATAAACAATCTCCTCACTCACTAACCCAAGCCTAACTAAAACTAAGTAGACGTTGGCCCTAGGGACATCTTGGACTCAATTAGGAGATTATCCTAAGGGGGAAGGTGTTAGAATTTGACTCCTGTCAAATCAGTGTCTAAGGAAAGGGATTGAGGGGCGAAACCCCGAAGGCTGGTGGTTTGGCTTAATTAGGCCCGTCGCTTTTGCTCGGATACCTCCCACCAATCTTGCCCTGACCTGGCGATTAGCTTGGGGTCAAAGTCTGCATTATACCTCCCGTGAATAGTCTAATCAGTTAGGAGTCATCTAGGTCAAAGGTCTACCCTAACTTAGCTTAGAATTTTTTGTTTCTTTTTATTTGTTTGCTTATTTGTTTGTTTTTCTTTGTTTGTGTTTGACATTTCCTATGTGATATGGCTTATAACAATAATTTTTCAATTTTAATGGTAATCCATATTACACCCCGACCTCTTTTTTGGATATTATCAACCCGGCATATCATAACTTTAACCAACCTAGTGTGCCAGATTGGTCTTGTCTGAATTATTACATGCCCTAGTTTCAATACTATGAACAAGATTGGAATAATCATCACTACTCTTCACAAAGTCAATGGGGATACAACTCCCCTAAGTTATATTGTCAACTACCTACCAACATTCAGCTTCATATACTCCTTCTCCTGAACAACCATTAGAAGAATCAATTGACTGAAAAAAGAGGATGGAAGCCTTAGATGAGCTTGAGCGACGAATTCAAATTTTAGAAGACTCAAAATCCTTTCAAAATTTTCAAGTCACAGATCCTTACTCTATTTTTCAAGGAAAGCGTGCCAACTTAGAAAAGAATATGGAAATCATGATTCAATGCCAAAATGATCCACTCGATATGATAGAAGCAAGAATTAGTAGATTGGAGAACATGCATAGGAATAAGGAAACTCTCCATATTCAAACTTTGACTATTCCCAACACTTCTAACCATATTGATGAAAATCAAGAATCATGGTATCTTAAAGACTTTGACCAAGATTCAGTTTCACCACAAAGCCCTGAACTTGACCAATATCAACCCATTGACGGATTGGCAAGTTTTCATTTTAATGAGATTGAACTTGATCATGAATGTGAACCCAATCCTCAACTTTGTGATTCAGTTTCCATCTTCGAACCTATATTGACTCCGGTATTCTTACCCAATTTGGACCAATTTTCTGAGCCAACATTTATTCTCGTCCCCATAGATTTAGAAATTGAATCACCAATTTTGGATATTCACATTCCATTGATGGGAAAAGAATGTGAATATCAATTCTTGGACCTGGTCTCAACGCTTGAACTAAAACTAACTCTCGAACCCAAAGTTGATTTTTTCGAGTTAGTATTGGTTCCTGAACCTATCATTCTTCAGTCCAAGTTAACCATTCCTCCAAATCACATTCTTCTGTTGAACATAGGTATAGACCATGATGACTCCGTGATGATTTTTCAGGACTAGTCATGTAAAGGGAGTAAGTTTCACGATAAGATCTTTCATGATTCTATTCATACTGGGGATTGTAAATATGTAATAGAAAAGAGGTCAATAAAGGTGGATTCTGTGAACCACCATATTATCTTGTTTGGGTAGCAACGCTTGACCCAATCAGACCACCACCGGAAGATAATATTTTCCTTCCCTTTCTTCTTTTTTCATGCATCTATGCATTAATTCATACATTGAGGACAATGCATGAGATAGGTGTGGGGAGGTTTCTAACATAACTTAGGTTTTCCTTTTTTAAAAAAACAAAAAAATACTTATTAACATTTTCTTTACTTTTAAAAAAAAACTTTTTGAAAATGAAAATAATATTTTGACATATTTTTTGTAAGAAGTTAAGTCAATTTTAAGGAATAGGATAATCATAATTAAGATTTCTTATACTTGGTCAAAATAAGATTATTTGTTTAATATTTAGGGCTAGGAAGATAATTTGTCAAAGTAATATAGTCTTGATCTTTACCTTAATGAAATATGCGCACTTTATACTCTTACACACTTAGGGTTCAAAAATAAAGATTCTTATGCTTATATATATATATATATATATATATATATATATATATATATATATATATATATATATATATATATATATATATATATATATATATATATGAAAAATAAACAAATCTAATTATTGATCAGTTAGGTGCTTTGGCCTAAGCAAGCCTTGGTATTTATGCAAAAGATGACTAGATAAATTTGAAAAAAAAAGAAAAATATATATATATATATATATATATATATATATATATCTATAAAAATCCTCTGACTAAGCTGGATATTTGTGCCTCATAAAGCATAAGCATTCACACCTAAAAGCAGTTCATATAATAAAATCCTTAGTTTTGTGGCCTTATTTGCTCGAGTCTTTAAGTCCTTGGGGTGTTTTCTCACCCGGTGCCCTAAGACCGTTTGGTTTGTGAGTCACCGATTAAAGGCTCGTTACATGGGCAGATTAGAAAGCCTAATAGAACTAAGAAATATACCACAAAAATAAAATAAATATATATATATAAATAAGTCATAAGAGTTAGAGTTAAAGAACCCTTAGTCAAAACTTCACGGTCACGAAGGTGCATATGACATAGGGTAAAGTAATAGACTAGATGAGAAGCACAATTTGACTCCTTACTTTGATTGATAATAAATTTTGAATAGAGACTAAGTTTAAGAATGAAACATTGGTTTCTTATAACTTATAGATTACTAAAATCTTACAATAATATTTTAAATATTTTTCTTTCAAAATGTATTTTCAAAATATTAACATTTTTCTCTTTCTTTATGGATTTTGTGGGTGCAATCCACTGAAAACCCTCACGAGACAAAACTTATTTTCTAGGGGTAACCTAGAGGTTTAACGGCTTGTTGTACAAGCTCAGTGCAATCGCGTGACCTGCGAAAGTGGTCTAATAATCTTTAGTTTAGTTTTGTTGTTTTGCTCGAGGACGAGCAAAAGATAGGTGTGGGGGTGTGATTGCACACATTTATTGCATTATTCTTTATTACATATCCACATTTATCATATAATAAATCTACTAAATTTCTTATCTTAAATGTTTATTTTGCAGAAGATAATCATGGGGAGAAAGAGGATAAAATTAAATAAATATCAGTTAAATTCTGATTTAACTAGATCTATTTGGTTAGAGGAGGATGATCCAAAATCCAGTTGGTTAAATTCATATTTTGATGAATCAAGTGGTTAAAGTTAAAGATCAACCGAGGATAACATCAAATACAGAGTCCAATTCAAAGGGATAAATGGATAGAGAGAAGATCAACATATGAGATGAAGCAATTTTGACTCAGATTCTGATTGGATACATTTCAGTATTTGAATCATAACTTTCTCTATCCGAACTCAAATCTAATGATTCAAGATGATCCAGAAAGATGACTTAAAGGGCTACAACTCTAAGTTTATCATTATTTTTAATTCTATCATTTAATAAGATATGTTTAGCAAACAATACGCCAATAAGCTGCAGATCAGAACTGAATATCCACATCCAATCAAGTTTAGAGATAAGAGGAGGATTCAAATTCAGAAATAGCCAGCTTTCCTTATCTTCATACTCCTCTAACCTCTGCATTTCTCCTATAAATACCTGCAATCTCAAAGGCAAAAAAAGAACGACCAAGCAAAGAGTAGAATTTAGGCTAATTTGTAGTTTGTAATTTAGCTTTTTATTTGTCTTTTCATGTAATTTTTAGTTTTCTTTATGTAACTAAGAGTGAGAGGAGAGACGAGTTTCATGGAGAAATGAGAGCAAGCTTGTACTGAGGGTAACACCAGTGTAAGTAAATCTTTTCTTTCATTGTTATTTGAATTGAATCGAAGTTTTTTTTCTTCTTTACTCTTGTTTTCGTTTACTCTTCTCTGATGTGTTGCAATCCAAGTGAATCCGATAGCCTCGAGACTGCTTCGCCATTGCAAGTGTCCTTGATGGCCTGTGGTGGCTAATAACCATTATTTTGCTAGTTTAGCTTTCCCTTTTATTCATAATAGTGCAGATCGAGAATGGGAAGATCCTACACGCTGTGCTTGATCGCCTTCAAAGACTAGGTAAGTCGTAGCTACGGATCCAAAGTATATGAGCATTGAAGAGGTAAGTAATTTTTAGTTTTCTTTTCTTTTAATTTTAGTCTAAATTACAAACACCATAATCTTCTAAATTTCTTTCAATCTTTTTCAATTTCTTTGTACATATCCACTTTCATTTTCTCCACCTTCTCTATCTACCACCTTCTTTTTAACATTAACTTTAACTCTTTTTCATTTTCTTTTAAAGAATTAAAAGAAGAACTTTAATCATTCTTTGTAACATAAAAGAGAACTTACTAAAGAAGCTTCCATCGCTAGTCCCTCTTTGTGGGGTCACAACCCGCATAGCCACTTGCTATCGCGGTAGTATTGAGAACTTGCACATTTCTATTTTAAAGTTCTGAAATTCTGTGTTCTTTTGTGCAGGTAGAACCTCAATCAAATTTTGATTGGACTTGAAAAGATGAAGTGTTGTTTTAGAATTTGTGATAAAATTGTGAGTCCGTCAGTTTTTGATTGAGGTTAGTTTGTAAATTAGTTTTTAGTTTTCTTTTATGTAATTTTTGTTTTATTTATGTAACTGAGAGGAGAGGAGACTTTCATGGAGGAATGAGAGCAAGCTTGTACTGAAGGTGACATCGTGTAAGTGATCTTTTCTTCCATGTTATTTGAATCAAATCGAGGTTTCTTTTCTTTTCTATTCTTGTTTTTATTCGCTTCCTTCTTTTGTGTTTATGGATCCAAATGAAACCGATAGCCTCAAAGTTGCCTTGTCCTTGCAAGTGTCGTTGATGGCTTATGGTGATGGATATCTATTTCTATGGTAGTATAGCTCGCCCTTCATTTTATAGTGTAAATCGGGAATGGGGAAGATCTCATCTGCCATGCTTTGCTCGCCTTCAAGTAAAGGTACATCGTCGATACGGGTAAAAGGTAAGCAGGCGCCAAAGAGGTAAGTATGTTGTTTTAGGTTTTAGTTTTTCTTTTTTTCTTGTAACTTTTAGTGTAGATCACCAACACCATAATCACCCAAATCTCTTTCACTCTTTCAATTTTTTTGTACATATCACTTCTATTTTCTCCATCTTCTCTATCTTTCACTTTCTTCCTAACTTAATTATAACTCTTTTTCATTTTCTTTTTAAGAAATAAAAGAAGAATTTTAATCATTATTGTAGCTTAAAAGGGAACTTACTAAAAAGCTTCCATCTCTAGTCCCCTTGTGGATCACGACCCGCATAGTCACGTGCTATAGCGGTAGAATTGAGCACCTTGCACTATTGTTTTAAAAGTTCTGAAATTCTATATTTTGTGTGCAGGTTTCAGCTCAATCACTAATTGGCTCATCTGCATTTCCAATCTCGATATAGCCTGTGAATGGTTGTTCAGCGTTTGTCCCTGATTTTGCATAAAAGCGGTTTGGGACTTCATAAAAGCTTCCATGCTCTCCTCCAACTTACTGAGTTTCTTTTCCAAGGTTAACTTTGAGAGGAGGAAGATGAAGCTTGACTGGGAAAATTTGGTGGAGGACTGGGATGGTGAAAATTGTTGGAGAATTAGGCCTTGGAGGATTGTTCTGGGCCCAGGAAAAGTTTGGGTGATTCCTCCAACCTGGATTGTATGTTTGCGAGTAGGGTATTATGCGGCGGCCGTGAGTAGGCCGCGTTCAGGTATTCCGGTGGCACTTGCTGGGTATGAAAAACGGAGCACTCTTTAAAGACATGATTTGGTGTCTGACAGTATGAACAACCCAGATTGTGAATTGGTGGTGGTTGATTTGGTTGACATTGGCTGGCTCTTTTATTTCTAGAGCCTCTATTCTCCTCATTAGGGTTGCAATCTTAGCTTCTGCAGCTATAGATGATTCTAGAGATAGGAGCCCTCCTCTTGAAGCTATAGATTGTTAATTTCTTGATTTTTTCGAGGCTGGCTCCCATTGCAGGGTTTTCTCAGCTAAATCCTCAAATATGTCCCAACCCTGGTTCTCATCCTTTTGCAAGAACCCTCCCTGACACATGGTTTCTAATAGAGTTTTTGTCTGATAGTCTAGACCATTATAGAGAATCTGGCACTGACGCCATTTCTCCACACCATGATGAGGGCACTGAGCTAGGAGGTCTTTGAATCGCTCAAAGTATCTCCAAAATGGTTCGCTCAGTTCTTATCTGAACTGCATGATATTCTTTCTAATGAGGGAGTTTTGTTGATTGGGTAGAATTTCTTCAAGAAGGCCTTGACGAAATCATCCCACGTCGTGACTGAATCTACCGCCAACTGTATAACAATTTCTTCACTAAGTCCTTTAGGAAAAGGGAATGAAACGTAACCTAACGGCATCGTCTCCTAGCTGGGGTATATGCATAATGAGGCACACTTCTTCAAACTCCCTAACAAAGAAGTATGCGTCCTCTGATTCTAAACCATGAAACTTTGGGAGAGTGTTGATGATTGAGGCTTTAATTCAAAATTATTTCCATTTGCCTCAGGCAGCTTTATACAAGATGGTAATGAGGTTCTGATCAGGTAAAACCTGTCCTGAAATGACACCATCACCAGTTCTGGTTGCAAGGGTAGAGAAGTGTTTTCTGGTTAATCTGGAAGATACAGATCTCTTACCCACTCTTGCATGCAGCACACTACAAACAACGTAAAAACAACAAACAAACGAAAAGAATAAAATAAACAAATAAAAGAAAGAAAAATAACTACAAAGCCTTAGTTTAAGGTACATGGACCTAGACAACTCCTAACTGGTCGATTCTCCGGGGGAAGTTGTTGCAGGAACTTGACTACAAGCTAATCGGTCAGGAAAGGGTAAACTCGGTGGGAGGTATCAGGGCGTGAGCCACGGGCCTTAATTACGCCAAACCATGGAGCTTTCGAGGCTTTACCTCTCAATCCACTTTCCTTAGACACTGATTTTTCAGGAGTATAGTTCTTGCAATTTCCAACCTCGGTTAATCTCCTAGTGAGTCCGAGATGTCCCTAGAGCCAACGTCTATCAATTTTAGTTAAGGCTTGGGATAGTGGGAGTGCACTTGGAGATGGTTTTTGGGCTAAGGAAGGGTGATGAAATCCCCACCTTATCTTATTTATTTGAGATTTTGCCCTTAATGTCATTGTTCAAGTGTACAGTTTATTCACAACAAGGTAACACTCAAAGCGATAAATCACTCAACATGTTGGTCCTATTCTATATGAATGCACACGTACCTTTTCTCCGGCACTCTTCAAAAGAAATTGAAATGAATTGAAATAGACACGTGCCCTAAATGCAAAAGTCTAATCCAAATTTCAATTAAGCAACAAGTGGATTTCTATTAAGTTTATTACACATGTATAAGGTGAAGCATTCAATGAACTAAAAAAATATTTAGAAAGCAATTTTAGCGTCTATCGGTAATCCTGCAAACGAGTTTGTTAGTACTTCAATTAGAGAAACTCGCTTTTACACGAATTTTCCGAGGGCAAATGAATCCTCGTGCAACGTCTTTGGCCACCACTTTCGCTTCCCGTGATAGTAAGCTCTTTGGTACTTCTCCTACACACAAGAACAAAGAAAATCTTTAGTATTGAACAATAAATCCGTTCCCTCCTCAGCAACGGCGCCAAAATTTGATCGGCAAAAAGCAAGCACAAGAATAAGTAAAAAGAGTGTGGGTCGATGTTACTACCTTTGCGATTCTTCCGTAGTAGCAAAGTGGCTCTATGGGTCATATCCACGAGGAGGGAGAGCGATGAAAGCTTGATGCGGCTTCTTTTGTTCAAGAAAAGATAAAGTTCTTTGTTTCAAATAAAGAATGAAACAAGTTGGTTTCAAGAATTGTTTTAGAATAATTTAGTGGTTTGTAAAAGTGATTTTTCTAGATGGTAAAAGCGCATGTCTAACTTTCTACTAATTGCTCCTACTAATCCCTACTTCTTGAAGATGTAGCCTCACGATGGATCATAGGCAAGCTTAACCCTTATGCAGAGGTACTATTCACGTGAAAATCGAGTGAAAGTTCTTCCTATAACTTAGCTTAACATGGTGAAAACTTGGACATTCCCTTATCAAGATCCAATAGAAGGCGAGAATAAGGGAAGACACAAGTGCACTAATGGTATTGGCAAAGTTAAAAGGAAAATCTCTAACATACAACAACAAGTAACGCACACAACCCATAGATCATTAAAACCCATTAGCATGAAATATAAGATAGTTAATACTTGTAGGTAAGTTAAAGTTAGAACCCTCGTCTTAAGATGTCATAGCTCTCGTTTACACAAGGCTTGTTTGACACTATTAACTCATTTGGGTCGTTAATTAAGTTGTTAGAGATTAGTGGGTTAGTAGTTAGTTAGCCATGCAATGGGGGAGTTAGTTAGACATGCTTAAGAAAAGAAAAAACAAAAGAGAGAGGTAAGAGTGGGAGTTACACTAAAACAAAAATGTAGAATCAAATAAAAAACACAAGTAAATGGAAAGAAGAAAGAGAAGTAGTTACTTGTATTAGCTTGTCACCTTCGAATACAACTTGTACACACTCTCTCTCTCTCTCTCTTTCACTCTAATGGCTAGAACTAAAACTAGAGGAAACTAAAATAACTACAATCCTAAAAACAAGATTACAACAACTTGCTAAAGCTCTGGATATCCCCAAACTGAAGACCCCTGGGGGGTATTTATAGGCACCAGGGGAAAGGGGGCCAGGGGGACGACCCCCTGGCCCAAGCCAAGGCGCGCACGGGCCCGTACGGCCGCGAAAATGCGTCCTGGGCCGCGTTTCCGTGGCCCTGCCAGGGCAGCGCGCGCCTGGCTTCGGGCAGCGCGTCGCCCCTTCTGTCTCCTGTCTACTTGATCTTCTGGAATCTTGATTTGATGCCCTGGCTGACAAATCTCCTCCCTAAAGTCAATGGATACTTTGTAGGCCTTTAATCACCCATTAAATGGTGGTTTAGGGTCTTCTTCTTTATTAGCACACCATGGACCTAGGATTAAGCAAGCAAAGTTTTATTAGCAGAATTTTACATCAAATAAATATGAGAATGTGATGAAAATTATGCAAAATTAGATACTAATCAGTGCTCTCTCAAACATCTTGGATCGTAAAACCCTAATCATTTGATTAATCGAGGTGAATCCTCGATCAGAGGTGTAGTGTTAACTTAATCATGAGATGAGTAACAAGGCTAAAACCAGAGTTTTCAACTTTGTCATTTCTTCAATTTTGACATCACGCATCATAATGTCACTAGTGTTAGGTCAGCTCAAGGTCGATCGGCCGTGATGTGATCCATTAATGAGAAGCTTTTCTTTGGAGCTTTCCCAAGCATCTTTGATCCCAAACCCTAATCCATCTGACTAATCGGGGTGAATCTTTGATCAGAGGTGTAGTGTTAACTTGATCATAAGAAGAGTGATAAGGCTAAAACTGGAGTTTCAAACTTTGTCATTTTTTCAATGTTGACATCATGCATCATAATATCACCAATGTTCGTCAACTTGGGTCAATCATAGTGATATGATCCATTGAATGAGGAAGCTCTTCTTTGATGCTCTCTCAAGCATCTTAGATCCCAAACCCTAATCCATCTGACTGATGAGGGTATCTTCGATCAGAAGTGTATGTTAACTTGATCATGAGAAGAGTGATAAGGCTAAAATCAGAGTTTTCAACTTTGTTATTTCTTCAATGTTGACATCATGGATCATAATGTCACCAATGTTTCACTGGCTCAGGGTCAATTAACCGTGATGTGATCCATTAAATGAGGAAGCTCTTCTTTGATGCTCTTCCAAGCATCTTGGATCTCAAACCCTAATCTGTCTGACTGATCAAGGAGAATCTTTGATCAAGTGTTAACTTGATCATGAGAAGAGTAACAAGGCTAAAATAAAGAGTTTTTAACTTTGTCATTTATTCAGTGTTGACGTCATGCATCATAATGTCACCAATGTCGGGCTCAGTATCGATCGACTGTGATGTGATCTATTGAATTAGGAAGCTTTTCTTTGGCACTCTCCAAAGATCTTGGATCTCAAACCCTAAACCATCTGACTGATCAGGGTAAATCTTCGATCAGAGGTGCAATGTTAACTTGATCATGAGAAATACTTCTTTGACCAGAGGTGTGGTATTGAACATGATCAGGGATAGTACTTCTTTAGAAATTTTCTATTATTGGCATTATGAGCATGTCACCATTGGCTTATAAGGCGGTAAGCTCCATTTGAGTAGACTGTCTCTACTAAATAGGATCCTTCCCACTTAGGCTGAAATTTGCTTTTAGTGTTGTGTGTCATGACCATGGGTCGTTTGACAGCTAAGATAAGATCGCCTTTCTTGAAATTCATTTCTTGACTTTCTTGTCAAAGGCTTTTGTGATTCGAGTTTGGTAGAGCTTGATTTATTGTTGAGCTTGGAGTTGTTTATCATCCAAACCTTCCAACTCTTGGAGACGCGGTCAACATTTATCCGTGTGTTATCTCTATTGTCAGGTAATACGTAGAGATGGAATTTGAATATCTAGTGGTAGTATGATTTCGCATTCATACATCAAGAAAAATGGAGTGGTCTTTGTTGGGGTTCTCGCCATTGTGCGGGTAAGCCCAGAAACATTGACCCAAATTCTCGTTCCAATCGCGTTGACTTTTTAAGATGAACTTCTTGAGAAGTTTGTCGATAGTCTTGTTGAAGTCTTCTGCAAGGTCGTTGGTAGCTTGGTAGTATGTCATTGAAGACACACTTTGGATTCTAAATTTATTATAGAATCTCAGAAATGCTTGGCTGACAATTGGTGCCCATTATCATGGACGATTTGTTGTGGTATGCCAAAGTGGTATAGGACGTGATGCTTGTTGAACTTGATTATGTCGAATGTCTTCACTTCCTTCAGAGAGATGCTTCTTCCTATTTTGAGAAGTAATCGATTATTGCTGAATAAACTGATGTCCTTTGGATGTTGGTGGACTGATGGGTCTGATGATGTTTTTCCCCGTATCTCAATGGCCATGAGGAAGATGTTGGATGAAGATGACTAGGTGCTTGATGCTTGAAGTCACTATGAACCTGACAAGCATCACACCGTTTGGCGTAGGCAATAGTGTCAGGAATCATCTTCGGGCAGTTGTAGCCAAGTCTTCGCAGTCGATCTCCAAGTTTGGGTCTGGGTTGATGAACTTCGCACATACCATCGTGAGCCTGAGGGCTTCTTGTGCCTCTTTATGTGAAAGGCAGCGGAGTAGGATTCTATCATGCGACCGGCGATATAATATTCTTGTGATCTAGTTATAGTAGAATCGAGGTGCTTTCTCTTATTTGCAGCTGCCTCCTTTGGATTGTCTGGCAGTAATGTCATATTGGACGAAATCGATGAATGAAATTATACTAATCCCTGAGTTCTAGATTTGTTGACATTTCGAGAACCTCTTTACTTGAAGGTCTCCTCTCAAAGTTTCACTGTCTTCAAGGGTGAATTTCAAATAGTACAAGTCACGGCTGTAGACAAGTGATTAGTCTCTTATATTACATGTCTCATACCATATCTTCATATTTTTTAATATTAAAATATTACTAATAATGGTTTTCTTGTGTGTTCTTAGGTCCATGGCGTGGAATGAATAAGAGATAAAAAATTCCTTTATTTGGTAATTTTTTAGATCGTAATATAGCCATTGACTTTGGAAGCTGAATCTAACAACATAAAGTGCAAAAAATCAGAAACCAGCATGGGGAACCAATAAGGGAAAAGCCAGCAGACTGTGGCAGGCGGCGCCGCGTTCACGCCAATATTAACTGCAGAAACACAGCTTTTACCGCTTTTTCGCGGCAGGACTAGGGAGCCACCCGTCGTCCCTTCGACGCGTGGCCCGTATGCTTCCCTGGTGCTTCCCCTTTGCCTATAAATACCCAGTGTTGAGCAGATTTCCAGG